>JBAIZL010000005.1:77434165-77516665 GCA_036971475.1 Prosapia bicincta | reverse complement strand
TCAGTGCTTGGCTAATGCACTCACTTAGTAGTAACCAAGCACTGATGAAGGAAGGTTACATCGTCGTCTATACTAGTGTGTTGGTTTTAATAAACTAGTGTGCAGTGAAATTTAGGGTAAAATGTTTTAATATTTACCGTTTTTATAGAAAAATCCAAATTAAAGTGAATTGTCAAACTTTCAAAACCAATGTAAGTTTATGGAAAATTGAATGAAATAGAGATTACGAGAGTACGCAATATTTATCACTGCAAACATTAAACATAGATACTGGTGAATGTTGCTTGGTGTGCTCGCTCAATCAAACAGTGTTCGGTGATTGTTTTAACTTAGAGTGAAAAATCATTTTTTTTATTAAACTTAAAAATTAATGTTTTACCAAACTCAAGGAAAACTAAACCATGAAAACTTAATACATTTTCCTAAATCATATGCATTTATGTTTGTTAAGGAGACTTCAAGGGAAAACTAAAAGGTATTGTGGTGGGTTAGGGGGTGAGATGAGCGAGGGTCAAAGACTCTTTAGGCAAAATGTACCAGAGAAAAAGAAGAATTTATCTTTACTAGAATCATAATACAGAGCAAGTGAAAGTCTCAATCGTTTGACTGAAGTACCCTCCCATACAGCTCCAATCAGGTTATATTTGGAGTTCCCCCCCAGACAGCTCCAACCAGGTTACATTTGGAGTCCCCCTCCAAACAGCTCCAACCAGGTTACATTTGGAGTTCCCCCCCAAACAGCTCCAACCAGGTTACATTTGGAGTTCCCCCCCCCCCAGACAGCTCCAACCAGGTTGCATTTGGAGTTCCCCCCCAGACAGCTCCAACCAGGTTACATTTGGAGTTCCCCCCCCAAACAGCTCCAACCAGATTACATTTGGAGTTCCCCCCCCAAACAGCTCCTACCAGGTTACATTTGGAGTTCCCCCCCCAGACAGCTCCAACCAGGTTACATTTGGAGTCCCCCCCAGACAGCTCCAACCAGGTTACATTTGGAGTTTCTCCCCCCCCCCAGACTGCTCCAACCTGGTTACATTTGGAGTTCCCCACCCAGACAGCTCCAACCAGGTTACATTTGGAGTCTCCGCGCCTACCCGTGTCAGCTCCCTAACGGAGAATTACTCAAGCCATACTTAGAAGGCACTGCTAAATAAAACTAACCTGTGTTGGCTCCTCACGACATGATTTACATCGAAAATAGCAAATAAAAAATGTTATGGATATTTTATTCTATAGACCATATTTTTGTATTATTGGTGCCGATTGCTGAAAAGTGTAAACCCACTTTAATAAATATTATTCTTTTTGTTCGTTGATAAATGCAAACATGATGGAGGTATAAACGAAAAAAAAAAGAGTCAAGTAAATTTCTTAAAACTAAATACGATAAAATTATGAAAAATAGGAAATTTATAACACGCTACATGGTAACCCTGGAAAAAGAGACGGGTGGAGGTCTCAATAAATTGTTTGTTTTTTTTGCTTTTACTACTTGTTTCTAGTATTTTTACCGTCGCTTGGACACCGCATATTTGGACCGCAGCCCAATCACTTGCTGGTAAACATTGTAGTTTGTTAAAAACCCACTGCTGATCGACTCGACCTGCGCAATCTAGTTCAGTTTGATTTCCTCTTTCAACTTCTTGTTTATTAGACATATGCACACATTTTTCCACTCACTGATGACTAAAGAAATGTATTGGGTTAATAAAACCTCTATTCCTAAGAGCAATGGAGTGCTTGTCTTTCTGAAGTGATAGCATCTTTACGAGCGGTGAACAAAACATGTGATTAAATCATTGCTTTTGCGTCACGCTATTTCTGAAACGCGTACCTTACAGCATAAACCTTAGAACATATGATTTCATGTAACACCTGATTTTGTGTTACAGGTTATTTTGTAGAACAACTGTTTTACGCGTAGGTTAAAACATTAAATATTTCTGATTAGTTAGTAAAAATATTTATTCTATTAAATTTTGAGAAATCCCTATACAAATAATTCAATTTACTGATAATAATAAATTATGTATTTTTAAACCAATATTTACAAGTAAAACATTTTTAGGTCCGTCTCATACTTTTAAAAGAACTAATTTGAATTGTAAAATATTTTATATCCAGTAAACCTCTAATTAATATTTTTTTCACTCACATTATTTAATTATTTACTACAATAAATATTAGTCTATTAAATACAGTCCTCAAATAAAAATGTAAGAGTTGAATGGAAAAAGTATAAATTCATATTTTTGACGATTTTCGTTGACACATTTGCGAAACTACTAGCTCTATTTTATCATCACTTCTGTCGGGACTCCTAGTGCCAGAACCTCATATGTTTACAGCCCTGCTGGGTGTTTTAGTCGCTCTGGCAGTTGTACTCCGTAGATAATAAAGGTCTGAGAGTTGTACTTGAGAGACAAACGTGTACGCCTACTCGGACTAGGATTGCGGATTCTGTTTTGGTTTTAGCGCTGCCTTATATCTTGCTAACCCATAATGTGTCTAGGTTGGAGATATAAGGCAATGCCCTCGTTACGTAGCGAGCATTCTAGCTTAGTTACTTGGGAATAAGGCAATGCCCTCGTTACGTAGCGAGCATTCTAGCTTAGTTACTTGGGAATAAGGCAATGCCCTCGTTACGTAGCGAGCATTCTAGCTTAGTTACTTGGGAATAAGGCAATGCCCTCGTTACGTAGCGAGCATTCTAGCTTAGTTACTTGGGAATAAGGCAATGCCCTCGTTACGTAGCGAGCATTCTAGCTTAGTTACTTGGGAATAAGGCAATGCCCTCGTTACGTAGCGAGCATTCTAGCTTAGTTACTTGGGAATAAGGCAATGCCCTCGTTACGTAGCGAGCATTCTAGCTTAGTTACTTGGGAATAAGGCAATGCCCTCGTTACGTAGCGAGCATTCTAGCTTAGTTACTTGGGAATAAGGCAATGCCCTCGTTACGTAGCGAGCATTCTAGCTTAGTTACTTGGGAATAAGGCAATGCCCTCGTTACGTAGCGAGCATTCTAGCTTAGTTACTTGGGAATAAGGCAATGCCCTCGTTACGTAGCGAGCATTCTAGCTTAGTTACTTGGGAATAAGGCAATGCCCTCGTTACGTAGCGAGCATTCTAGCTTAGTTACTTGGGAATAAGGCAATGCCCTCGTTACGTAGCGAGCATTCTAGCTTAGTTACTTGGGAATAAGGCAATGCCCTCGTTACGTAGCGAGCATTCTAGCTTAGTTACTTGGGAATAAGGCAATGCCCTCGTTACGTAGCGAGCATTCTAGCTTAGTTACTTGGGAATAAGGCAATGCCCTCGTTACGTAGCGAGCATTCTAGCTTAGTTACTTGGGAATAAGGCAATGCCCTCGTTACGTAGCGAGCATTCTAGCTTAGTTACTTGGTAATAAGGCAATGCCCTCGTTACGTAGCGAGCATTCTAGCTTAGTTACTTGGGAATAAGGCAATGCCCTCGTTACGTAGCGAGCATTCTAGCTTAGTTACTTGGGAATAAGGCAATGCCCTCGTTACGTAGCGAGCATTCTAGCTTAGTTACTTGGGAATAAGGCAATGCCCTCGTTACGTAGCGAGCATTCTAGCTTAGTTACTTGGGAATAAGGCAATGCCCTCGTTACGTAGCGAGCATTCTAGCTTAGTTACTTGGGAATAAGGCAATGCCCTCGTTACGTAGCGAGCATTCTAGCTTAGTTACTTGGGAATAAGGCAATGCCCTCGTTACGTAGCGAGCATTCTAGCTTAGTTACTTGGGAATAAGGCAATGCCCTCGTTACGTAGCGAGCATTCTAGCTTAGTTACTTGGGAATAAGGCAATGCCCTCGTTACGTAGCGAGCATTCTAGCTTAGTTACTTGGGAATAAGGCAATGCCCTCGTTACGTAGCGAGCATTCTAGCTTAGTTACTTGGGAATAAGGCAATGCCCTCGTTACGTAGCGAGCATTCTAGCTTAGTTACTTGGGAATAAGGCAATGCCCTCGTTACGTAGCGAGCATTCTAGCTTAGTTACTTGGGAATAAGGCAATGCCCTCGTTACGTAGCGAGCATTCTAGCTTAGTTACTTGGGAATAAGGCAATGCCCTCGTTACGTAGCGAGCATTCTAGCTTAGTTACTTGGGAATAAGGCAATGCCCTCGTTACGTAGCGAGCATTCTAGCTTAGTTACTTGGGAATAAGGCAATGCCCTCGTTACGTAGCGAGCATTCTAGCTTAGTTACTTGGGAATAAGGCAATGCCCTCGTTACGTAGCGAGCATTCTAGCTTAGTTACTTGGGAATAAGGCAATGCCCTCGTTACGTAGCGAGCATTCTAGCTTAGTTACTTGGGAATAAGGCAATGCCCTCGTTACGTAGCGAGCATTCTAGCTTAGTTACTTGGGAATAAGGCAATGCCCTCGTTACGTAGCGAGCATTCTAGCTTAGTTACTTGGGAATAAGGCAATGCCCTCGTTACGTAGCGAGCATTCTAGCTTAGTTACTTGGTAATAAGGCAATGCCCTCGTTACGTAGCGAGCATTCTAGCTTAGTTACTTGGGAATAAGGCAATGCCCTCGTTACGTAGCGAGCATTCTAGCTTAGTTACTTGGGAATAAGGCAATGCCCTCGTTACGTAGCGAGCATTCTAGCTTAGTTACTTGGGAATAAGGCAATGCCCTCGTTACGTAGCGAGCATTCTAGCTTAGTTACTTGGGAATAAGGCAATGCCCTCGTTACGTAGCGAACATTCTAGCTTAGTTACTTGGGAATAAGGCAATGCCCTCGTTACGTAGCGAGCATTCTAGCTTAGTTACTTGGGAATAAGGCAATGCCCTCGTTACGTAGCGAGCATTCTAGCTTAGTTACTTGGGAATAAGGCAATGCCCTCGTTACGTAGCGAACATTCTAGCTTAGTTACTTGGGAATAAGGCAATGCCCTCGTTACGTAGCGAACATTCTAGCTTAGTTACTTGGGAATAAGGCAATGCCCTCGTTACGTAGCGAACATTCTAGCTTAGTTACTTGGGAATAAGGCAATGCCCTCGTTACGTAGCGAACATTCTAGCTTAGTTACTTGGGAATAAGGCAATGCCCTCGTTACGTAGCGAACATTCTAGCTTAGTTACTTGGGAATAAGGCAATGCCCTCGTTACGTAGCGAACATTCTAGCTTAGTTACTTGGGAATAAGGCAATGCCCTCGTTACGTAGCGAGCATTCTAGCTTAGTTACTTGGGAATAAGGCAATGCCCTCGTTACGTAGCGAACATTCTAGCTTAGTTACTTGGGAATAGCAGTCACAGAAATATTGGTTATTAACACGCTTTGTGGGGAAATTGATAAAAGATATTTATTTGGTTTTGCGTTATCAGTACTGACACTTCATTTTATACTTTATATTTACAAATTTTGTTCATTTTTATTAATCATACTAATCTAAAGAGTTTTACACATTAATTTTGCTTTTCCTATGGTTCTTGTATTCTCTGTTTGGTTTCTAAAACATTTTATTTGTTTCATAACATGTTATATTTTTACCTGCTGCACGCTTTATTTTGTCCCCTATTTTGCGACAGTCAATTGTTCTTTGCAGTTCTTTATTTATATTATAATTTCTTTAATTTTAAATTTTGTTATTAGTATTTTTAAAAGTATTTGACAAAATTCCGTAATTCAGTGGAAACTTTTTAAAGTATTTTAAATTAATAACGTGGAGTAACTGTGGTGTAATTTTTATTACAAATAAATAAACGCCTCCTAAAAAACAAATACTTTTTATTTATGTCCACCTGTACAAAGTATTCCTAATTACAAAGCAATCTGACAAAGGAAATTACTACAACACTAAAATCCTTGGAGAGATTAACTGAGAGTAATTTCCTCTGAAGATGATTGCTTTGCAATCGAAATGTACGAAAGGATATAAATAAAACTCATGTGTAGTTTAAATGGCTTTATTTATTTGTAGTAAGTCAAACATAATATTTGAATAATAATATTCATAATAATATATTATTGATAATATGTCCATACCACCGTAGTTATAAAGACTTATAGGCCAATAGAAGACGCTTTTCTGACACCAAAATGTCTCTGTCTTCTTTAGAATGCCGTTAAAGCTCGTCTATCTGTAATCGTAATGAGACCATTACACAGGAACTTCTAACAAATCAGTAATGCCTTCCTCACATAAAAAAGTGATAAAAAAAATTAAGTAAACTCCTATTGAGGTTGTCAAAAAAGATAATTTTAGTTAACCCAGAACACTATTTATGATATTGTGTGGTAACCATGACAGTTTAAGGTTGTACAATGGAGGTTCCACGACAACCTGATGGAGGAAAAATATTCGTATACATCTTTGAGAAATCTATTTCTAGGTATTAGAAAGTTGGCTCAGTGCCAAAGCGCGCTAAACGTCGAACATGAAGTTTCTCAGTTCGAATCCGATTTAGATGCCACTAATTTTATAGTTTAATTATTGAATAAATATTTGAAAAAACTTTATTAACATCAATTGTAATCCACTATAGGTTAAAAATAAAAGTATTTGAACTTGATTGGAAGAATAAAAACCTATTTTATTAACGAATGGAAATTCGTACAACATATATATATATATATATATATATATATATATATATATATATATAAGTTATATAAACATTTTATGTGAACATTTCATAATTAAATGCGTGCTTGGAAAATTCCTGCTTACGCAGCTTTAGTATTATATAGGTGTGAGAACAGAGCACCGGCAGTGTGCAAGTCCCCTCTGTATCATACAGACGTTCTCACTCCGATTGAGTGTACATCAATTGTATTTGTTTTTATTAAGCTAAATTATTGTAACCATTTCTAAATTAAATGTTTCCTAATTAACAAAGGTTTGTAAAAATAAAATCATTTTTAAAAACCTTTCGAGCTTAATATAACACGTAACTTATATATATATATATATATATATATATATATATATATATATATATATATATATATATATATATATATCAGGAGAGTGTGAGATAATAGAAGAAATTTAAGGAAATACTTCTAAGTAGCGATGAAGATCGTATACGCGTCTTGAGTTGAGCTCAAATGTTCCAGTCGAGCTAATCTGGTTTTGTTTGCCCTAAGCATTTCATGTACGCACACGATACTCTACCGTGGCTTTAGGACGTTTATCTGCGACTTAGACCTGTGTAAGTAAGAACTAGATATGACTAAGTCTTTCTAAGCCTTCAGCATTGCAGACTTGGCTTTCCACGGCAAAGGAGATACTGTATTTTTATTTTTACATCACAATAATAAATGTAAAACTATATTCCATAAAGTCGTAATGCAGTAAAAATATATTTACGTTGTATAATTTAGTTTGCCTTTCATTAGGAAACAACTAAATTTGATTATTTAACAAAATCTAAATAAAATTCCTTTAACACACTAATGTTAGTGTATTTTAACATTCATAATTTGGTAATAATCATAATAAATCCTTATTTCAACTCCTTCTTTCAATATTTTAAAACTGTTTAAAGGTAAACATCAATATTTCATGAAAAATTATTTTGCGAGCATTTTTTCGGAGAGTCAAAAAATGTAACGTTAAGAATTTCCTTTAAAGCAGTGCCAGTCAAATTAGGGTCTGCTTGACCATAACCAGCCTTACCAAGACTTTTCAGTGTTTATTATGTACATGTTTTAAACAAAAAAAATAATATCACACATTAGCAGATATTTTTAGGTAAATATTTAGCAATATTGTTCACACAGACAGCGCATATATACGATTAGCCATGCATTATTTTCTTGTCTCCAAAATACAACTTTCAAAATAAAAGCAATAATAATTATTGTTTATGGAACTCAGCTCTAAGAAATAAGTGGGTGCTAGTGTAAGTGGGAGTGTCAGTAGCTATATATATATATATATATAGCTGGAAAACATTTGATAATATTAATGCAGTAAATAATATTTATGTAAAGGTCATGATAGTGTATGCCATGCAATTTCCTCTTTTTATAACTATTAGCCCCCATACAAAAACGTTTGAAGTGCCCTTACTTTAGAGTCACAACTGTGAAAAAAAATTAATAAAATCATTTTCAACATTCAATAATGATTTATCATTACCAATAATGTAAAATACAACTTAAATTAAAAACTGTTTACTAACGTAACATTCTGCTTATATATAATTATAATATTTTCATATTTTTCATATTTTGCATACTTCTGTCTTACTCTCCAAACATCTTATTATATGTAAATGTACAAAGAATTTCAATGTGTATATAAGCTCAGAGTATTACCGTTTTATTCACCAAAGCGACAAATACTACTTTTGTTAAACAGGAAGTTAGCATGACAAAGCCTTTGAAGATTAATTCCCTTCAAGCTACGACTTTAGCGTCTTACATGTCTCTGTATAAAGAGAAAATTTTCTTGTGGAATATTTTTCTACCTTATGTATTATTTTGTGTTTTACTTTGTGTAATTTTGGGTTGTTTCGATAGAGACATCAGAAAAAAATAATTCTATATGTGAAGTCTATATATAAGTGTAGGTATGTGTGGAGTGTATATGTTATATCTATTTACCTAATATTGAATTTATTATATTTTCTACAATTTATATACTACATACGTGGCTTTGTAGTTTTTAATTTTTGTCTTTGTTATATTTGTTGTTCTTGTATTGTAGATTCTATTTACTCACGAATCGTTCTTACGGTACCAACTATAAATAAATTAAATGATAACATAATAAGAAAATAAAAAATCTACAATAACCTTTTAAATAATCAAGAGAATATTTGGACATTTACATTCACAAGTTACAAAATAAATAAAATTAGAAGATTATTTAAATAAGAAATATACAAATTTCGTACAAAGCTAATATCAAAATCACAAATATAATAAACAATAATCAAAATAATATGCGCGAAAGAAAGGATGCGAATAACACAAAATGCCAAGATTGTAATCAATCATATGCAGCGCAAAGAAAGAGGTTAAATCAAAGATGTAAATAACATATATATGCTCATAGAAAACCGTACTTATAATAATCAAATTTGGCTACTATTTGTATCATTAATGGACATAGAATTCCTGAAATACAAAATATGAAATTAATTAAAGAAATAAACAAAGGATGAAAAATGAATACATTCGAAACAAAACAAATTTATAAACAAAAGTTAAGACAAATTAATTAATTATTTACAACTTCATTGTTATTATGGTAAAAATTTCATAGAAGTAAAAATGCCAATAAACACACGTTTGAGATGTACTAAATATGATTTAATTTTTGTAAAGACATTTGTTATATCATTTTTTTTCCTGTAGATGCTAATACTTATTATATTGACGAAAAGCTATGAAAAAAAGTATATATATTAAAACAATTCTTTTATTTGAAATATTTTTATTCCTTAACTATATTTCAAACGTATGACTATATTTTATGTGTATATATATATATATATATATATATATATATATATATATATATATATATTAAATATGGTGATATGTTTTCTTGTAATGTAGTTAATAAATTAAAAATATTTCAAAAACAAGAATACTTTTAATGAATATTAATATATATTCATAGGAATAAATATATTCATTAAAAGTATTCTTGTTTTTGAAATATTTTTAATTTATTAAATATATATATATATGTACATAAACTTATATATAAATTTATCTCTCTATTCAGAGAGAGAGAGAGAAAGACAGAGACTATATAAATGTATATATTAGATATATATATATATATATATATATATATATATATATATATATATATATATATAATATATTTATATATAAATTATATATATATATATATATATATAATTTATTTAATTATTTAAATTATTAAGGCTCAGCCTTAATGTTCGCCCCTTTATTTCAGTGTTCTTGCAGTCATTATAAATCACCCAACAAAGTTTATATGCTATTTTGACACCTAGAAAGACCTTTATATAGAAACCTCTTACAGTTGATGATCTATTACTACAAAGACAACTGTTACATTGAATTGCACGAAAAAAAACCATTCCCCTTCACGAAAAATGTCAAAGCTTTTGAAAATGTTGCTAGGAAAATTCAAAAAATATAAACTGGTTTCAGAGGGTGAGTTAGGTAAAATAAGCGCTCGTTAGAACGAGTAAGAAACATGTAATTCACCGCATGTACATATTGCACAGACAAGCAAGAATTTGGTTGCCTCACTTCATTATATAGTCAGTATTGCCCAGAACTCATAGTTTAATTTGTATATCGTCGAATATTCAACCTCATCATTAGTAATGTACGAGGTTCTGTCGTGGGTATAGCCCCCTGACTGTAACAGGGTCTTGGCTGTAACAGGGTCTTGGCTGTAACAGGGTCTTGCCTGTAACAATATCTTGGCTGTAACAGGGGTTTAGCTGTAACAGGGTCTGGGCTGTAACAGAGTCTTGGCTGTAACAATATCTTGGCTGTAACAGGGGTTTAGCTGTAACAGGGTCTGGGCTGTAACAGGGTCTTGGCTGTAACAGGGTCTTGCCTGTAACAATATCTTGGCTGTAACAGGGGTTTAGCTGTAACAGGGTCTTGGCTGTAACAGGGTCTTGCCTGTAACAATATCTTGGCTGTAACAGGGGTTTAGCTGTAACAGGGTCTGGGCTGTAACAGATTCTTGGCTGTAACAGGGGTTTAGCTGTAACAGGGTCTGGGCTGTAACAAGGTCTTGGTTTTAACAAGGTCTTGGCTGTAACAGGGTCTTGGCTGTAACAAAGTCTTGGCTGTAACAGGGTCTGGGCTGTAACAGAGTCTGGGCTATAACAGGGTATGGGCTGTAACAGGGTCTTGCATGTAACAGGATCTTGGCTGTAACAAAGTCTTGCCTGTAACAAGGTCTTGGCTGTAACAATATCTTGGCTGTAGCAGGGTTTTAGCTGTAACAGGGTCTTGGCTGTAACAAAGTCTTGGCTGTAACAGGGTCTGGGCGGTAACAGGGTCTGGGCTATAACAGGGTATGGGCTGTAACAGGGTCTTGGCTGTAACAGGAACTTGGCTGTAATAAAGTCTTGCCTGTAACAAGGTCTTGGCTGTAACAATATCTTGGCTGTAGCAGGGTTTTAGCTGTAACAGGGTCTGGGCTGTAACAGAGTCTTGGCTGTAACAAGGTCTTGGTTGTAACAAGGTCTTGGCTGTAACAGGGTCTTGGCTGTAACAAAGTCTTGGCTGTAACAGGGTCTGGGCTGTAACAGGGTCTGGGCTATAACAGGGTATAGGCTGTAACAGGGTTTGGGTTGTAACAGGGTCTTGGCTGAAACAGGGTCTGGGCTATAACAGGGTATGGGCTCTAACAGGGTCTGGGCTGTAACAGTGTTTTGGCTGTAACAGGGTCTTGGCTGAAACAGGGTCTGGGCTGTAACAGGGTATAGGCTATAA
Source organism: Prosapia bicincta (assembly GCA_036971475.1). NCBI lineage: Eukaryota > Metazoa > Arthropoda > Insecta > Hemiptera > Cercopidae > Prosapia > Prosapia bicincta. The sequence goes on along the minus strand of JBAIZL010000005.1, from coordinate 77,505,221 downwards.
CAGGGGCTGGGCTGTAACAGTGTTCTGGCTGTAACAGGGTCTTGACTGAAACAGGGTATGGGTTGTAACAGGGTCTGGGCAGTAACAGTGTTTTGGCTGTAACAGGGTCTTGGCTGAGACAGAATCTGGGCTGTAACAGGGTCTGGGCTGTAACAGTGTTTTGGCTGTAACAGGGTCTTGGCTGAAACAGGGTCTGGGCTGTAACAGGGTCAGGGCTGTAACAAGGTCTGGGCTGTAACAGGGTCTGGGCTGTAACAGGGTCTGGGCTGTGACAGTGTTTTGGCTGTAACAGGGTCTTGGCTGTAACAGGGTTTTGCCTGTAACAATATCTTGGCTGTAACAGGGGTTTAGCTGTAACAGGGTCTGGGCTGTAACAGAGTCTTGGCTGTAACAATATCTTGGCTGTAACAGGGGTTTAGCTGTAGCAGGGTCTGGGCTGTAACAGGGTCTTGGCTGTAACAGGGTCTTGCCTGTAACAATATCTTGGCTGTAACAGGGGTTTAGCTGTAACAGGGTCTTGGCTGTAACAGGGTCTTGCCTGTAACAATATCTTGGCTGTAACAGGGGTTTAGCTGTAACAGGGTCTGGGCTGTAACAGAGTCTTGGCTGTAACAATATCTTGGCTGTAACAGGGGTTTAGCTGTAACAGGGTCTGGGCTGTAACAAGGTCTTGGTTTTAACAAGGTCTTGGCTGTAACATTGTCTTGGCTGTAACAAAGTCTTGGCTGTAACAGGGTCTGGGCTGTAACAGGGTCTGGGCTATAACAGGGTATGGGCTGTAACAGGGTCTTGCATGTAACAGGATCTTGGCTGTAACAAAGTCTTGCCTGTAACAAGGTCTTGGCTGTAACAATATCTTGGCTGTAGCAGGGTTTTAGCTGTAACAGGGTCTTGGCTGTAACAAAGTCTTGGCTGTAACAGGGTCTGGGCTGTAACAGGGTCTGGGCTATAACAGGGTATGGGCTGTAACAGGGTCTTGGCTGTAACAGGATCTTGGCTGTAACAAAGTCTTGCCTGTAACAAGGTCTTGGCTGTAACAATATCTTGGCTGTAGCAGGGTTTTAGCTGTAACAGGGTCTGGGCTGTAACAGAGTCTTGGCTGTAACAAGGTCTTGGTTGTAACAAGGTCTTGGCTGTAACAGGGTCTTGGCTGTAACAAAGTCTTGGCTGTAACAGGGTCTGGGCTGTAACAGGGTCTGGGCTATAACAGGGTATAGGCTGTAACAGGGTTTGGGCTGTAACAGGGTCTTGGCTGAAACATGGTCTGGGCTATAACAGGGTATGGGCTCTAACAGGGTCTGGGCTGTAACAGTGTTTTGGCTGTAACAGGGTCTTGGCTGAAACAGGGTCTGGGCTGTAACAGGGTATAGGCTGTAACAGGGGCTGGGCTGTAACAGTGTTCTGGCTGTAACAGGGTCTTGACTGAAACAGGGTATGGGTTGTAACAGGGTCTGGGCAGTAACAGTGTTTTGGCTGTAACAGGGTCTTGGCTGAGACAGAGTCTGGGCTGTAACAGGGTCTGGGCTGTAACAGTGTTTTGGCTGTAACAGGGTCTTGGCTGAAACAGGGTCTGGGCTGTAACAGGGTCTGAGCTGTAACAGGGTCTTGGCTGTAACAGGGTCTAGGCTGTAACAGTGTCTTGGCCTTACGTTTGGCTAACAAATTCTGCTACTTGACTGCAGATCATGTCTTGACGGATAATTTGACCATTATAATTCTTGGTTAATCGTCGTTTAGTTGATGTCTCTATTTGGCAACTTGGTGACCAACGGTCAATATATTTCTCAATTCTTTCAATTTTCTTTACATCTGAAAATATCATTACCATATCGTTTTAATGCTGTAAAAAACTTCTTATTTATTAGGATATCTTGTTTCATAATTTAAAAATGTTTTAATCGACTAAAGCGTATACATATTTTTGACGATATTTCTTTTTAAATTAAACATTGGTCGAAACTGATTATGAAATTCATATTAGTGTCCAAGTAAATTTATTCATGCATAAAACATTTAGCATTTCAATCTATGGTCTTATACTCTTTGCTTACATTGTAAGAGCAAGGCACTATATATGTAAACGATAAAATGAGAAGGTTTGCAAAACGTTATCACAGTTTAGGGCTGTGAGCAGATTTAAATTATATTGTGTAAACTCAACTTCGTAATTTTGACACTAAATTCTAACCAGCATCGTTACATCTGCCTTAGATTTGGTTGCTAGATTAGACACTTTGTAGTTTTGCTTGTACAACATATGATTCTTTACAACACTAAATATGCTGAGTGTTGTAAAGACAACAAAAATCCCATTACAAATAGTTAGAAAACAAATTAATTTCTGTGACACACACACACACACACACACACACACACACACACACACATATATATATATATATATATATATATATATATATATACATACATATAATTTAGAGTATAAAGGATTTTTATAAACTTTTCAACAAGTTGTTTTAAAACGTAGAATACCAACCAGAGAGCGCTGTATAGTATATTATCCATTCTAATATATACATCAACCCCTAAAGATAGGTAACAAGGGCTGACAGGTCACCCCAAAGTTCAAAAGTAAGGAAAAAGTTATTTATGAAGAAAACACATCCACAGTTTTATATTATCTCAAGAGCTGACTATAACAATCTAAAATGACAAAGGTTTGGGTGGATAAAAGAGAATTTTAGAAGAGTAAATTATTTTTATTTCAACACAGCAAAATTCATTTTAAAATTAATACAATTTTATTTCTGACTTAAAAAGATAGCCTCACACAAATCTGACGGTCTGAAAAAGTACATTGTAAAAAGACATTTAATATAAAATAAGGTTAAGAATTCATTAGTCACTTACAAAACAAACAAATCTGTATTCAACATAGATAAAAAAATCCCCAGTAAAACCCTTACAGTAAATAGCGTTATTAGTAAGCCTACGATCTGTGAACATTCGCAATTATTTTTATCATCGAACGCAAAACAACCAATAAAGATTTGAACTTTGGTATGTCACGCAGCTTTATAAAATGGATGGACCAAAATATTTCTGATTAGCGGAGATTGCCATTTTTCAAAAACGTTAAGTATAAATTGTTTCAATTAGGGCAAACATTTCTGTATATTATTATCAAGTTAGAATCTTCGTTCAGATTGATATATAAGTTTGCTTTTTAATCTCTTGAGTAGAAGGTCTTAAAAAATGATCTATAATAATGTTATCCATCATCTTGAAGGCGTCTTTCTCATTAGATATTGAGACCCAAGCTTTAGCACGCGGAATACTTTTATTATCCAATCCCCCTATTAGAGCACACTCTCCTTGCATATATCTTGTACAAATATTCAATCGTTAATAAAAATATGTTTTTATCCATCCAATCAAGTTCCAATACATTTTTTTTAACTATAGTGAATGACAATTGACGTTAATACAGTTTTTTTCAAATATTTATTCAATAATTAAATTATAAAATTTGTGCAATCCAGTCGGATTCGAACTGAGAATCTTCATGTTCGAAGACTAGCCCGGCTTGGCACTGCTTTACTATCCAATACTTGGAAAAATATTTCTCAAAGATGTATATGAATTCTCCCCCCTGGTTGTCGTCGAAACTTTATTGTAAAACCTTAAACATTGTCCATGGTTACCACACAATATCATTAATAGTGCTCTAGGAAAACTAAAATAAACGTGTTTTGTCAAACTCAGTAGGAGTTTACTTAAAATTGTTTTTTTTTATTACTTATTTTTACCAGAAGCTTTTTGTACGTATATGATGTTACAAAGGACAAATTGTATGTCCATTTTTATCGCTAACTATTGAACTTTGCTGTTCAGTTAGTCAGAATCCGAATCTGCTGCAGTTTCAATCTTCTCCCGAAGATCCTCTGTATAATATTATCTTTACATGACGTAATTGGCCCTTCGTCACAACATTCACTTTCATTGAATACATCTGTTAATAAATGATGAAATTTTTCATCACTTACGCTGGCGAATATGTAGGCCCTAAGTAATTTTTTTAATGTAGAAATATTACTTTTTCAATGTAAACAGAAGTTTCATAACACAAGTATTAAAAAATAATGCATTCAAATTAGACATCACAAATATTCTCTACGAACTAGTACAATTCACATTATTCAAGGAACAGCTAAAATGGTAATTAGCTGGAAGCAGTGTGACAATTACAGGTCAATTTTTCTCCTTGGGGTTATGTGTTACTCCTGTTACTAACAGAGGGATAAATAAACCTTTATCTGCCAGGGATTGGAAATATACATTAAATCAACAAAGTCTTGTTATAAATACATTTTTATATTGTTCAATTCTTTCTATTAGTTAAATGTCTCCCTATATGTATTTTTACGTCTTGTCCAAATTTTCAACATTTAATAAAATACTTTTATCACTCAAGTTCAAATACACTTTTTTTAATTTGTAGGGGGTGACAGTTGATGTTAATACAGTTTTTTTCAAATAATAAATAATTTAATTTAATAAAAACAAATTTTAGTGTTATATGAGGAAAAAGGTTTTCGCGAAAGGTGCAACGTATGTTACATAATTATTTCGTCCCATTTGGATTAAAATAAGTGATAACATATGTTTTTATAAAACACCTATATTTTTGTTATAGGTTATGGTGGTAGAGTAGCTGTTTCAACGCATAGTTAATGTTACATTATTAATAATTTTTGCAATTATTTAAAAAAAACTAACTAAAATACCTTTTTTAATTCTTTTCCCACCTAAGTTTGAATTTACTTTAATTTTTTTTAATTACTTGTTTTGCAAGTATATTGTTTTATTATAATGTATATTAACTCGATACTCTAAGTTACATATACTAAAGTTTTATATACTTCAAGTTTTATATACTTCAAGTTTAATGTACTGGTTTTCTATGTGCATTGTAATTTAAAACAATGCAATCTATTTTAGACTCGATAAGATCCTTTAAAAAATTGCCAAAACGTTGCTGTGATTGGAATAAATATTTAATAACTCATTTATTAACGTATTCCTTGCCTAAAGTTTACGGTTAATTTCTTAAATTACATCCGATTATAGACATTTCCACACAAACACTTATTGGTTTTTAAAATACTTCTACAAGTTTTTTTCTTTCTATTATTAAATATATTTATAAATATTTCAAACGTAATTAGAGATCGATTTAAAATATTTGCATTATAATTAATTGGTCGTAGTTATACAAATTAATTATTTATTATTCCTCAGCACGCTCATTTTTTTAAATTTTCGACGTGTAACAGACGAGGCCCCATCCCTGATTTATGGACACGGCTTGACAAGTACGAGTCTTTTCCTTTCAGGTCTTTACAATTGAAATTGTCTCGAAATTCTGCGTCTCGATATTTCGGGCTTCTGTTATATTCCAGGCTATTTATATCTTAGCTTGTTTTATCTATTCTGAAGAAAATGATGATTCGGTCCTCCACGAACTGTTTGTATCAGTACGGTATGTGGGTTTCCGTTTATATCAAAACTAAGTGAGTCGGGCTTCCGAAAAATGTTTATATCAATACGGTATGCGGGTTTCCGTTTATATCAAAACTAAGTGAGTCGGGCTTCCGAAAAATGTTTATATCAATAGGGTATGCGGGTTTCCGTTTATATCAAAACTAAGTGAGTCGGGCTTCCGAAAAATGTTTATATCAATACGGTATGCGGGTTTCCGTTTATATCAAAACTAAGTGAGTCGGGCTTCCGAAAAATGTTTATATCAATACGGTATGCGGGTTTCCGTTTATATCAAAACTAAGTGAGTCGGGCTTCCGAAAAATGTTTATATCAATACGGTATGCGGGTTTCCGTTTATATCAAAACTAAGTGAGTCGGGCTTCCGAAAAATGTTTATATCAATACGGTATGCGGGTTTCCGTTTATATCAAAACTAAGTGAGTCGGGCTTCCGAAAAATGTTTATATCAATACGGTATGCGGGTTTCCGTTTATATCAAAACTAAGTGAGTCGGCCTTCCGAAAAATGTTTATATCAATACGGTATGCGGGTTTCCGTTTATATCAAAACTAAGTGAGTCGGGCTTCCGAAAAATGTTTATATCAATACGGTATGCGGGTTTCCGTTTATATCAAAACTAAGTGAGTCGGGCTTCCGAAAAATGTTTATATCAATACGGTATGCGGGTTTCCGTTTATATCAAAACTAAGTGAGTCGGGCTTCCGAAAAATGTTTATATCAATACGGTATGCGGATTTCCGTTTATATCAAAACTAAGTGAGTCGGGCTTCCGAAAAATGTTTATATCAATACGGTATGCGGGTTTCCGTTTATATCAAAACTAAGTGAGTCGGGCTTCCGAAAAATGTTTATATCAATACGGTATGCGGGTTTCCGTTTATATCAAAACTAAGTGAGTCGGGCTTCCGAAAAATGTTTATATCAATACGGTATGCGGGTTTCCGTTTATATCAAAACTAAGTGAGTCGGGCTTCCGAAAAATGTTTATATCAATACGGTATGCGGGTTTCCGTTTATATCAAAACTAAGTGAGTCGGCCTTCCGAAAAATGTTTATATCAATACGGTATGCGGGTTTCCGTTTATATCAAAACTAAGTGAGTCGGGCTTCCGAAAAATGTTTATATCAATACGGTATGCGGGTTTCCGTTTATATCAAAACTAAGTGAGTCGGGCTTCCGAAAAATGTTTATATCAATACGGTATGCGGGTTTCCGTTTATATCAAAACTAAGTGAGTCGGGCTTCCGAAAAATGTTTATATCAATACGGTATGCGGGTTTCCGTTTATATCAAAACTAAGTGAGTCGGGCTTCCGAAAAATGTTTATATCAATACGGTATGCGGGTTTCCGTTTATATCAAAACTAAGTGAGTCGGCCTTCCGAAAAATGTTTATATCAATACGGTATGCGGGTTTCCGTTTATATCAAAACTAAGTGAGTCGGGCTTCCGAAAAATGTTTATATCAATACGGTATGCGGGTTTCCGTTTATATCAAAACTAAGTGAGTCGGGCTTCCGAAAAATGTTTATATCAATACGGTATGAGGGTTTCCGTTTATATCAAAACTAAGTGAGTCGGGCTTCCGAAAAATGTTTATATCAATACGGTATGAGGGTTTCCGTTTATATCAAAACTAAGTGAGTCGGGCTTCCGAAAAATGTTTATATCAATACGGTATGCGGGTTTCCGTTTATATCAAAACTAAGTGAGTCGGGCTTCCGAAAAATGTTTATATCAATACGGTATGAGGGTTTCCGTTTATATCAAAACTAAGTGAGTCGGGCTTCCGAAAAATGTTTATATCAATACGGTATGAGGGTTTCCGTTTATATCAAAACTAAGTGAGTCGGGCTTCCGAAAAATGTTTATATCAATACGGTATGCGGGTTTCCGTTTATATCAAAACTAAGTGAGTCGGGCTTCCGAAAAATGTTTATATCAATACGGTATGCGGGTTTCCGTTTATATCAAAACTAAGTGAGTCGGCCTTCCGAAAAATGTTTATATCAATACGGTATGCGGGTTTCCGTTTATATCAAAACTAAGTGAGTCGGGCTTCCGAAAAATGTTTATATCAATACGGTATGCGGGTTTCCGTTTATATCAAAACTAAGTGAGTCGGCCTTCCGAAAAATGTTTATATCAATACGGTATGCGGGTTTCCGTTTATATCAAAACTAAGTGAGTCGGGCTTCCGAAAAATGTTTATATCAATACGGTATGAGTTGACCTTCAAAGATATGTTCCTAAAAGGTTATATAGAAGTGCTTAGTGGATTTTAATTATAGTATTAGGGTTCATCAAAACTCGTGATACTATAATTCCATGTAATGTTCGGTAATTAGAAGGCTCGCGGTCCCATTTACCTCGAATTATCGAGATTCTAATGTATATTTAGCTATTACTCTCAATCATAATAATTAAAAAGGCAATACTCTAGTAGTATACACTAGATTCGCTAAATACTTAAGGGTAAATGAAAATAAAAATTTAAGATTTTTTATTGTGATTAAATTCTTTTCAATAATTACTTCCCTTTACTTAGTATTTCATTCTAAATCCTCGTGCAGTAAGTTTTTTTTGTTTACGGTTTGTATAGGACAAAGTTTACTAGAGTTAAGCTAGGTCTAGGAAAGGTGTGACTAAGGATCTACTGATTACCAAGTCGTTTGTGGCAAATCGATACGAGATAGATCAAGATAAAAGTAATCAAAATATATATTGACAATACCTTTGTTAGGTAGTTTCTCTATGAACAAGAAAAGAAACACCCACTATAATTTTCGTTTTAAAGATTGGGCGAAAGAATAAAAATAATGAGATCGTAACAGTATTTGTGTGCGTGCGAAAGTGCGTTTGTTGTCAGTGTGTGCGATTGTATCTGTAATTTTTTTTGTAAAAGACTGATTAATATTACCCACTGTAAGAAAACAACAGCAAGACGTTTATTCAATCATTACTGCGTGTGTCCAGAGTAATGGACAAAACTATCCTAAACTGAGATCCCTTATCAGTAGAAAGTAATATTAAAACTAAAACCTATAAATATAAAACTTATAGCTTCACGGTTTCTGCCACTTATGGTTATTTTACGTTTACCTTTAATATAAATTTTATCTGTAATTAATTGACATACTGAAATATATTATGTAGGGTTTTATATTGTATTTTGTTAATTACATCACATGAATACATTGCTTATTGGGAGACTCCAACTGTAAACTGAATGGCACTGAGCAGGAGTTCAGCAGTGAGACGAGGAAGGGTCAAGGATTCATCAGGTAAAATGATTGTACCAGAGAAAAAGAAAAGTATTCTATGGTAGAATCATAATGCATAAAGAATAACTTGAGCCTTCAACGTATAACTGAAGGACTCCCAGACAACCCCAATCAGGTTACAGTAGGAGTCACCGCGCCTACCCGTGTCGGCTCCCTAAGGGAGGATAACTCACGACTTACTTAGACGGCCCGCACCCATTAAATAAAACTAACCGATGTTGGCTCCGCAGAGGGCTATTCACAACAGATATTAAATCGAATACAACAATAGAATCAGACGTTTCTATGGATTTTGCTAAATGTTATATTGCTGTTAATGATTGTTGACGGAAGTATATTAAGAAATTACCTTTTAACTTTTATTTTTTATAAATTATTTTTTAATAAACTTTGTTTTGCCCCATGAGCAATAATTCAAAGTGAGTACACAACACCACCGGAAGATTCTGATCTATCGATCGTTGGTCGTTAGTCAGTAGCAACTGGAACTGAGATGCGCCTAGGAGCACCTGGGCAAGTCCATTATTGTCGAATGCTAGGTCAGCCAAAACGATATTTTCGAACGCAGAGCACTACTCTCTGGTTGCGTTTATTGGGGCAGCGAGTGACCTATTACCGATTAGATGTCAACTTCCATTGACCCACATGTTTTCGTGGTAGCTGCTGAAAGTCTGAACACCGAAATGGGGCTTTGGAGTACGGGGCTTCAAAGAGGCGCTTATAAAGCTACAGCTACTTCAAGAGTTTAATAGCGATAAAAATATTCGTGTAGTTTCGCTGGAGGTTTTTAATTTGAGCAAAACTGTACCCAACAGGGCGGTAAAATCGCTGAGGTATTCGTTGTATCCTGAAGGCTGAGGGTCATCTGTAAAACAATTGTGTTAAATTACGTTGTTTAGCAGCATAGATGCTGATGGTTTGAAGTTTTGTTGGTTATATTTAGGTACCACAGAAGAGGATATTCATAGGTATATTCACGGATTGCGTACGTCAGATGCGGAAACACGTCGATTGTTTTGTCTTGTGTATGCAGAAGAGCATGGTGACTTTTGCGGCAATGACGACATGTACGATCTTGTTAACACGGAACCAAGCAATTACTGCATCGTTAGCGATGGCACTTAGCATTACATAGCTCTTTGACTTTCATAATTTTTAAATGTGGGCAATGATATAGGATGTGTTGTTCATCACACACTGCACACGTAGAGCGATGTAGACGGCTAATATATCTTTTGGGAAGAGTGAACCCACTGAGGGTCGTCTAGGTTGCGCAGTATTTAGAGCTCTCATGAGCGACTATATCGAGAGGGACTTCCTCGCGAGCGTCGGCGCGTGGTCTACTTCCGCCAACCCTAGGTGATGACTGTAGGTGTTGCATAGGATACAATTCGGGGTCCTCAACTTTTTTACAATCTTCAGAAATGAAGGCGAAAATTCCATCACTCTTGGCGTGTATGTTGCACTTTTCCGGTAGCATTGCATGTTGTTTTCGGAACTGTTACCTAAGGTGTGTAACAAATGAGTGACCAGGAATCACGTTGAATCTTCTCTTAATGCGGGAAGAACGAGCATGAGAATGCTCATAGAATAGATCCACGAAATATCGTATACTATGAAGATATGTACTTGAATTACGGGAAGACAAAATATTTTCTGAACGTGGAGCGTAAGTAAGCGTCGTACATTACGGTAATGCTTTCGAAGAATGTTGCACGCTATTGCGTAATTTCCTGTAATTATAGGCTATGATTTGATTACCGCTAGAGGTTTGCCGGACAAAGTTCTTAGAAGAACCTGATTTTTAAAGATATCCGACAATGCCTCACTGGTATGTATGCTTACGCCATACAGACTGATGAAGGACACCCAGTGGATTTCCACAAAAATACGTCAATTTCTCTTTTGGTACCCGAACTGTAGTAGAATGTTGTGCATAAAACGGGTGATTAATCTGTAATACATGTTGAGCGGTTCGCAAAGTGTTATACGATTATAACTGACATTGAATGTGTTGAGCTAATTTGGAAATCTGCTCTTCGTCGTCGACTAGATTGTTGGTAGTATCTTTGTCACGTTCTAGAGATTGTAAATCTGTTGATAATTATTAAACTCAGACATTTCGTTTGTTATTTCATGTTTAGAGAGTCGTAGGCGTGTTTTCTGAACTGTATCACAGTGTGGACCGACGTCAGTTCGTCAATAATTATTTTTTATGGAGTTCATTAACGCAATGTTTTTGAGTAGGCTTTCATTTTATTGATAGCCTACGAAGCCATGGGAGTTAACTAAAGGTAAAAAAATCAACAAAATAAAACGGATACTAAACTTGAAGCGTGTAAGTTAGAAATAATGCTGAAATAATCAAACAGTAATAACTATCCGTTGTTTAAATAGCTTCGAAACAATTATGAGGAGTAAACAGTAATAGAAATAATAAATGGTGTAAACAACGGTAATTGAGCTGTTTTATTTGTAAACGTTAGCACTAGATATATAGAAGTTATTGACTCTGTACTAAAACTAATTTCCTTCGGTAAACAGAATATAAACACTCTATTTTAAGTCTAATCAAAGCGAATATTAAAACGGCACAGCTGACTCACGACGTTTCTGCATGTTGCCTGAAGTATGGAAAGTACAAGGTAAGTACCTGTATGTAATCTACGCGTTACAGTAAAAGTAACTTATGCAGTTAATATTTATTTATGAATTTGTTTTGAAATTTAAAAATGACAAATTGCTAGACTTGAGTTTGTAATTTTAAGCATATGAGCTTCCCATACGACCAGAAATATTAATCCAGCCCGTAAGGACCAAAGATGTGTATAATAGTGTTGCCAGTAAGGATTAAAGGTATGTAGGGTAATCCAGCTCGTAGGACCAGAAAATGTGTATAATAGTGTTGCCAGTAAGGATTAAAGGTATGTAGGGTAATCCAGCTCGTAGGACCAGAAAATGTGTATAATAGTGTTGCCAGTAAGGATTAAAGGTATGTAGGGAAATTCAGCTCGTAGGACCAGAAAATGTGTATAATAGTGTTGCCAGTAAGGATTAAAGGTATGTAGGGTAATCCAGCTCGTAGGACCAGAAAATGTGTATAATAGTGTTGACAGTAAGGATTAAAGGTATGTAGGGTAATCCAGCTCGTAGGACCAGAAAATGTGTATAATAGTGTTGCCAGTAAGGATTAAAGGTATGTAGGGTAATCCAGCTCATAGGACCAGAAAATGTGTATAATAGTGTTGCCAGTAAGGATTAAAGGTATGTAGGGTAATCCAGCTCGTAGGACCAGAAAATGTGTATAATAGTGTTGCCAGTAAGGATTAAAGGTATGTAGGGTAATCCAGCTCGTAGGACCAGAAAATGTGTATAATAGTGTTGCCAGTAAGGATTAAAGGTATGTAGGGTAATCCAGCTCGTAGGACCAGAAAATGTGTATAATAGTGTTGCCAGTAAGGATTAAAGGTATGTAGGGTAATCCAGCTCGTAGGACCAGAAAATATGCGGTGTTGTAAATAACTTTGTTCTGATTTCCTTTTTTCCCTGGCGAAGAACCAAATTGGGTCATCATTGCCAATGTAAAATAGCGAGTTTAAAACTAAAATTAGTACGTGATATTTTCACGAAAATAAATAATAAATATATATTGGTACGAACAACAACAAAAAATATCAAGAAAAATATAACATCAAACAATAATAATAAATAACAAAATAACAATATAACCAAAAATAACAACAACAATAAATAACGATATAACAATTAAAACAATATAACATAAAGAAGATAATAACGATAACTAAAAATATACGAACATAATCAGTATTCTATATTAAAAATAAATAACAGAAACAAAGAGCAAATAACTAAAATGTAAAATGGTATTTAACTATAATTATAAAATTAAATAAATATCTATACACAAACACAAACAATTATATGTATATATTAAAATTATTGAACATAAATATAATTACATAAAAACATTATGATTTAAATAATATGTTTAGATGGCGTAAAAAAGCAATGGCCGCTACATCGTCCCTCAAAACCACCTTTATACTCCCTCGTAAATTAAAACTGTCACGAACATTCTTCAAACCACCCCCAATCGATCAGTATATGACTGATTGTGATGGTATTTTCATAGAACTGACAAAATGGCGGGTCCTCGTGGTGAATCAGATAACCATGAGTTAGGTAGGAGTAACCGATGCGAAGGCGGGTAGCCACCAATTTTTCCCTACGTGTCGTACGAATAGAAGACCTCCATGGAAGGATGGTATCCTTAACTTCCCTTGGCTTATTGTGATTTATATACTATGCCATTCATCCCTCCAAGCAGCGAGCAATAAATGTTTTGAGAAACATACATAATCAGATGCCATAACTAGTTTTGTTCTTGGCACCATACTTGTAGTATTCTTCGCCGCTTCATATGCTTTTGTGTTTCCGGTAGTTATACAGTGACCAGGAACCCAACAGAATGTTACCCTTACACCACTCAAGTGAAACCTATGTACAGCACACAAAATATCCCCAACTAAAGGGTTCACAGAGAAAACACCATGAAAAGCCTGAAGAGCACTTTTGGAATCGGAACACAAAAGAAGGTGTGAAGACCCTAGATTGAATGGCAGTTAGAGCCTCAAGAATGGCAAAAGCTTCAGGTGTAAAAACATTGCAAGTTATGGATAATCCGTACATACACGTACGTTCTGACGCATAAAATGTATAAAATACGTACGTTCCGACACACCCAACACCATTCTCCAGTTTAGACCAATCAGTGAAAATAATTTCACTATGCTCATGGAATCTGGAAATTGCCAAAAGTTCCTGGTGGTAAACCACATCAGGAGTATACTTTTGATAAAACTGGACAAGAAAAATTAAAGAGTGACGTTTTTATTACCCATGAAGGCAGATGAACACAATGAGTTCGAACAGAGTAGGCCGTACCAACTTGAGGTTATCCTTGATGCGTAACGTTCTTATACGGAATAGAGCAGTAAAATGTTGACGTGCATCGTAGTATAATACATAAAAGTTATTGAAGACCAATTTAAATGCCGGAGGATTAGGTTTGCTTCAAAGACCAGAAATGTAAGAGATTTGTAAGATCTGACGTCGTCTTGAAATGGCAAGTTCCCCAGTCTCGATAAGAAGACCAGGTTGGGCTAGTTCAAAGTGTTCGGAATTCCTCTTTCCCATGCCATATCATATGCCTTCTCAAGGTCGAACAGCAACGACTGTTTGAAGAAAGAAAAGGGCATTTTGAATAGTGGTTTCTAACAAAAGCAATTGGTCAACAGATGATCGTCTTTGTCTGAAACCACACTGTTCGTTGCGAAGAAGTACTGTGGCTTCTAGGTACCATACAAGACAGCGGTTGGCCATTTTCTCCAGCGCTTGTAAGTGATACAAGCCTATATCTACTAGGATTGGTTTTGCCTGGCTTTAAAAGAGGAATTACAGTCGCTTCTAACCATGCATCGAGGGAAAACTGCTCCTCTAACAAATGATTGTATATTCGAAGATGGACTAGTTTCCCCGATGATGGTAGATATTTCAGCATAGAATTTACAATGGAATCAGAACCCTGTGCAGAATCCTTCGTTGACGCAAGAGCTTACTACAAATCCCCTGTAGAGAAACAGGTGTTTGAAGGAGAGTCTCTAGACAACCCAACAGTAAAAGTTATTGCTACTTCCTTCATTGTATAAATCTAGAATAATCTGTAGTCACAGAAAATTTGGAAAATGACGTTCCTAGTACATTAGCAGTATCATCACTGTTTGTGATCAATCTTCCATCCGGTTGCTCCACCCCAATGACTAGCAATATAATGGAATTACTACAAACTGATCTTAATTACTGTGGAGGATGGAGTTGTTCTTTCTATTGTGATAATATACTGTGACCAAGAGTTCTTTCTACTCAGCCTAAATATCCTCCGTGATTTCGGTCGGAGGATATAAATTCCTGAAGGTTTTCATTTGTTGGATGTCGCTTAAATCTCCTTAAAGCTCTTCGTCAGTTATATCAAGAAAGTCCCGTTAGTATGTACCGTTAGTTGATATTAATAGAATTATTAGAAATATATAATCTTAACTATAACGTCATTTAAGATATATTATTATATATATAGAGATTTAAAGCTTTTGGATAGAGACTCTTTATACTTCACTCGTTCAAGACTGTTACTATGCCGGTTTAGGTACCGATTGTTCTAGAGTTCTGTAATAGTTATATGTATTAAGCTGTTGTATGTTTGTAACAAGCCTTTGGCCTGAATAAATTGTTTTTTAAAAACCTATCGCTGTTTCGAGTTATTTAACTGGCGCCCGAACAGGGACAGGCGCGATCTCTTTGCGAATAATTTTTCGATCTCTTATCCGGAAACTTCGCACATCACCATTGGTGCTGAAACGTGATCGTCTGTTTCAACAGTTAACGCCTGTCGACAAATACAAATCAAGATTCAGCGTAGGATATACTTCCAAGGACTACAACTACCAGCAGCTTTAACTTCAAAGAAGACATCCCGGCCATTTGCCCAGAGGATCTTCGCAGAACAACAGACAGTCGCAGACATTCCGCCAACAACAAGCAGCCAGTCTTCACCAAATCGTAAGTACAAATCCAATATGTCTCCTATCTCTAAACCTATCCCACATGAATTTTTAAAATTTATTCCAACATATGATGGCTCTCCTCATAAACTTGTACATTATATTGAGACTATTAAAGATTTATTGACTAGTTATTGTAATGAAAACATTTCTGAATTTTCTAGTAATCATTGGCTATTATTTAAAGCCAGTATGTCAAAATTAGAGGGTCCTGCAGAGCAAGTAGCATATAATAATAATTGTTGTACCGTAAATGAATTAATAGATGTGCTCAAAAGAAATTTTGCTGATAGTAGGGCAGCTCAAGATTTAATTTTTGAAATTACAACTATGAAAATGCATTATAAAGAAAACCCTATTGAATTTTTAAACAGGCTTTATGAAAAAAGAGTAACAGTATTAACAAGATATAAGTTAGATGGTTTTAAAGATACCACTTTGGAACAGCTTGTATCGCAACTAGATTTAACATTAGTGAGAACATTGTGTCTAGGCGTACCAAACCAACTTGGGGAATACTTACAACTATTTCAAATAAAAACTTTGGATGAAGCTAGAATTAGACTAATAAATGATTGTAACATAATATTAAACAGACTGAAATTAACGGGAAGTGAAAGTACACAAAATTCCCAACAAACGTTTAAAAATTTAAAATTTAAATCTAAAAACTATCAACAATTTAGACCCCAAAACTATCAACAATTTAATCCACAAAACTATCAACAATTTAATCCACAAAATTATCAACAATTTCCTAGGCCACAACAATTTCAAAAACAATGGACCAATAAGTATCAACAACCAACTAATCAAAGGTATCAACCAACTAACCAAACTGTTTCTATGAGAACAATTCGCTCTAACCCAAAACCTATGCAAGAAATGACTGAAATTGAAAACTCTTCTGATGAGCTTACAGACTTAAAAAATCAAGTAAAATCTTTATCTAATCAATTAAATAATTTTTTAGAGTCAAAGAAGCCTCCACCCAAAGATCCACCTTACAATTTCAGTTAAATTCAATAAATAGAAATCTTCCATACTTTATTGATTATAAAAGTAGGAAATGGTTAATAGATACAGGATCTGAAAAAAATTATGTTAACCCTGATTTAATAACAAGCGAAATACCTCGTTACCAGGAGAAATTTACTGTCAAAACGCCAGCAGGAATAAAACGTGGATCAGAATACGTTTATTTTGACCTAATAAATGTATTTGGAATTAAAAAATTAATTAAATTATATTTATTTAAATTTTCAGAAAAATATGATATTTTATTAGGACACGATTCATTACAAGAATTAAATGCAAAAATTAATTTTCAAAATAAAATATTAGAATATGACCAAAATAAATTTAAACAAATACTTGGATTAACTAAAGACTTTAAATTAAAAAAAGGAATAAATGTAGTGAAATTACCTACAAAAGAAAATTATGATAATGCATATGTAAACGAATATAAAGACGACTTTATAGAATTAAAAGAGTCAATTGTTAAATGTAAAAATTATGAAGCGAATTGTATTGTGTATGCCAAAGAAGACGTCACCTATAGTGCCACTCCTTTTGAGGTATATAAAATCGATTCTATACAAGAATTTACACCTGTGACCGAAAGTCCCAAGTCTAAATCTCTTGATATGGCTACAATTAAAAATTTATTAAGGACAGATCATATGAACAAAGAAGAAAAAATTGAGATAATTAAATTATTAAGTAATTATTCAAATATTATTAAACAAGAAAATGATATATTAACTGCTACTAACTTATTAAAACATGAAATTAAAACAAAGGATGACAATCCTATTTATTCTAAGAGTTATAGATATCCCATAGCTTTTCGAAAAGATGTTGAAATTGAAATTGAAAAATTATTACAAAATAAAATTATCCAACACTCTAATTCGCCATACAATTCACCTATATGGGTAGTTCCAAAAAAATTAGACGCCTCAGGGAAAAGAAAAATAAGAATGGTAGTAGACTACCGTAAATTAAATGAAAAAACAATAGACGACAAATTTCCTATGCCAAATATAGAAGATCTTTTTGGAAAAATAGGTCGTGCAACATATTTCAGTGCATTAGATTTAGCCTCAGGTTTCCATCAAATTGAAATGGAAAAATCATCAATTCCTAAAACTGCATTCTCCACAGATCAAGGTCATTTTGAGTTTCTAAGAATGCCCTTTGGACTAAAAAACGCACCACCAACTTTTCAACGAGCTATGAATATAATATTTGCTTCCATGCCAAATGTATTAGTTTATATGGACGATATTATAATATTTTCTGATTCATTAACAGAACACTTGAAACATTTAAAATCAGTATTCCAAAAACTATCGGAATATAATTTAAAAATACAATTAGACAAGACAGAATTTTTTAAAAAAGAACTATTATTTTTAGGACATATTATTAGTAAAGAAGGTATTCGTCCTAACCCGGCAAAATTAACTGCTATAAAGGACTTTCCTCTACCAAAAAATCCAAAAGAAGTTAAACAATTTTTAGGATTAACTGGATACTATAGGAAGATGATTAAAAATTATGCTAAATTAGCTAAGCCTTTAACTCATTTGTTAAGAAAGGACGTACCATTTAACTCTAACACACAAGAAGTAAAAGAAGCTTTTTCAGAATTGAAAGAAATTCTTATGAACGAACCTATTTTAAAATTACCAGATTTTTCTAAATCATTTCAATTAACAACAGATGCATCTAACTTCGCAATTGGAGCAGTTCTATCACAGAATTTTGATAATATTGATCACCCTATTTCTTTTGCATCACGTACACTAAACAGACAAGAGATTAATTTGTCTACAATTGAAAAAGAATTATTAGCTATAGTTTGGGCATGCAAACATTTCAGACCTTACCTATATGGAAACAAATTTATTATTTATACAGATCACAAACCACTACAATGGCTTCATAACTTGAAGGAACCAAACTCAAAATTAATACGATGGAAATTATTATTAGAAGAATTCACTTTTGAAATTAAACATATTACTGGAAAATCTAATGTAGTCGCAGATGCACTTTCTAGAATTAAAGTACAAGAATCAAACGTGATAACCAATGACGCAGGCATAGAAATAAATCCAGAATCAGTTATAAACGAATTTTTACAAGATTGTAACCCCGAAGACCAAGTATCAAATTTAGCTACAATTCATAGTCAAGATAGCTCTTCCGATAATTTTAAAATAATGGAAGATGATAAAATTATCAATACAGAACAAAATCAAATTATTATTAAAAGAGGAAACGAAGAACCCCAGTATATAAAAATATTTAATAAAAACAGAATAATATTCTATGTATCAAATATACCCGACTTAGATAAATTAATTGACCAAGCAAATCAATTCTTAAAACCTAACACAACCTATGGTCTCTACTTTGAAGACGCAGGGATACCAGATATTAACAAAGAAATTAATAACCTATTTACTCAAATGATAAAAGTAAATTTTACAGATATAACCATTAAAA
This sequence comes from Prosapia bicincta, assembly GCA_036971475.1. Taxonomy (NCBI): domain Eukaryota; kingdom Metazoa; phylum Arthropoda; class Insecta; order Hemiptera; family Cercopidae; genus Prosapia; species Prosapia bicincta. The sequence continues at coordinate 77,486,254 of JBAIZL010000005.1, read as the reverse complement.
TTTATAAAAAACTCAATTTAGATGTAACAGATAAAGAGGAACAAAAGGAAATAATTACTAATTATCATGAAGGAAAAACGTATCACAGGGGAATTAATGAAAATATAAATAAAATAAAAAATAAATATTATTGGCCTTCAATGATAGCAGATGTGACAGAATATATAAATAAATGCCAAATTTGTTTAAAAGTCAAATATGACCGCAAACCAATTAAAGAAAAATATTGTGTAACCCCCACACCATCAAGACCATTTGAAAGACTACAAATTGATATTTTTCATTACTCGCAAACTAAGATCCTTACTATAGTGGATTGTTTTTCTAAACGTTTAACTACATTTATCTTAAAGACACTTAATGGACATGAAATTACGAAACATCTACGCACATATCTTAATCTTTTTCCAGTTCCTTCTGTAATACAAATGGATAACGGTAAAGAATTTGATAACGCCCTTATCCGTAACTTTCTACAGTTATACGAGATAAAACCCCATTACACAACACCAGGCTATTCTAATCCTCAAGGTCAAGTTGAACGCACTCATTCTACACTTATTGAACTTCTTAATATTATCAATGAAACAAAAGAGATAACTACTTTAAAGGAGAAAGTGGAATTAGCCACTATCGCCTTTAACAACACTTTAAACTCAACCCATAATTTAACTCCAAATGAAATGACGTATGGAAAGATTAAAACACCATTTTCTGATTTAAAAGATCCTGATTTTATAATAAACGAACTTAACGCTAAATATCATGAACAACTAAAAACTACGCATGAATTAATAAAAAGAAAAATTGAAAAAGAAAAAATTGATCGCACTGATAAATTAAATACATCACGCGAAGAAACTACTTACATTCCTAAAGAAATATATTTAAAATCTACTTTGCATAGAAAAGAGAAACCTAGATATATACGTGCAACAAAAGGAAAAGGTTTAACTGCAATTTTAAACAAAACAAAAAAATCAATTAAAATACATCCCAATCGGATTAAAAGACCACGCATAATAAAATCATCTGTTACAGAAAATGACACCAGCATTAATGTACCTGGTAGCAGCAGCACTAACAACTGTAACGCTAGCTTATAAAGAGACAGTTTTAACCAAAACTGCTGGAATTATTCCAATTCAAACGCAAGACGCTTTAATAACAAACACTACATATACTTATATGCACTATATGGATATGAATATTATTGGAAATGAACTTAAAAAAATTAAAAATAATATTAAATTGTATACCAATTCTTCATTAAGTATTCATCTTTTAAACAGCATTAAACTACATTATGATTATGCCAAAACAAAACTCGAACATTTAAAAGGAAGTCTCCCAGAACCTACTCGCACACGCAGAGGATTAATTAACGGATTAGGCTCAGCAATATCTTGGCTAACTGGTAATATGGATGCTGATGATAAAGAAAAATATGATAGAATTATTCAACAAATTCAAAACAATGAATATCACATAGAACATAATATCGAATCACAAGTAACTGTAAATAAACAAATCATTGACCAATTTAATAAGGATATGAATATAATTGCAATAAATAACAACAAAATTAAAACAGCCCTCAGTGAAGCAAGCTCTATTTTAAATAATGTGGAATTATTTGAGCAATACTTTTTAACTTACACCACTCTCATTCTAATTATAAATAGAATTAACGATATTACTACAAGCTTGGAATTTTGTAAAACCAATGTGCTACATTCTAATATATTAAACAAGAAGGAGCTTAACTATATTTTGGAAAATACAAAGGAGAAACTAATCTCAGACAAAATAGAAACAATATGGGAACTCAGTAAAGTTCATTGTGCTAATACCAAAAGTATGATTACATATTTTATACAAATACCCAAGTTATCTATTACTCTAGAAACCTTCTTTCTATTATCATATCCCGTCACACAAAAAGAAATAACCAGTACAATCCATACCTATCCTTCCTTTATCCTAAAGCATATGGATTTGTACACTAGTGATAATTGTAAATTAATTTATAATAATTATTATTGTGAAAAAATAGATATTGTAAGTGATGATTGTATAGAAAGCTTAATCAATTTAAAATCAACAGATAAATGCAAAAGCATAATATTGAAAAAGCCAGAACCTTTTATTAAATATATAAATATTATAAATCAGTATTTAATATTTCAAACATCAAATGGAGTTATAAAGAATAAGTTTAAAATGAAAGTAAATCTATTAAGTTTCAAAAATCACAACTTTTGTTTTTAGAACCAGATGAGAAATTAGAAAATAAGATTTGTAATGTAATGTATTTTGAAAGTTTTCCTACTATTATATTAGAAGAACCAGTAAAACAAGTTACAAGTAATATTCATTTTGAAAAAATTCATTTAGCAAATTTAAAATCAGAACCAATTGAAGTTTTGGAAGAAAATGATTTTGATAAACATTTTAAAACAATTGTTATTCTTATTCTTACTATAATAATTATTATTTCTATTGTAAGTTATTATTATTGTTACTATTATTATAAAAATTATAAAAGTAAACCAATGAGTACTGTAGTAGAAGATATAGACCAAGGAGGTCCAATTGTACATTTTAACCGGGACGGTTAAAACTTAGGGAAGGAGGAGTTATATCAAGAAAGTCCCGTTAGTATGTACCGTTAGTTGATATTAATAGAATTATTAGAAATATATAATCTTAACTATAACGTCATTTAAGATATATTATTATATATATAGAGATTTAAAGCTTTTGGATAGAGACTCTTTATACTTCACTCGTTCAAGACTGTTACTATGCCGGTTTAGGTACCGATTGTTCTAGAGTTCTGTAATAGTTATATGTATTAAGCTGTTGTATGTTTGTAACAGGCCTTTGGCCTGAATAAATTGTTTTTTAAAAACCTATCGCTGTTTCGAGTTATTTAACTGTCGTAAACGGAGGATTTCTACTATTCATTGTTCCACCACGGAACATACTGGGGGCGTGGCATATAAAATGGTCTTTGTGAAATTATCAATGGTTTCATCAATGGGTGTCATATAATCCATATCAAGTGATACAAGGTAATTCGAGTAGGCATCTCAGTTGGCTTTTTCCAAAATCTAACGGGGATGTATAGCAAACCAGGAAGGGGTTATATCAATTGATCTTAATAGGTACATGGTCGCTCCATACAAATTGTTCAGTATCAACTACTTACACTTTGTGGCTAGAAAATGATTACAGAAAGATAGATCAACAGCTATCTATCCAGCAGAAGACACTGCTAAATGTGTGGTGGAGCCGTCATTTATAAGTCATAAATCCAGTTTCGTTTTTATACTCTCCACAAGTTTTCCTCTATAGAGACAAATGTTGTGAATTAAAATCTTCTACCAATAAGAACGGAATCGGTAACTTGCTTATTAAATCGATTAAACCACCGTGTTGAAGGTTGTCCCTTGGTGGCAAATAGACATAACACAAAGTGAACTTATACCAGACAGCTATTTTTAACGGCTACTGTTTATAAAGGAGTTATTAAGTTTAGAGATAACGCATCGATACATTAATGGGCTAGGATAGCTACGCCACCTCTAGCTCAATCTTCTGTAACAAAGTCGGATCGAAAAACTAAATGTATTCCCGTACATGAAAATTAGTAGAGATGTGTTTCTTGTAGACATAAATTGTTTCTTGTGAACATTGGACAAACATCTCACACGAGTACCTTTAGATCTTCCATGTGACTTATAAAGCCATTTACGTTCCATTGTATAACTTATTAGCTAATTAAAGACGTATCTATTTAGCAATGGAACAATTTGACAGTATTTGGTGCTCTACAGAGTACTTACAGTCGTTGGGTGCACGGCACTGCTCACCTTCCGTGTCGCACTCCCGTAACTCACTTTATGGTGATAGGAAAGTAAACACAGGATTACACCCTAATTGAAGTTGTCTAATGTTTTTTAAATTGAAAGGGAGGTTTTATGGCACGCTCGTCAAGCACTGACGTTGCACCGCTAAATATTATAACCACGGTTTATTCCCAAATGACCATGAACGATCCGGCTTGTGTGAAAGCTTACAAAGAACTCTTTCTCGGTGAGCGTCATGCGGAAGTGACGTCAATTTGTGGCCTGGAATATTTTTCTTACGCAGCTTTGCCAACATTCTTATGACGAGAACATTTCAAATAAAGAAACTTCTAATAAATATTTGAGGCTAGGAATGTCTTACCATTAAAATGATGTTTCTGTAAATTAAATTAATAAATATTATATTAAATCTCAATTTTTCAATACTTCGAATTCAAAATGACCGTAACTTTTAGCATATTAAAGTATTTATTTCGCAAACTGTTTGAGACTTAAAACCTACATACAACAAACTGCATGTACAAAAACGGCTAAAATAATAAATTAATTTTTTAATTAAAAAGTTATAATGTACATGCAAGAGATAGGAATTTGAAAAATATTCCATCTCTTGATTCGAAAATAATGACTTTATAATTTGTTAAGAAAACAATTAAAAGTTGTTAATTCTTATTCAATAAGTATACTTATCGAAGAATAACAGTTATTTTTAAATCTATACTAATTTAATATTTTAATACTTTTAATTCTTAAATCAACGTATACTAATGGGTCAGTCTCGAAATACAGGCTTGTAAACTTGCCGTTGTGTATTTTATTAACAATAGAGTGTGCACGAATGAAAACGTCATAAACACAACATAAAGGTGCACAAATATAAAAACATTTTGAGCATGAAGAATTAAAATTAAGGTTTAAAACTAGATTAAAATAAAAATGAGAATATTTGATCAATTTTCAAAGTAGAAATTTAAACACTTTTTTGTCATATATTTATTCAGTTTTATGTTGATTTTAATTTTTTACTTAATCAAAGAGTGAAACCACTCCTGTTTTTTATAAATCTATCTTCATAAAAAAAAACACTATTTTAATTATCACAAAAAGTAAAACATATAACAAAGTAAATATTTCTGCTAATACTTTGTCATGTGTATTTGTACAACCAGAAGTGATGCTGAGCCTGTAATTGTTTCTGCACTAGCGTTAAAAAAAACTCTGCCCTTGGTGAAGGATTACTCAGTCTTTCTTATTGCATGATAAGGGAAGAAAAGATGTAGCTTGTTCTCTGGAATTGTAGAGGTTACGAACTCTAGGTGCCCTGGAAGAAAATAATTATACAATTCATGCATAACCTTTCTTAGAGTGTTGATATGAGTTTAAACGTTTCTAGAAACCAAAATCTTTTTTCTTACTATCTGCATAGTTTCCAAGCGACGGATGATTTCTTTTAAAAGGTAGCACTCTCGAGAGTGCTGGGTAGTGAAACGACCTTCACGTTGCTCTTCCTCAGATGGTTTTGTTTTCCCTGGAGGCTCTTTTGGAGTATATAAAAACGTTGAAGAACACCATGCATGTTAATAACGTTTCTTAGATCAAAACTCGTTTCTACAGTGTAGGAAGTTACTTTCAAACTCCGTGAAAGTATAACTTAACCGAGATTCAAAATAACTATTGAGACAGGTTCAACTACTGCAGGAGGGCGAATCTGATGATTTTTGCTAGGTACAGTTTGACCAGCAGTATGACGTGACTATACACTTCATGACAGTTTCTGAGCTGACACCTCAAGCAGGCTTCGAAACTCTATACAGAGACCTGTTTATGGTAACTAAATAGGCCTACAGATCATGAACAGAAAGCTCTCGATTTAGAGGATGTGATGACGCAATCTGTGGTAGATTAGTATAGTTGGATGTTTTTAGAACTTCTAAGAAAGATTTCCCACCTAACTATACTAGTTGTAAGATCTCTGCTTCAGTCTAAACAGGCATAGATGACTTAACGAGGTATTGACATCGGTTATTACTTTAAGTTTACTTTAATACACACTAGATATACTTAGATATATAAAGTAATTTCAGTAAATAATCCCTTTTATTTTGAAGTGTTTTATTTCTTATCTTTTTAGAGAGCTTCTAGGCCGGTTTTACATTTTTCTCGTCCTTACAGCGTCTTATTCTTAAGGTATTACCTTTAAATCACTAAAGTAGTCGCTTTTATGTGTTTCAAGTTTATAATAATTGAAACTTATTTAATTATATTGTATTGTGATATTTTTATAATAAGTTTTTAAAACTGTATCTGTTCAGATTATAGCTTGACCTATTTATCTGTTTCCAAACATGGATTTAACGACCCAAATATTTTGAAAACACTCTCATTTATCTTACTTTAAAATATAAACAAAACTTCATGACACATAGAACACTCTCATTTATCTTACTTTAAAATATAAACAAAACTTCATGACACATAGAACACTCTCATTTATCTTACTTTAAAATATAAACAAAACTTCATGACACATAGAACACTCTCATTTATCTTACTTTAAAATATAAACAAAACTTCATGACACATAGAACACTCTCATTTATCTTACTTTAAAATATAAACAAAACTTCATGACACATAGAACACTCTCATTTATCTTACTTTAAAATATAAACAAAACTTCATGACACATAGAACACTCTCATTTATCTTACTTTAAAATATAAACATAACTTCATGACACATAGAACACTCTCATTTATCTTACTTTAAAATATAAACAAAACTTCATGACACATAGAACACTCTCATTTATCTTACTTTAAAATATAAACAAAACTTCATGACACGCATACGTCCCCATTACAATATATTTTAAAGTTTTCTGTTATGTTAAGTGTAGATTGTTTTCAATTATTCTGTTAGTTCACACTCTCCCTATATATATCTTGTTGAAATTTTTGTTAATGAAATACTTTTTATTCATCTCCTCAAGTTCTAATTCATTTTTTTAAAACTTGTAGGGGATGACGATGTTAATGGAGTTTTTTTCAAGTATTAATTCATAAATTGAATTTAATGGTTTTAAATGGTAGAAAACCATTTCACAAAAGGGGCAAGATTTGCAAATTAGTTACTTCACCCGCTTGGCTTAAAATAAATAATAACATATGATTTCATAAAACACCTGATTTGATGTTATAGGTTATGTGATAGAACAGCTGCTTGAACGCACAAGTTATATTACATTAATTATATTGATTTTAATTACTTAATAAAAAGTAATTAATATAAACATTTTCTTTGTTGACCTAAGTGGGAATTTATTTTAAAAAGTTTTGGTTTTTTATTACTTGTTAAACAAATAAAGTTTTCTAATGCGAGCTAATCAGCTGATTTGTCAAGTGGCAGATGGCCTTCGTCGTATAGATCCTAATGAAACGAAGTCTCCCATTATTGTTGGCCAATTCACTTGGCAACAGATTAACTTATTTTGGATTATTTTGTTTTTAATCAACCAAACCGGGTTTTTGTAGCTATGATTTAGTTCAGTATAATACAATTCTATCTTTTATATGAATACCTTTAGTGCGTGTGAGCGTGTGCATGCGAATCCGTGTTGGTGTGTGTGTGTGTGTGTGTGTGTGTGTGTGTGTGTGTGTGTGTGTTGTGTGTGTTTGTATGTGTGTGTGTGTGTGTGTGTGTGTGTGTGTGTGTGTGTGTGTGTGTGTGTGTGTGTGTGTGTGTGTGTGTGTGTGTGTGTGTGTGTGTGTGTGTGTGTGTGTGTGTGTGTGTGTGTGTGTGTGTGTGTGTGTGTGTGTGTGTGTGTGTGTGTGTGTGTGTGTGTGTGTGTGTGTGTGTTAAATAATGCATTTTCAAAATTTGTAATTATTCTGGATTGCCATTACCGACTTTTTCTGTTGCTTTTGATAATCCCTAAGACTCATTGTCGCAATGATTATAATTTTAATTCATTACCGTGATATTAGAATCATTTACAAACCCTTTATCATATACATCTGGAACTAAATTTGTCAGTTACAGGTTTCTAATATTATTAACGCTTTCCTATAAGAGTGATATCCAATAAAGACGTATTTAAATAATATAGTTATCTTTTATTTTCCACAAACATTTTGTTCAACTATACTGCGGAACACTTGTACTGATTTTATTAAATGACAACCGTTTAAATATTAAATATTTGTCAGTTTAGTGCGTAATCTATTTAATTACTCTTTGGAGTTGAGTCGAGCAGTAATTTCGGAGAGGAAACGTCGTTCTTATCTTTGTTTCTCTCATTTGATCCTTCATTCAATGAAGCCCACGCGCAAGAACAGATAGCGAAATACAAAGGCTCGGAGTTAATTAAGTCTCAATTAGTGTTAGATTCAAACAATAAACAAATCAATTGTGTCTACTCCGAAATATATGCAACCATGTTCTTCACTTTTGAAACATTCAATTGAAACTTTAACCAAGTAAAAGTGATTTTAATTATAAAATAAATATGTTACAAATTACAAAATTACACTCGACAAGTTCAGTGCTTTTTTAGAGAGTGTTCTACTCGTTTACAATTACAACCTGATTTACGTCTAATTTGAATCAGTTTAATTCTTAAGTATTTATTGGAAATTCCAGGTCATTTTGGCCCCATTGAGACTTACTTTAGAATCTCTTCACAATATAGAATGTTTTCTGACATTCACTGACGACTTAGTCTAGGCCATTCTATATTTACCCAGTATGTGACCATAACCTATATTCCTACAATGTTTTCTGTAAGCTTTCCTTTTTACAACCTTAAACTTGTCCTTTTTTAATCTATTACACATGGAAGACAAACTTTTTCCCATTTTATTGAAGCATCGATATTCAACGTAAACTACTACTGTACAGTTATACACTTTAGTATACAACCATTTGCTTTCTTTTCTTGGCGAAAAACCTACTTCATCGTATGAAATACTCAAAATAAATCAAAATCGTGACAATAAATAACAGACATATTACAACAAATACGGACACAAATTTTCGGAAACAACAAAAAAAATTAACAGTATGATAGTATACAATATCAACAACTAAGATATAACAATATGACAAAAAAGGAATATTTTAAATAACAATGAAAATATTGAAAAGAGCCCCAAAACCACCAAAATAATCAAAAATAACAAATAAAACAAGCTACTTAAGATTAAACCCTTATGTACATTTCGATGACCATGTCATCATCATCAGAGGGTCTTATTACAAAATACCATCTATATTCTTAATATCAGAATAATCAGAATTCTAGTTTGTAACTTCTTGTGTGCTAGATTGTTTTTTGTAATAAGGCCTTCTGATGATGATGACATGGTCATCGAAATGTACATAAGGGTTTAATCTTAAGTAACTTGTTTTATTTGTTATTTTCATTATTTTTGTGGTATTGGGGTTCTTTCCAATATTTTCATTGTAATATATTGTAGCACTGTGCTCTTGATATTGTGTATTAAATAACAACATTACAATAAATAACAATACAACAATGATTAACAATTTAACAACTAATACATAACAATATAACAATAAGTAAATTAAAAGATGAAAATAAGTCATCTATATTAAAAAAACATAAATAATAAACAACGAATGAACAAAATTTAGAAAACTATTTAATAATAACCTATTAAAGAAATATTTATCCCCAACACATTAACAAATATTAGTATATATATTAAAATTAACAAAAATGTAAAGAATTATACATAAACTTTATGCCATATGAATGTTGAATAATAATTTTAGGTGGCGTAGGAAAGTGATGACATGGTCAATATCACCGTTAAACTGTCTTGTAACGAGAAACTGCCACGGACGTGCTTTAAACCACCGCAATCAACTAGCATATGACGGATTGTGATGGTACAACTACACAACTGACACAATGGTGGATCTACGTGGCACATTAAATACCCATGAGTTAGATAAGAGTGGCCGATAAGGTGGGTAGCCACAACTTTCTCCCTACGTGTCGAACGAATAGAAGACCTCCATGGACGGACGGTATCCATAATTTTCCTCAGCTTATTACTATTCTCCCATCGTCATTCATAATTCCAAGCATATAAAAATGCTAATGGGGCTGACACCTCTCCCGCCATCCTCATTTATATAAAATTTAAATATTATAAATATGTTTTTAAAAATATTGTCAATTAACTAATTCGATTTATTCTCTCACGCTTTTAATCATGATTATTTATTACTATGTAAAAAACGTCTGATTAATTTTATCATTATCATTATCATTAGGAAGAGACTTTTAATAATATCCTGTATCTTACTTTCGAAAGAAAATATTTCAATTAAATTTTTCATTTGCTGGAAAATTTCTTAAGAACAAAGTGTACTTATGTAACGGATTATTTTTTCGCGGAAATGTCCAATAATAGACGTAATTAGCGGTGTTGAGGAAAACAATAGAGTAGATATTGCGATTAAAATCCGCTTATATTTTCAACGGCTTTCAGCCGGCTCGGTTTTACTTTTATTAAAGCTAAGCGAAAATTGCAAACATTATAATATTCACAGTTAGACCTATATCTGGCGTGGAGTTTTGCCGTTATTAATCTCGCATGCGGGTTTAGTCAAATACAGATTACAAATACAACCCTGAAGCATTTGATACACTCAACTTTCGTTAGATAATATACATGAGGTCTATGAAGGCAACTATGTTCTGTTGTGTTTCCAGTGTGAACTTTATATGGCTGTCTATTGTTTATGTGTTTGTGGAAGGGATGAATCTGTCTTTTGTTGCCTTTGAATAAAATTAAAATGCCATCTTCGTATCTGTGCCAATATGTTATTTTATAGTTGTATTTGATGTTATTTATGATGTGTTTTTGTTCAAGGTTCTGTATAGATAATTTGGACAGGGTGTTAGATATAGGGAATCCCCTAGGTAGGCCTATCTTTTGAGTGTAGTGTTTATTGTTATATGTGAAATAGTTTTGGTATGTTAGTGTTATTAATTCTTTGCTTATGTGAGTTGGTTTGTTCTTATCTGATAACATTTGTTTTAGCATCTTTAGTGTTTATTTAATTGGTATGTATAAGTTACTTATTTCGAACATAGAGTTTAACTATTTGTACAACACACACAAATTTTGAAATAACCAAACACCACAAAAACCAACCACAACACATTCTAAACTTAATTATTTCTAAACCAAAACACATTTTAAACTTACTTGTTTCGTTTTTTAAATATACAGCCTTTTTTTTAAATTTGTTGAATTTATCTTTGACTTTAAATTACGATAGATTTTCCAGCCCACTTTGATTTCAAATTAGCCCTAAGCACTTGAAACTATTACAACGTTTGCTGTTTAGTTTTGCTTCAGCACTATATTTTCCTGTCAAAGGTTATTGACTGCAGATGTTCTGGCTGGTTATTCTGGTTGTATACCTGCCCCTTGTTATATTTTTTTTGCTTTTTCAAAAGCATAATGTTTTAATTACAGAAATTTTGAAAACTTAAATAATCTATTAAGTTAATTAGAGCTTAACTAACGAGAACAATTCACAACGCTAAAAATTAAAACCGTTTACTCTAAATCTAAACCGTTCAGGTAAACTGTTAACTTAAATGTGTGAGATTAAACACATTTATTCACATTAATGTATTAAAACAAACGAATAGTTTCGACGACGATGTAGCCTTCATCAGTGCTTAGCTGCTACTAACTGTAGTACTTGGTTAGTACTGGCCAAGCACTAATGAAGGAGACGTCATCGTTGAAACTAGTCTGTTTGTTTTAATCAACTAATGTGTAGTGAGATTTAGAGTAAACTGTTCTAGTATTTGCCGTTGTTAAAACTTACACAAACGTAATACACATGTTCTTCTCCACGCAAAAACAAACTCACTTTCATATCTTATATATGTGCAACCATATCACAAACAACCTTTATTATATCAAACATTTTATGAACAAGCTATTATATAATTAACCTCAGAGAATAGATAACAATGAACGTATTTCGTTGTAAATGTCTTCTCTTCCCTCGAGAACGTTTCTATTCAAACGTTTTATGAAGAACAAAACATTAATAATTGCTTTGAATTCAATTGAAATGCATAATTAAACCAAGTTGGCTGTCCCATTGTGTAAAAGTACTTCTTCCCTGCTGACCCAGTGACCTTCAGAAGCAGCTGTTAGAAACGGTAAACGCCTTTAGATTTATTACAAATGCAAACAATTAATTTCAACTATCAAACATGGCTAGACCATCTTCCTGTTTGTAAATTTTATTATTATATGAAAATAAATATTGATTTAATATTATTTTTAAGGTATTTATAACTTCTAATACTAATTTGCTATCTTTCTCGTTTTGCTTTAATTTAGATTTTATAATATTGAGAGTGTATTTTATAGCATTATATGTGAATATATTAGTTTAAACTAAATTGGCATAGAAAATGTTCTCCCCACAAAAGAAAAAAATAGAAAATTTTTCATAGACAAAAAGTTAGATATCTTGCAGTAAATAAAAGAGTGGACTTCTTTCAAACAGTAGAAGATTATTGAATTACACTAATGGGCAACATCTCATAGAAATGGTGTTTCTTTGTAAGATGGGAACTCAAGTGTCCATCTTTTCTTCTAAGTGTTTGATATCGTAATTCGTTAAACTGTTTAAACAGTTAGGTTTCCTCATAGAGATAAATGTTTCACCACTATTTCTCTCTATTAGAGCTAGTTCATTCTCTTAATTCTCTTACATGTAATGCATTTTAATCTCTTTCACATTTAACCTTACTATTCTCTTTTACATATAATTTTCACACCCCCTCTCACATATACCATTAAAATCTTCTTATGCATATAATCTTCACACCCGTTTCACACATAACGTTAAAATCTTCTGTTGCATATAATCATTACAGCCCATCTAACATATAACGCTAATATCCTCTTTTGCATATAATTTTCATGCCCCTCTCACACATGACGCCAATATTCTCTTTTGCATAGAATCTTCACACCCCTCTCACACTTAACTCTAGTATCCCCTTTTGCATAAAATCTTCATGCCCCTCTCCCACATAACGCCAATATCCTCTTTTGCATATAATCTTCACACTCTTCTCACACATGATGCCAATATCCTCTTTTGCATAAAATCTCCACAGCCTTCTCACACATGACGCCAATATCCTCTTTTGCATATAATCTTCATGCCCTTCTCACACTTAACACCAATATCCTCTTTTGCAAATAATCTTCACACCCTTCCCACACATGACGCCAATATCCTCTTTTGCATATAATCTTCATGCGATTCTCACACATGACGCCAATATCCTCTTTTACATATAATCTTCACACCATTCTCACACATGACGCCAATATCCTCTTTTGCATATAATCTTCATGCCCTTCTCACACTTAACACCAATATCCTCTTTTGCAAATAATCTTCACACCCTTCCCACACATGACGCCAATATCCTCTTTTGCATATAATCTTCACACTCTTCTCACACATGACGCCATTATCCTCTTTTGCATATAATCTTCACACTCTTCTCACACATGACGCCATTATCCTCTTTTGCATATAATCTTCATGCCCTTCTCACACTTAACACCAATATCCTCTTTTGCAAATAATCTTCACACCCTTCCCACACATGACGCCAATATCCTCTTTTGCATATAATCTTCATGCGATTCTCACACATGACGCCAATATCCTCTTTTACATATAATTTTCATGCCCTTCTCACACATGACGCCAATATCCTCTTTTGCATATAATCTTCACACCCTTCTCACACATGACGCCATTATCCTCTTTTGCATATAATCTTCACACCATTCTCACACATGACGCCATTATCCTCTTTTGCATAAAATCTTCATGCCCTTCTCACACATGACGCCAATATCCTCTTTTGCATATAATCTTCACACCCTTCTCACACATGACGCCATTATCCTCTTTTGCATATAATCTTCACACTCTTCTCACACATGACGCCATTATCCTCTTTTGCATATAATCTTCACACTCTTCTCACACATGACGCCAATATCCTCTTTTGCATATAATCTTCACACCCTTCTCACACATGACGCCATTATCCTCTTTTGCATATAATCTTCACACCATTCTCACACATAACACCAATATCCTCTTTTGCATATAATCTTCATGCCCCTCTCACACATGTCGCCAATATTCTCTTTTGCATAGAATCTTCACACCCCTCTCACACTTAACGCTAGTATCCCCTTTTGCATAAAATCTTCATGCCCCTCTCACACATAACGCCATTATCCTCTTTTGCAAATAATCTTCACACCCTTCCCACACATGACGCCAATATCCTCTTTTGCATATAATCTTCATGCGATTCTCACACATGACGCCAATATCCTCTTTTGCATATAATCTTCACACCATTCTCACACATGACGCCAATATCCTCTTTTGCATATAATCTTCATGCGATTCTCACACATGACGCCAATATCCTCTTTTACATATAATTTTCATGCCCTTCTCACACATGACGCCAATATCCTCTTTTGCGTATAATCTTCACACCCTTCTCACACATGACGCCATTATCCTCTTTTGCATATAATCTTCACACCATTCTCACACATGACGCCATTATCCTCTTTTGCATATAATCTTCACACTCTTCTCACACATGACGCCATTATCCTCTTTTGCATATAATCTTCACACTCTTCTCACACATGACGCCATTATCCTCTTTTGCATATAATCTTCACACTCTTCTCACACATGACGCCAATATCCTCTTTTGCATATAATCTTCACACCCTTCTCACATATGACGCCATTATCCTCTTTTGCATATAATCTTCACACCATTCTCACACATAACACCAATATCCTCTTTTGCATATAATCTTCATGCCCCTCTCACACATATCGCCAATATTCTCTTTTGCATAGAATCTTCACACCCCTCTCACACTTAACGCTAGTATCCCCTTTTGCATAAAATCTTCATGCCCCTCTCACACATAACGCCATTATCCTCTTTTGCATATAATCTTCACACCCTTCTCACACATAACACCAATATTCTCTTTTGCATACAATCTCCACACCCTTCTCACACATGACGCCAATATCCCCTTTTGCATATAATCTTCATGCCCTTCTCACACTTAGCGCCAATATCCTCTTTTGCATATAATCTTCACACATTCTCACACATAACGCCATTATCCTCTTTTGCATATAATTTTCATGTACCTCTCGCACATAAAGCCAATATCCTCTTTTGCGTATAATCTCCACATCCTTCTCCCACATGACGCCAATATGCTCTTTGCATATAATCTCTACACCCTTCTCACAATGACGCCGATTACCTCTTTTGCATATAATCTCCACACCCTTCTCACACATAACGCCAATACCCTCTTTTGTATATACCTAATCTTCACACCCTTCTCACACATGACGCCCAAATCCTCTTTTGCATATAATCTCCACACCCTTCTCACACATGACGCCAATATCCTCTTTTGCATATAATCTCCACACCCTTCTCACACATGACGCCAATATCCTCTTTTGCATATACTCTTCACAACCCCTCTCACATATAGTGCTAAAATCTACATTTTCATATAATCTTCATGCTAATCTCACACATAAAGCTAATATCCTCTTTTGCATATAACCCTCACACACAACGACGATATCCTCTTTTGCATATAATCTTCACACCCCCTCTCACATATAACGCTAAAATCTACTTTTGCATATAATCTTCATGCCCTTCTCATTCATGACGCCATATCCTCTTTTGCTTATAATCTTCATACCCCTCTCACATATAACGCTAAAATATACTTTTGCATATAATCTTCATGCCCTTCTCATTCATGACGCCATATCCTCTTTTGCATATAATCTTCACACCCCCTCTCACATATAACGCTAAAATCTACTTTTGCATATAATCTTCATGCCCTTCTCATTCATGACGCCAT
Source organism: Prosapia bicincta (assembly GCA_036971475.1). NCBI lineage: Eukaryota > Metazoa > Arthropoda > Insecta > Hemiptera > Cercopidae > Prosapia > Prosapia bicincta. The sequence goes on along the minus strand of JBAIZL010000005.1, from coordinate 77,470,332 downwards.
ATCCTCTTTTGCTTATAATCTTCACACCCCTCTCACAATTATCGCTAGTATCCTCTTTTGCATATAATCTTCATGCCCCTCCAACACAAACCGCCAATATCCTCTTTTGCATATAATCTTCACACCCCTCTCACATATAACGCTAAAATCTTCTTTAACATATATTATTCACAGCCCCTATCGCTTATATTGATCACATACAGGATCCGTAAACCGTTCAGTAGATTTTGCAAATATAAAAATGTAATTAGCTTCGAGCAATATTTGTTTTACATTTTCTTTCAGAAAGATATAATTTTTTCAATGCAACATTGCCAATTTTTTATTTGTTTTTTTATTTATGTAATAGCTTTTTACATAATATTCAAAGAACATTACGTTCTTCAAAGATTAAAGAGAATTTGCTTACGATTTTAATTAGAGTCAATATTAATATTATACAACTGATTTGCTGTTTGAGTTATGTTGTGACCATTGCCATAGCAACCTATTGATTAAATGTGTTTTCCAATTCCGTTTAAATGTTTTTAATTTTCCCGTTCGAATATACTATCTGTTAACATCTCAGTATTAAAAATGATCAAATTTCATAGAATGTTGAATTTAGAACAGATAAAACCCCAACCTAACAATCGGTCTGTGCTTCATGCTTCCATAGATACATCAAAAATCTCTACGAGTTTATTTTTGCTAGATTGAATACTTTTAAATGTTTAATTTCTAAAAATGGGGGAAACATTCAATAAAATTAGAACATTTACACCAAATTGGGACAAACTGTAGATGAACTTTTTTTTAATCACAATTTAAAAAAAAGTATTTTCTGCTTTAAATAACTAATTCAAATACCAAAATTAAAATTTTACAGTTTAAAATGCCTCTCATCTAATTCGAATTCAAACAAACGTAATGCTGAGGGTAGGTCGTGTACACAAAAGGCCTACATAAAAAATCGAATTGTTTAAAAAGAATTTATTAAACTATATATTTAATAATTTTAATTCAATAAAATATTTTAACGACAAATAAAATTTTTATTTAAACTTATGTATATTTTATTTAATTGTAAAGCAATCATCTTCAGAATAAAATATTACAAAACTTGCAACATTTGCTCAAGTAGATATTTCCTCTTTTGAAGTGTACGTAAAGGTTAATATACAATTTTTTTTTTATGGCTAGGAAGAATAATTTATTTAAAGTACCGGGAGACCGAGCTTCGCACGGATCAGACACAATATTTATGGTAAGTTAAGTAGAATACAAAAACGTATTTATTATATACAAAATATAAGCACATTTTATATACACAATATAAATTCATTTTAATACACAATATAATCACATTATAAGCTATATCATACCGTACATAGTTTCCATAGCGTTAGGGTTGTCTGTTGGCATTGGAAAGGCTTCGGAACGTCTTTCCATACTTTGTTGCGGGTGTGTGTGGGATTGTATGGCGGTAAAACTATAGTCCCATAAGGATAACATGGGAACTCTAGGAGTCACTGGGCTCCCCCCTACTACATACACTGTGGGAGTGTATATGGAACGAACACAATTCTCCACAAATCCCAACCTCAAACTCTCGGCTACTCAACCCAAGCGCCTTGTGTCAAAATCAAGGGGTTTGATGCTAGGATTTGTGGTACCACTATTTAAGAGCACAAGAGCCTTGGTATAAGGGCCTAGACTCATCATCATCCTCTGGGACGAGAGGAGTCCCCGCTCGTTATACTACGCTTTCGCCCGCTCTTCCAGAAACACCGGGGTAGAAATCTTCGAACTGCCTTGTTTTCCGGTCCTTCAGAATCCCTCTCAGACCTTAATCCACTTTTGGTTAACCTTACTTAAGGACAGAACCCTCGGTATGGGGACTTTGACATAGGCAGGAAACACAGCCATTTATTGAGAGTACAAGACGAAATTAATTGTTCGGTTTCTGTTATGTTCGTGTAGTACTTGGAAACATTCAGTTCCTAATTCAAAAATAAACCTTAAATTGTTGGAAGTATATTTGATTGTAGCGTTACGTTTTAGAGAAACTTCATAGTCATATTTGTTCACTATGAAAGCAAGAACACTGGACAAACAACTTGTGAAAATTGCGTCTCTACAAAACACTTTAGATAAGTGCATATATGAGTCGATCCCAAGAGACGCTGGACCCTTCTGTATCAGTTGCTTTATATATTACAACTATCGTTAAAACAAGAATATATAGTTTACGTTGTAAACAACTTAACTTTATTACAGGTACACAATATCAAGAGCACAGTGGTACAATATATTACAATAAAAATATTGAAAAGAACCCCAATACCACAAAAGTAATCAAAAATAATAACAAATAAAACAAGTTACTTAAGATTAAACCCTTATGTACTTTTCGATGACCATGTCATCATCATCAGAGGGTCTTGTTACAAAACACAATCTAGCACACAAGAAGTTACAAACTAGAATGATCATAACTCAGAAATCTTCCATAGTTAAATTATAAAACATCTTCGAACCAATAATTTTATAAATATTTTTGTATATGAAATGTCATTTATATTTATAATTAAATAAGTTATTTGTTTGTGTGTCTGTGTGTGTTTGTATCTATTTGTTTGGAAATTTGGATGTATATATATATATATATATATATATATATATATATATATATATATATATATATATATAACTTTAATGTACTAACACAAGATTATTACTTGGTATATTTGCGAGTCAACCTTCGAGAGCCTATTAATTACAGTGTTCTCATTTTCGAGCTATAGAATGTAAAGTCTTCTAAAGTTCGAAAATTAGAGCACTTTCATTAATAAGCTTGCACTAAGATGTTAATAAAATTGCAATTATACCAAGCAAGAATCTTGTTTACGTATATTAAAGGATAAGTGAATACTTTCAACCTACTACATTTACATTGTATTATTTAATACAATTACAAGATAATACAAGGAAACAATGTTGCTAAGCAAAAAGGATACATGTGTATGTGTTGTGTGTGATGTGTGTCCATTAAAGTATATATATATATATATATATATATATATATATATCAAGAGAGAAAAGGTGAAGGAGCGAGAGGGTGGGAGAGAGCGCGAGAGGGTGGGAGAGAGCGCGAGAGGGACTTATAAAGGATTCTGAGACGGAGACAGAGAGAGAGGGTGGGAGAGAGCGCGAGAGGGACTTATACAGGGTTCTGAGACGGAGACAGAGAGAGAGGGTGGGAGAGAGCGCGAGAGGGACTTATAGAGGGTTCTGAGACGGAGACAGAGAGAGAGGGTGGGAGAGAGCGCGAGAGGGACTTACAGAGGGTTCTGTGACGGAGACAGAGAGAGAGAGAGTGGGAGAGAGCGCGAGAGGGACTTATAGAGGGTTCTGAGACGGAGACAGAGAGAGAGGGTGGGAGAGAGCGCGAGAGGGACTTATAGAGGGTTCTGAGACGGAGACAGAGAGAGAGGGTTGGAGAGGCGCGAGAGGGACTTATAGAGGGTTCTGAGACGGAGACAGAGAGAGAGGGTGGGAGAGAGCGCGAGAGGGACTTATAGAGGGTTCTGAGACGGAGACAGAGAGAGAGAGGGAGGGGGAGAGCGCGAGAGGGACTTATAGAGGGTTCTGAGACGGAGACAGAGAGAGAGGGAGGGAGAGAGCGCGAGAGGGACTTATAGAGGGTTCTGAGACGGAGACAGAGAGAGAGGGTGGGAGAGAGCGCGACAGGGACTTATAGAGGGTTCTGAGACGGAGACAGAGAGAGAGGGAGGGAGAGAGCGCGAGAGAGACTTATAGAGGGTTCTGAGACGGAGACAGAGAGAGAGGGTGGGAGAGAGCGCGAGAGGGACTTATAGAGGGTTCTGAGACGGAGACAGAGAGAGAGGGAGGGAGAGAGCGCGAGAGGGACTTATAGAGGGTTCTGAGACGAAGACAGAGAGAGAGGGAGGGAGAGAGCGCGAGAGGGACTTATAGAGAGTTCTGAGAAGGAGACAGAGAGAGAGGGAGGGAGAGAGCGCGAGAGGGACTTATAAAGGATTCTGAGACGGAGAGAGAGGGTGGGAGAGAGCGCGAGAGGGACTTATAGAGGGTTCTGAGACGGAGACAGAGAGAGAGGGTGGGAGAGAGCGCGAGAGGGACTTATAGAGGGTTCTGAGACGGAGACAGAGAGAGAGGGTGGGAGAGAGCGCGTGAGGGACTTATAGAGGGTTCTGAGACGGAGACAGAGAGAGAGGGTGGGAGAGAGCGCGAGAGGGACTTATAGAGGGTTCTGAGACGGAGACAGAGAGAGAGGGTGAGAGAGAGCGCGAGAGGGACTTATAGAGGGTTCTGAGACGAAGACAGAGAGAGAGGGAGGGAGAGAGCGCGAGAGGGACTTATAGAGAGTTCTGAGACGGAGACAGAGAGAGAGGGAGGGAGAGAGCGCGAGAGGGACTTATAGAGGGTTCTGAGACGGAGACAGAGAGAGAGGGTGGGAGAGAGCGCGAGAGGGACTTATAGAGGGTTCTGAGACGGAGACAGAGAGAGAGGGTGGGAGAGAGCGCGAGAGGGACTTATAGAGGGTTCTGAGACGGAGACAGAGAGAGAGGGTGGGAGAGAGCGCGAGAGGGACTTATAGAGGGTTCTGAGACGGAGACAGAGAGAGAGGGTGGGAGAGAGCGCGAGAGGGACTTATAGAGGGTTCTGAGACGGAGACAGAGAGAGAGGGTGGAATAAAACCCCTCGTGTATTGTTTGTGGTTGAAAAGAGATTTTTATCCCTGATACTCATTAGTTTTCTGTCTGAACGTTGGGTTCTCAATTATACAGAGAATTAAATTAAGTAATTAAGGTAAGTTGGCTACCACTTAGCTTCTAACGTCCATTACTGTCTGCTATAAATACTCATTTCCTGAGGGTTAGTAGAACTGGGGGTTAAGTGAAGGCACATAACTGTTCTTTGTGTGTCTGTCTTATGCTACAGTGCTAAACTAAAAGTTTTAATAAAAATTATATATTTCAATATTTATTTACCTAAATATTTACAATCAATTTGTAAATGTCTGTGTGTGTGTGTGTGTGTGTGTGTGTGTATGTGTGTGTGTGTGTGTGTGTGTTGTGTGTGTGTCTGTGTCTATGTGTGTGTGTGTGTGTGTGTGTCTGTGTGTGTGTGTATTTTTTTTGTGTGTTTGTGTGTGTGTGTGTGTGTGTGTGTGTGTGTGTGTGTGTGTGTGTGTGTGTGTGTGTGTGTGTGTGTGTGTCTGTCTGTCTGTCTGTGTCTATGTTTGTGTGTGTCCGTGTATGTGTGTGTAAATTTTAATATTTTGAGTATGTGATGCAAACTTTATAATGTCCATGATGTCTAAACATGTTGATATATTTAAAATTTATCAAGTCTCATTTGTTAAAATATGGTATCTTATTTGTTGCATTTTTCATTTGTAATTTTTTTCAAAACATTACCTTTCATTATCGCAATGTTACAGTAAACTCTTCGTATTATTAAGAATGAGATCTATTTTGATTTGAGTTTTGTAATCGAAGGATATTCTTACAATTTTGCTATAATCAACTGGTTATGAGTTTATACTAGAAGAGTTTACAGAAATTCTCATTAAAGGTGTTTTAATTCACTACTAATTACACTGTTTTATTCACGTAGACTAGTTTCGGCAACGATATCACCTTCATAAATGATGGGGTATTACTAATTGTTAATGCTAGCTCATTGTAGATGAACGCCGATTCTAATCTGTGTTAATAAACTAGTGTTTAGTGAGATTTTATACAAGCTCTTCAAGCATTTATCTTTGATGAACTGTTCTCACTAGCTACGATCTAATTAACCACAGTTAAGAGGTATTAAATCATTACAGTGGGTTGTACATAATAATAAAACCACACGTGTAGTAAACGACTTTCCCTGCCTTTTATTTTAGTTTAACATGTTCCTCTACATTCAAATTTACTTTTTTTATTGCAAATAAAATTGGAAACGCTTTATGCGTTTGTAAATAGACACTTTTACAGCGTACTAAGGAGGGAAATGGCTGATCTTTTTTCTGCTGCTGTTGTAACTTTCACCTTATTTCCAATACACTTTTAATACATAACATAAAAACGTTTCTGAATACATCTTTCTTTATTTATTTGTATATTTAAACTAATTTTACTTTTAAAAAACTATTTTTATTTATTGTAAAGATTTGATTTTACTTTATTTTTAGATTTTCTTAGAAGTAAAGATATTTTAAAATAACTATAAAGGGGTTTAAAATTACATATTGATTCCTCGAATTTAAAAGTAAAAACAATGTCACAGACATAAGACATAGCGTTTTGTAAACCATCTCCAATGTGAGCTAAATGATTGTTCACACTCTTCGAAACTTTGTTTATAAGTCGTGTTAGTCAAAAGGACTAGGCGATCAATCATTATAGTTATTACCATCTGCTAAGGATCGAGAACTGGGGGTAGAATATGTGTTAAGGTAAGTAAAATTAACTTAGAAGTTTGAAAAATAGAAGGAGAGTGTAGCATCTTCTAAAGAACGTACCCTCGTCCTTATTGGATACGTTAAGAGCGGTCCAGTCATTATACACTCTTGTAGAGGAAACAATAATAATGGAAATGAAAAAGTAAGACTAAGGAAAGAAACGTAATGATCCCATGGTATTATGAGTATGGACATGGTTGTCTATCTAACTCGGGGTTACATACCTTTACCCATTAAATAACTTAAATATAGACGTACCCATTTAAATCAGGCATCCTCACTACGTGGCCCGCGGGCCGAATGCTTCCCTGAGAACTTTTTTCTGTGGACCTCAGAGTGCTAAGACTCAGTCTTAGCAGCTGCAATGGTATTTTGAAGAAGAAAAGGACAAAGCTCACTATGAATTTTGGAAAGCAGTTGAAAAACACAAATTCCTTTACTTAACTAACTGTGCTCAGAAAATATTGTGTTTTGTATCTACATTCTGTCTGTGTATCTACATTCTGCCTGTGCATCTACATTCTGTCTGTGCATCTACATTCTGTCTGTGCATCTACATTCTGTCTGTGTATCTACATTCTGTCTGTGAATCTACATTCTGTCTGTGAATCTACATTATGTCTGTGTATCTACATTCTGCCTGTGCATCTACATTCTGTCTGTGCATCTACATTCTGTCTGTGTATCTACATTCTGTCTGTGAATCTACATTCTGTCTGTGAATCTACATTATGTCTGTGAATCTACATTCTGTCTGTGCATCTACATTCTGTCTGTGTATCTACATTCTGTCTGTGCATCTACATTCAGTGGTCTGAAATACAATAAAACACAAGTACAGATTTAGGTAAGCGAGTGAGAGCGTTGAAAACATTTTGAGAATTTCATTTTCCTCCCAAACTAATAATATAGATGCCATATTAAAGGGCTGTGGAAGATTTCACCCATAGACTCTAAGAATTAATAAATTTAGGTATTTCTGGAGTTAAGAAAAATACATTTTTCTACTTTTATTATGCAAAACAGTTTATTTATTTTAGTGAAGTAACAAACTTATGTTATAGTCAACTGTTTGTAACTTATTTAATGTCACTTGTACTTGCGACCCTGAGGGAACACGTGACGTAAACTACTTGGTTTTCTAAGAAATCCTAGTAAAGACCCCTGATTAAATTGAGTGCCTTAACCACTATTAGCTATTTGTTACACAGCATCCCTTAGACTTTATCTGATATCTTGTCTTCTGCTAGCATACCTTCCTGGGCATTCGATATGGTCCATCATCTATAAGAGGTTGAGTATGCACTGAAAGTGTAACGTATTTTAACGTTTGATTGTTGTTAGGGGCACCTTGGAGATGACGAAAACCGATGTTGTCGTACTTTAAGCAGGTGCACAGCTTGGGAGGGAGGGATTAGTAGCGAGGGGGCGCGTTCCATAAGAACTCTCATATCTCGTAAACGTGACGTGATAGAAACTTGCTGTAAATGTTATTTTATTACACTCATTGTCTTAAGGTGACTGTAGGAAGACAGCAGGGTTAAAGAAAGGTTGTTGGTAAAACATTTTAGCGAAACGTTATTTTCACAACCTTGTTATAAACACAAATCTTCTCTGGTGTAATATGAAACAACACTTGGTGGAAATCTGAAGTATCTCAGAAACAGCCATTACAGTAGCCTCCCTTAGAGAAGACAAAATAAATCTTTCGAGATGATAAGCTCTTGAGTAAGGAGTCTACAATACGATGCTTTTAGCAACTTCGAGTTTTCTCTTTCGTGGTATTCTTCATTTACCCAAGTAGTAGGCAAACATAGAAAAATTACCGATAATATCATAACAAAGTTTATATATATATTTTTGTGTAGATTTACATTACTTAATAAATGATGCTAATCTTACCCCGAAACACGTAGCTAACATGTGGCACAATACGTCGATCACATTAATTTCTCATAATATTACTAAACAGTTTCAATACCTTACAGCACCCTCACTAGACTTGCCTAAGTTTTGGCTTATACAGTTGAACGTAATAATGATAAACTGATAAATGTAGTAATGATATAAAACATAGTTCTGAACTTATTTATTCATGAGGCAATTGACAATGACGATTTCAAACAGGAAACGCTAAAGAGAACCCGCACGTAACAACGCACGGTGAATATGATTTAACAACCTATAGGAGAACATGATAAGCTATTCAATGTTAACCAAAAACTTCGAACTCCTGCAAGAACCTGGCTGTACCTCCATATCTAACACTTTCTTTGCGCAGACAATGTAAAGAACATTGTGCTAATAGTGATAGTGATACTGACGTGTTTGTGCTTGGCTTGAACTTTTGACAGTTTTGGACAAAGTGGTTTTCGAGGTTTGTCACTATGTTGGCGTATGAGTAAAGAAATAACGTTTAAGATCCCATCAAGCAGCAGAAATCGTAAGAAATGGTTTTTGTGAGGTGTTCCCACCTCTGCACTGCTTGACAGGTTGCAACACGTCAAGTGAGATAACGACAAACAAGTCATGTAAAAAACGTTTTTAAAGTCAATTTCTACTCAAGTCAGCAAAGAAAAATTTTATTCCAGTTCCTTTTTATTATATACTTACAACTAATATAATAATTTATATACATATGTCAAAATAACGATATTAAGTGGCAAAATAGGAAGCGAATTTCCTTGCATTTTTCTATTTTCCTTTCTATGTATGGTGTTGGGGTATTATTTTGTTTGTTACTATTTATATGCTTTTTTTGTCGCTTGCATTATATTGTAGTTTTTTTTGCTTTCTTTTCGTATTCTCTGTTTCGTGAAACAAGGTTTGAAAGTGTTAATATAGTTTGTTTGTTTATTTTATTCTTTTCATTCATTTTTAATCCTTGAGCATCATTTCTGATATTGTGTGATAACCATGACAACAATTTAAAGCTGTGCAATGGATGCTTCGGTGACAACCAGATGGGAGCAAAACAAAATTCATATATTTTTTTGAGAATCATATTTCTAGCTATGGAAAAGGTCGCTCAGAGCCAAATCGCTATACTTTGAACACTTTGAAAATTGAACTCAGTTCGAATCCGCCTAACCTACACATTTTTATAACTTAATTAATCAATAAATATTTGAAAACACTGTGTTAACAACAATTGTCATTCACTACAGGTTTAAAAAAATCTATTTTACGTGATTGGATGAATAAAAATGTATTTAATTAACGATTGAAAATGTGTACAATATATATATATATATATATATATATATATATATATATATATATATATATATATATATATATATATATATATATATATATATATATATATATATATATATATAAGTGTGAGCTAATAGAAGGAATTTAATAGGAGACCTACAACTATACCAAACTAGAAGAAATACTAGAAGAAATTGTTGTTATTTTGCAGCTTTTAAATCTAAGACCACTGTCTAATGATAGCGTAACAAATTTAGAAGCACTAAATTTGAAGTTATTGAAATGAGAAGGAGAAACTTGCAATGAAAGCCGCTACGTCCAAATAACAACAAACTCATTTATTGTTAATGATAAAGAAAAATGTCTTGCTTAACCGACAAATATCTATTACAGTGTTGGGAATCATTGTATTATTGGGAAAAGTCCCTAAGTGCTGCAATAGAGCCTTTATATTTATTGAAGTACGGCATTATTTAAAGATAGTTCTGATACTTTACGTCCTCTTCCTATAGAAATGACCCCTACTGCGTTACTTAGCAATGCAGCAGCAAAACGTTTCTCCAGGGTTACATGTAGCTGCTTTACTAACAGCTTCTGCAGCTGCTCCTTTTGCAAATGCTTTGACAACTCGTAACACTGTATTTTCATTAGGTGGATGATTTAAATATTCAGATATTTTGCACTAAAGGATGAATAATTAACTTCTGAATGACACATCTAATTTCGAATATTGAGTTTACAATGAAAAATTACAAATACTGATAAACATTAAATTGAAAAGAATGGCTTGTAAAATCTACAAACGTTGTTTCATTGAATATGTAAATCCAATATCTCACTACAGTTTCTGTTAACTTTAAACACAATATGCGAGTGGTTTTCGTTCATTTTAATTAAGTGTGTATAGTAGATCCAGAACGTACTATATGAAACAGTCAAAAACAATTAAATAATAAAGTTAAGGCTGAAGAATTTATTCTCACAATAAAATAATTCCACTTATTTAAACAAAAGTAAACAATAATATTCGAGAATACCTTTTTATATGTATAAATACATGTGTGTGTGTGTGTGTGTGTGTGTGTGTGTGTGTGTGTGTGTGTGTGTGTGTGTGTGTGTGTGTGTGTGTGTGTGTGTGTGTGTGTGTGTGTGTGTGTGTGTGGGTGGGTGGGTGGGTGTGTGTGTGTGTGTGTGTGTGTGTGTGTGTGTGTGTGTGTGTGTGTGTATGTATGTGTGTGTATGTGTGTGGGGGGGGGTGCGCGCGCGCGTGTGTGTGTGTATATACTCTTCTGATATATATATCTTGAACAATTTTCCAATTGTTAATAAAATAAGTTTTTATTTTGCCAATTACATTCAAATAACCTATAGTGGATGACAATGATGTTACTACCGTTTATTTTTCAAATATTTATTCAATAATTAAATTATCAAATTTGGTGGGTCAAAGTCGGATTTGAGCCAAGTGTCTCTATGTTCGAAGTCTACCGCTTTTTTTGCACATGCCAACTTCCGTAGCTAGAAATGAACTTCGCAAACCTCTATATGAAAACCTTGAACTGTATATAACCATAAACTGTTGCCATGGTTACCACACAATTACATAAATAATACTCTAGAATTACAAAATTAATAAAATAAACAAACTAGATTAACGTTATAAAACCTTCCTTCACAAACGGACAATGCGAAAGGAAAGCAAAAACAAACTACAGCACAGTGCAAGCGACGGAAAAAAGAAAGCGTATAAATAATAAATAATAGTCCAACACCATACATAGGAAGGAAAATAAAAAATTGCTAGGAAAATCGCTTTCTGTTTTGCCACTTTATACTGTTATTCATATGTCCATACATATTTATATTTATTATAACTATAAAATTTTTAAAAAATAAAATAATTTGTTTTTGTTGACTAAAGTAGAAATTGACTTTTTTAAATAATTTATATTACTTGTTATCAATAAAGTAGTTCCTAGATATTTATAACTGAACGTAGAAAATACACATTATAGAAACCCATATCAAATTTATATAATTGCTAATTCCTCTAGTAAATAAGTGCATTAAGACTTTGATACTAATTAAGTTCAACTTTCGCGTCCAGATGGCGTTGGATTCGATTAAAAAGTTGTTTTATTGCAATTGGAGAAATAGTACAGCATCATTTAAGATATTCAGATTCATCAAGGTGCTATTTTTAGATTTAGAAGTTTTACTAAAACTTTACAGGATTTGAATAAATTTTATTTTACAAAAATATGAGTTTTTTAACCTACTTTGATTTATTTTGAAATGATTGAAATTTGAGTTGTAATCGGTATGAGTTGCAATAATTAACTCTTTTTTTTAAGATAAATCATGTTGTGTTTATTTCTTGTAATTCCTTTTACTAATACTTTATGTTCTTAATGTTATTATGATTGCTGTTGCAAAACACAGTTTACTAAATCACAAATGCAATTTAGATGGTCGATTTTTTATACTAAATCGTACAAAATGATATTGGCAATACATATAGCAATTATTTGGTAAATTTATGTAGGTAATAAAAGTCGACATTTATTTTATTATAAAGCCCTTCACACTACGTTCAATAAACGACTATTTTTTACAAATACACTTCTTTGCTTTATAATAAGTTTCCTGCCAATTTGAAGAGAAGTATTTATTACTTATTTCAATAAAAACGTTTGAATTTATTTTTCTGGGAAGTACTATGATATCACTTAAAGAGCATTTATTTGTCATTTGAGTTTTTTTTAATATCCAACAACGGCTCTCAGTTATTTATTTTCATGTCCTTGAGTAATTTGAATTTAATTATACCATCTCAATAAACGAAAAGAGGTAGAATTTTCTTTGTAACGGAGTTCGTATTTTTGCCTGATGTTTCATTCACAGGGGGTTTAATTTATTTTTGCTTTGTTGAATGTGAAGGTCGGGTTTATTTCTTAAAATATGAACTGTCCTCTTCTTCTCAAATATAACTATTTTAAACCTGAAGTTTTCATTTCCCGTGACGTCTTAATAAATTATATTACTATTCGTGTTTATTTGAGCACTAGAGATAATTATTGAATAAACGATAATCCGTCTGAAAATTGAGTCAAAAGGTTATGTTATCAAATGACACTAAACAAACAAACTTTTGACTCGATATTCAATCGGTTTGTCATTTATTCAAGATATTATATTAGTCTTTACTTGTGTATTTGAAAAACGTTACAAGCATTTATATTGTGTGTGCAAAACACTTTTTTTCATACTTTCCAATCTCGTTCCTAATGTAAAATATCTATATTATCCCAGTCAATTTCATGTTCATTAGTAATTTTTTTAATGTGTTTAGAAATACCATAATATTTTTTATCTTATTTTATAGCTACGTTGAGAGCGCTAAATATCTGGGAGTTAATCTGGATAGGAAGCTACTCTGGTGTGAGCACTTGGAGGATAAGTGCAAAAAGCCACAGCTACGTTGAGAGCGCTAAATATCTGGGAGTTATTCTGGATAGGAAGCTACTCTGGCGTGAGCACTTGGAGGATAAGTGCAAAAAGCCATAGCTACGTTGAGAGCGCTAAATATGTAGGAGTTATTCTGAATAGGAAGCTACTCTGGCGTGAGCACTTGGAGGATAAATGCAAAACGCCATAGCTACGTTGAGAGCGCTACATATCTGGGCGTTATTCTGGATAGGAAGCTACTCTGGCGTGAGCACTTGGAGGATAAGTGCAAAAAGCAATAGCTACGTTGAGAGCGCTAAATATCTGGGAGTTATTCTGGATAGGAAGCTATTCTGGCGTGAGCACTTGGAGGATAAGTGCAAAAAGCCATAGCTACGTTGAGAGCGCTAAATATTTGGGAATTATTCTGGATAGGAAGCTACTCTGGCGTGAGCACTTGGAAGATAAGTGCAAAGAGCCATAGCTACATTGAGAGCGCTAAATATCTGGGAGTTATTCTGGATAGGAAGCTATTCTGGCGTGAGCACTAGGAGGATAAGTGCAAAAAGCCATAGCTACGTTCTGGCAATAGGAACAAGATGGGGTTTGGGTCCACGTCATATGAACTGGATTTATTCCGCCATTGTGGTGCCGAGGTTGGTCTTTGCCTCAATCGTCAACAAGTGAAAGAATGCTGGACCGCGTGCAGGAGCTCTTATTTAGAGGCATAACAGCTACAAGGAGAAGCACACCATGTGCTGCCATGAGGGTTATGTTGGGGTTCCATCCTTGAGTCTTCAAATTAGGATAGAGGCAATGGAAACCTGCATACCGGCTAAGTTGTACCTGGCTGTGGAAGACAAGTTGCAAACGTCATAAACGGCTATTTGGTGGTTCACTGAAGGAGCTCTGGATAGAACCTCAGGATAAGTTACTGTATCTTATAAGGGAAAAAGAAAACTACAAAATCCATATTCCTGCAAGAGAGGCATGGGCGGAGTGTAGACCCAAACATGGTGAAATCTGGTTCACCGATGGGTCCAAGATAAAGGAAGGAGTGGGAGCAGGATTTAGTGAACCGAGACACCAAGACAGATTTTGTCATCGCCTAGAGGACTACAACTCTGTCTTCCAGGGGGAGATGCTCGCGAATCAAACTATGTGCTGAGGAAATAATAGGGTCTGGCAGGAGGGGCAAGACCATCTGGATTTGCTCGGACAGTCAGACAGCTCTGAAGGCTTTAGGTAAGGCTAGTACCAGCTCTAGACTGGTGGCTGAGACTATAGCTTCTCTAGCAGAGCTGAGTAAGTATAATTCGCTCAACTTAACCTGGATTCCAGGACATTCTGGCTGGATAGGGAATGGGAGATCTGACGCCTTAGCAAAACAAGGGTGTGTAACTCAAGGACCGTTGCTGATGGCAGTGGGCATGCCGCCTCAGGAGGAGCGCAAGAGGATCACGGCACATATAGACAGGTTGTGCAGGGAAGAATGGAATGCAACCTTGGGGTGTAACAAATCCAAGGTACTCTGGGGTTACTCAGAAGATTTGTGGGACAAAGAACTACTCTCCTTAAGTAGACATCAACTCAGAGTTACTGTAGAGCTGGCCACAGGCCATGGGAATCTGAGGGGGTTCCAATACAAAATTGGACAATCTAGGTCTCCTGTGTGCAAGAGATGCGACGAGGACTAAGAGGAAAGCCCAATCCACGTACTCTGTGAGTTCCCTGCTTTGGGAGCTGCAAGGAGAATGTGGTTTGGCTGGCAGGTATGTACACCAGAGGATATCAGAAGATTTAGCACCAGGTGGGTACTTGATTTCTGCAAAGAAGTAGGTATCCACTAAGCTAGTCCTGTGGTAGGGAGGGGAAGAGAGTACAAAGGTTGCAGCTACACCGATAAGGTTCCTTCGAGTTTTAGTAATAATAAAAGTATTTTTATGATTATTCGCTCTCGTTTCTACCAGTTTGTCCTACGCCACACAAATCCTACCTTTCCAACTCTTGAAAAGGATTTTTAGATAGAGAATCGAAACGTAGAGTGTATTTGTAAAAGCATGAATTCTTTTGTGCTCTGTCACTAACCTTAAACACATTAAATAGTAATTTTAAATAAATTAGAGATTAACTAGTAAGAACAATTCACAACGGTAAAACTTAAAACCGTTTAAATCTCCCTACACACGAGTTTACTAAACCAGACTAGTTTCGATGACGATGATGTCTGGCAACTACATTAGATAGTTATTAACAGGCATTATCTAAAGTACATCATGAAAGATTTTAGTGCAGTATTCATTGCTTTATCCATTCAAAATAATAGTAGCTGAAAAACAACTGAAAATCCCTTTTGCTAAATGTTACAGATAATATGAATATATATGTTCCAATATAATATGAGAAACAGTTTACAAAAATTAGCAAAAATTATATTTTTGTTTCAAAGCAATCTCTTCTAGGATTCTTCATTTAGTTTTTAAAAATTGTTCATACAGACAAATAACTTTATCAAAATACTTGTCTATGTGGTTTTGTTTATCTGATTCAGTATTTCTACCAAATCATATTAATTAGTATTATTGTTAATCATCTTTTTGTATAACTATTGAATCTATACAGGATGGTAATTTGTGAAATAAAAGTTCCCATTACACTTTTTCTATTAACTTGGCAAAAAACCGCTACTTACTGATTTATTCAGTAGACGCGTTACACACTAGGTCAGTGCATTATTCAATTATATGAATTACTTACAATACTGTTGGTCAGGTGTGTTGTGTTGGTTTGAGTCTATGGTGTATTTCTGTTCTGTGGTATGTTATTATTCATAGAGGACTCGCCGAGATAAACACGACAGGGCAGGCGTATACACGATTACATGCAACAACTGTCCCAGCTTTTACATAGGACAAACAGGAAGAACATTTACCACAAGATACGAAAAACATGTAAAACAGATAAGAAAGAGACAACTCAAATCAAATTTCGCCATACACATACAACACACACTACACTCACAGACTGATATAGACACCAATCTAAAGACTCTACACTACATATAAAAGCAACAACTTAACACAGTAGAAAACTACGAGATATATAAACACCATAAATTATATCCACAACACATTCTAAACGATAAAACACACTCCCAATCAAATACTATATTTGAGCACATAATAAACAACTACTCTATGAACAATAACACACTACAAAACAAAAATACACCACAGACTCACACAAACACAACACACCTGGGCAACAGTCTTGTCAGTAATTCAGAGCATTAAAAAGCGCTGACCTAGCGCGAAACGCGTCTGCTGAATTAATCAGTAAGTAGTGTTATATTTGCTAAGCTAATACAAAAAAGTGTAATTTATACAAAAAAACCTCACAATGTACAACAAAAACTGGGAGTTTTAAAAGTATTCATTACCATTAAGAACGCTGTATGTACCGTAATAAATATAAACGCCCATTATGTGTTATAAACATGATGATGATAACAATCTAGTTATCGAAACGTCCTCATAGCAGTTTAAAATATTATACTTGACTTGAAAACAGCCTTTTATTTCTATTACCAAATCTATGGGAGTGTAACATGAATTTAGATTTTAAGCAGCTGGTCACTGATAACACAAGTTGGGATTTTTCTCACAGTGGTTATACATATAAATTAAACTTAATTCTGTACTTGTTAGATGGACCACGAGTATTTACCAGCCGACCGTTTCGATTGCTTTTGCGTGTGAAGTTTGCTCAGACTCTCAGCATTCATTCAAGTACGGCTGCACGGTCTCGAGTGCGCATGCTCGGCCCTCGCTCCTCTCGGCATCACCAGTAATACAAACACCTCCTTACGCACCACAGTTCCCCGATACTGTTGCTTAGAACACTTCAGCTGCGGTTTGAAATGTTAGTGATTTGTACTTTCAGTGTTCTGGAACATTGTTGAATGTGTTTTTTTTAAATTAAAACCAGTTTTTAATTATTTTTAAAAATATATCAAAGTTAAATTGATATTGTGTTAAATGGGTATTAGGTATTAATTAAAATATTATATGGTTTATTAATTTTATATTTTTTTAAAAATAATTTACTCGTATAAGCTTACGAAAACTTTCGTTTAAAGTTTCTCAGCTTAATTACGTACGTTTCAAAATGGATTCTAGTATTTATAAATTTATAAAATAATAACGTTTTTGAACTTTACTACAAACATTTAAATTAAAAGAATATATTTTTCGGATAAATAATACAGTTGACAACTTTTCATTAGCATACAACTTTACGGTTGAGATGAAAGTATTAAATCTTCTGCAGATACTTCAAAGCTTCTAGTTTTGATTGATTTGTTTGTAGAGGTGTAAAATTTTATCTTGATAGTGAAAATGCTTTTCACTTAACGAAAAAACTTTTCTATACTTTTCGGTCAAAATATATATTTTTGTAATTTAAATGTTGCATATAGTTGAAATTTAATAAATAATAAGACAATTTTTATTAAAATGTATATTCAAAGATTTCTTGAGTTTTTCTTGAAAATTTCGATTGAAATAATGAAGAAAATAACTCCTCTAAATAATTTATATTAACTTGTTATGATTATTTGTTTTACTTCTTTTCTAGTTTTTATCGAATTTATTATTTGTTTTCGTCGTCTTTTCCTTCTTGTTATTTTGTATTTTCAAAAAATAATTAGTCTGAAAATAATTGATTTATTTATTTAGACAGAAACTAATATTTTTCGTATATTTAGTTTCGTTTCAAATTAAAATTAGATTTTGATAAAATAAAATTTAGAAACATTCCTAAATAGGAGTTTACTATGTAGTTATATTTAATGTGTTTGTCATTAAATATAATTATTTTTAAGTGTGAATGATTTAACGTTTATTTAGTTCAAAGTAAATGAATAAATACTTATTTTTAAAAATTGTTTTATATTTAAAGATACATTTGCAAATTTATTTATTTAGGAATATGCTTAGTTGTCGCTAACTAAACATGAAAATAAATTAAAATGAAAATTTACTTACATTTTCCTCTAAAATAGACAATTTTTTAATTGTCTTTTTTAAAAACGTGTATTGAACATTTTAATGATTCTTGTTCCTTAAACACAAATATAATTAATGTAAAGGATTATTTTTTCAAATTGTTCATATACTCCAATGTCAATATACTTATTCAATTCCATGTTTGAATACGTTTTGTATAGTTAATTTCAATCAATGGTTTTTTGCTAACTGCTGCAAATGAAAATCTACCAAAATATGTTATATTGATGCGGCGTATGTGAGATATTGATACACAAGAGTTCAGCAGTATTGCATACATGCAACTATTCAGGGGTTCCAATAATTGCAGGCTGTCGACCATAAATACTGTACAAACTAAAACCTCAACATTACTTGCAATTTTATATTCTATCATTACATTTAAATTAACCCGGTTTCTTATTTAGAATTATATATTCTTGAATATCTTATCGTACACTTTTCAAATTATTGTTTGATCTTTTCCAAAATTATCAATAATTTTAACTTGATGTGTTCCTTTAAAATATTTTAATGCTTGTCCGTTTTTGTTCTTATGACAAAATATTTTACTTAGAGGATAAACCTCTAAACAGTTAACAAACGTTTTGAAAAACTTAAAATGTTTCAAATCTTTCAAAGAAATAAGTTGTATGATCAAGGAAAAGTTGTAATCGAATAAAATGTTATTGTTTAACAATTCATTTTTTTTTTAATTATAATTGTACATATTTTTTTTATTTCAAAAGAGGATATTTCGATTTTATCTTTTTGGCACTTCAGATTTTCTTTTAAAGCCCCATTAACCTTCTTCTCTCTCTCTCTCTCTCTCTCTCTCTCTCTCTCTCTCTTTCTCCCCCTTATCTGTTCTTCTTTTCTCTTTCTCTTTCCCTCTAACTTCCATTTTCTCTTCAATAATTTATACAAGTTTTTTTTACATCTGTCATGTACGTTTAATTCTCTTACGGGATGAAATTTGTAAAACCTATTAAACTCAAGTGACTTATAGAAGAATGATCAATAATATCTCATCGAATTGTAAAAAGAGGAAACTATTAAATTATCTAAACATTATAGATTATACATATTTGTCTTTTTCATCTTTGTTATACCAAAACAATCATGAACTAAAAGAACTCATGAATAATATTGAATTTCTAAGAAATACAGTCAAAATGAACTATTAATTAAAGAGCAATAATTATTTAGTTGAGAGAAATAATTGTTGCAATAATAGTTGTAATAAAATTTCAGTTTCGCCTAAATATTGAAGGAACCTCACTAGTTAAACATAACAATGGGTAAATTACCTTTTGCAATACAGGTGCTTAACTGATTTAAACCAAAGCTAAGAAGAGCATTTACATTTAATTTCTGTTTGTCGCTACTTTTACTGTCACATTTATATTCCTCTGGGGAAATTTCCTTTTCCATGTAATTTACAGTAGCCATATATGAAAGGGTGTTTTATGGATAAGGGATTTCAAATATGGGGGAAGTGAAATATTCTTAATTTTATTGCTGTATCAAGAAGGATACAATCTTCCATTTATAGCCGCTATATACCTGAAACCTTCCACTTCTTCAAAGCAATTCTAGAGGATAAAATTTAAAAGATTGTTTGAGTAAACTTTTACAAATTTTCCTCAAACAAATTAAAGTGATTACTGCTTGCACACACACACACACACACACACACACACACACACACACACACACACACACAAACACACACACACACACACCCAAACATACACACACACACACACACACACACACACACACACACACACACACACACACACACACATGTACACACAGTCACACACACACAGATACACACATACAGACATATACACAGGCACACACAGACACACACAAACACACACACACACACACACACAAACACCCAAACACACAGAAAAACACACACACAAAGACAAACACAGTCACACACACAGACATACACAACAGATACACACACAGGCACTTGATTATAGGCCTACACTTGAATTATTTATTACCTATCTTCTATTCTTTCTCGCGTTCTTCATACACACAGTCTGGACGTTTCTGCTTAAAACGCCGTCATTTTTAATTATTTTCAAAGCAGTCTCTGTTATCCGTAGAACCAATTTCAAAACCCCAAAATATCTTTAACAGTTTTTTACTAATTCTTTCAATTATTATGAATTTCTTTTGTTCAATCCCATTAAATGACCAAATTACCTTAGTTCAACTACCTTACTTCTATAGTTTGCAATCTATTTCCTGCGTTTTACACTAACTATGAATTTATTTGAAAATTGTACGTAATGTTTTACACGAAAATCGTTTCGGCGTTATGGCTGCATTTTAAAGAAAGATTTTCAGAGGCTGAAGTAGAAAATTGTTTTAATTGTAATTAGAAAAATATTGAAATATTTTATTAAACATTTAATGTCTGGAACAAATAACTGAATTTCTTTTAAAGATTTTTTAAGATGACTAATTTTTTTAGTTCTTTAGTAATGAAAACAATTAATTATGTTACAACACTTTTAATGTTTTTAAGATAAATTGACGTTTTGTGAAGATTTTTAAAATTATGTAAACGTTCTGTTATAAAAATTAACTTTCTTAGAGCCTATAGTTCTAAATTTCTAATACTCTTACATGAATATAAAAGTATTGATACATGGTATAATTAAATTTACCCACTTACGAGTACACACACACACACACACACACACACACACACACACACACACACACACACACACACACACAAACGTGTTCCACAACATATTTAAAAAATTTATAAATTTACTTAAAAACATATTGAAATTTGGTCGTAAAACCAAATCAAATACAAAGTCTGTGTATGTGTCACAACTGCCTTATTGTTTATCAGTTATTTGTGTGAAATTACGATAAATAAATAATTACAGTATAATGGGATTGTACCAGAGACGTGAACAATGATAAAACCGCTGCGTTTGCAACTTTTACTGTAATACAGATATCTAGGATTACTTGTTAGATATCTAATTTGCAAGCAATAAGAATTTGAAACCAAACATTGATAATAAACAATGTATTGGAAGACACTAAATTAGCTGTATATAGTAGGGAATATAACTACATAAAAATTAACCAAGCAATGCAATTGAACTATATTTGTTCTGAAAAGGTTTTAAACAATTTGTAGGTATGGTCACATTGATACAAAAAATTTATGGAACTTTGTTACAACCAATTAAAATGTTCTAACGTTCCCAAAGTGGACAATACTTGCGTGTCAATTATATCCGCGAAAAACAATAGCTTTTGCTTCCGACTGTTTACCCTTTCAATAGCGCAGAATAGCTTGATTGGATTGGAGAATGTGATAGTCTATTGATGATCAATACAAAACAACGAATGTCAGCACCTCAATTTTGCTAATGAACTATTCAGAAATATTAGGTTTGAGATTGACATTTACACAAATATCCATGCGTTCAGCGTTCGATTACGCACACTCACACACATACACACACACAAACACGCTCATGCGCGCGCGCGCACACACACACGCTCATGCGCGCGCGCGCACACACACACACACACACAACACACACATACACACACACACACACACACACACACACACACACACATACACACACACACACACACACACACACACACACACACACACACACACACTAAAGCGCCTACAATTACCTTTCATTTGGGAAAAATCTAATCAATTTTCATTAAATGTTGAAATAATTAACTAATGTTTTCTTTTTTAAATGTTTTTTTTAAACAATCGATCGTAGAAGGCAGATGGATAGAGAAACCATTATCCGTTGCTAATTCAGCCTAGTAAACACCGCGTCCCTTGATAGTTAAGGGGAAATTGTTTCCTAATTCAAATCATACGGTACGCTTAACATTTTAGAATAACAATCTATGTAAAATATAAAATGTGATTATTAATGGTAAAATCAGCTAAAAGGCATGAATAAAAATGGATCAATTCAAAATAAAGTGTTCGTGTACTGGTATTGTTGTGTTTTATAATTGCTAATGTCTATTTTCTGTACAAAAAAAATACCTAATAATAATAATTCAATTTAATAATTTATTTTGTAATAAACTAAAATGTCACATTGTACTTCGCGTGTTAGGACTTCTTTTAGGATTTAAAAGCAGAACAAAGCGAAGGATTAGGCCTTGCAAACGATTAGTTTCCAGTAATTCCTCAAAATGCGCTATAAGCGATAAAATTTAATAAAATAAATTCCATTGTTCTGAACAAAGGTTACAGGAACAATTTTAAAAAATGAGCAATTTTAAGGCTTTGGAAGACCAGATAGTTATTTAAAAGACATGATACGAAGCAAAGATGTTTTTTATTATCAGTTTAGTAACGCGCATTAAAATTGTAACACACTTTAGACGGTGTTACATATTAAAATAGTAAAATTCAGAAAACAAACGAGAATAAATACCAAATTGTAATAATGTATAACTATGTAAAAAAAAATTGTTATGTATGATAAATATTTTTAATGAGATCTCTGGCTGATAGTGACATCTATCGAGAAAAACTTAAAATAAGTAATTAAGCTATGCGTGCGCCCCGTGGATGCGCGGTAAGTAGGAAGGCTGCTTGCTTTTAATTTATCTCTCTCATTTTGGCCAGGATGTAACGGGGAAAGGACGTCTCCAAATGGCAAGAAGATGTATTTAGTTTCCTTTTATTTTAATTAATATAAAGTATTTTTTTTTTTAAATCATGGCATAGAACACGGCTTACGATACCTGATACAAGATGGGTTGCAGACTTATTCATGGTTTTCCCGACGTTTATTCACGAAGATGAGACCAGGCTTTACCGAGATTTACCCCGAGATGGAAGGGAAGTTGCGACAAGTTAACACAGCTAAGTGGGCGATTTAAAACTTTTAAAACTTAATTTCAAATTTAAAATGTTTCGGAGCAGAATTTCTAAATTATGAACATTGAACTTTTTAATTAATAAGCATAATTATAATTACGCACCTTTTGGTGCCAATATGTTCATATTAAATTATTAAACTTGATTATACAAGAAAAGCAAGTAAACTCGAATATATGTTCATTTTCAGCCATTGATAAATTTTATTAATTGAAGGATTGCTATCCTTAAAAATTTATAAGTAATGTAAAAAAAAAAAGGTTTCATAATCTGTAACTGAGTGTTAAAGAAATTTATGTGTCATGATTTTAATTTATTTCATCTGTCTATTTTAAAATAAAGTTTATGATTTGCTTTAATTGAATTTAAATGTCATTATTTTACCACCGCACAAATACCTTGCATTTCAAGTAAATAAACCTTAAGTATTAATTCAAGAATATTCTGCTAATTTTAATTGTTTAACTTGGTAATTTAAAATACTTTAACTGTAACGGAGTTATAGCTTCTTTTGCGTTACAGACAGACGTTTCATTACGCCTCAACTGTAAGCTAGAAGTGAATATTAAATGTTTTAAGAGTTATAACTAAATAAAATCCAATTTGTAAAATTATAAACCGTTACACAATTTGCGCAACTCTGCTTGTTTCATTTTATAACATCCGTTACATAAATGCGCTACTCTGCTTGTTTCATTTTATAACATCCGTTACATAAATGCGCAACTCTGCTGTATAAATTTGAAATGTAAATTTGTGTGTTGGCAAAAAGAAAATTTAAAAATGGTTGAAAATAACCGAATTCATTAAATATATTCAAAACGTAAATTCACAGTGTAAAATTTTGTAAAATGTATAAATTGAAAGTAAAAGGATGTAGCTTGTGTAAACAGTTGGGTAAAGATAGGGAAGAAACCAGTTATAACCAGTTTTTACTTGTAGTGTAGAGTTTCAAGGTTAGAGACTCTTGTTTAAAATGTTAATCGTAATATGCTTGATAGTTTAGATTTTTTTTAAAAGTTTGTGCATGGCTTTGAGAAAGCCAGTTGTAGATTACCAATGTTGACACAGCTGCTAGTTCCAATGTCAGGCAAGTTAGATTTGATTGTCCGAGTTTGTATAAACAAGTATCTAGCCTGAAGTCCAATGTTTACATAAAGCCTGTTTAAATATTTCGAGTTTGCTTGCTTTGCTATGCCATCAACTTTCCGTTTGTTTTCTGAACCCCTCTAGTAAATCAATTTATCAGACGATAAAAGAGGTTATTAAACTAGTATGAATTGCAGAATCAAAATGATTTAATATTAAAATAATTTGAAAGTAAATGTAATACTGTCTGATAAACAATTTAACAAAAGTAATATTATTGATGAATTATAATCTGATGAATTATAATAAAAAAAAAAAAGAAAATTTTTGTAAATGGATTTAAAACAATGTTTGATGAAATTAAATATATGTATAAGTTGTGTAAGGTTTACAAGCAAATTTATAACTTCAAAAATAGTTAAAATTTAGAAAAGTTATTGTTGGAAGAAATTTAAAGCCTTTTTTCATTTTTAAAATGGTAATTGATCAACAAGGAAGTGGTAAGTGCCTTGATATGCAATTTTAGAAACTCATGACGACACTTTGCATATTGTGTGTCAAAGGGCCCAAATGGCATGCAATCTTACTTATACACGAGGTAGAGACTGACAAAATCTCAAAATACATAATACTACACGAAGAGACTAAAACACTTGACCAAAAATTGCATGTGAAAGTACAATACTAATTTCTGTTTGATTTAATTCTTATTTTATTAATGCAAGAGCTTAAACGAATTTTAATATCAAATTGTCATAGTAATGTTTGAAAGAAAATTTAAGAATGATGAATTGAATAAAGTCCTTTTTAAGTCAACAACTGGCTGTATGGTTTTTAAATCAAAGTATGGGATTTGATTTAAGAAAAAAGTATTTGGATTCAAAGTGTGGGATTTGAAATCCAATGGTTTTAAGATGTACGAGTATTGTAAGAATAACAAAGAAAGGTTATTAGGCAATGGTACATTCTTAGTGGTAAATAGAGAGAGAGAATTTTTGAAAATATATATATAGCGTCGTTTAAATGTGGTAATTTGTGGCTTACAGGGAGTAAGCAGTTTTGCAGATCCCAGGTAGTGGACTGCGATAAATACAGCTAGTAGGTTAAGTTTGTTGACACAAAAAGAGACAATTTTGAAGAAAATTTAATTAATGAATAATTTGAAGAATTTTAATGAGAAATAATTTGAAGAAAAATTTAATTGTGAGTAAAAATGTATAAGAGATATAGTAATGAGTTTTAAAAATTTGAAGAGATGTAAATATATAATCATAAAGTTTGAGAAATGAAAAGTTTATAAAGAAGTTAAAATTCCAAAGCAACTGATAAGTGTATGTAATTATTTTAAAACTTAATCATGTAAATTAAAGGATTAAGAAATAATGTAACAAGTTATGAGATTTAAATTGAAATTAAAAGACACATTTTTTTTTTTTTTTAAACAAAATAAATTAAAGATAAAAGTAATTAAACAAATATAGAACATTATGTAATGGTATAAAGAGTATGTGTCAATATAAAATCTTTTATGAATATAAAAGGAAGATTGGATATAAGTTTATTTAAAAATGTTATTATTTTTTTGTTTGGAAAGGATTAAATGCCAGAATTAATATTGTTTATGTTATGTTTCATGTCGAGTTAAGTTTGTTCTAATAATAGAATCAAATAGGTTTATGATATGTTTTCCCAAAGAAAATAATTTGATTGTTAACTTAAGAGTTGTTAGTAAATCGTTACATTTAATAAAAATAATAAAAGGGAGAAATGAAATGTGAAAACACACAATTTTTTTTTCAAAAGGGGGGAAAAATATGTAACACACTTTAGACGGTGTTACATATTAAAATAGTAAAATTCAGAAAACAAACGAGAATAAATACCAAATTGTAATAATGTATAACTATGTAAAAAAAAATTGTTATGTATGATAAATATTTTTAATGAGATCTCTGGCTGATAGTGACATCTATCGAGAAAAACTTAAAATAAGTAATTAAGCTATGCGTGCGCCCCGTGGATGCGCGGTAAGTAGGAAGGCTGCTTGCTTTTAATTTATCTCTCTCATTTTGGCCAGGATGTAACGGGGAAAGGACGTCTCCAAATGGCAAGAAGATGTATTTAGTTTCCTTTTATTTTAATTAATATAAAGTATTTTTTTTTTTAAATCATGGCATAGAACACGGCTTACGATACCTGATACAAGATGGGTTGCAGACTTATTCATGGTTTTCCCGACGTTTATTCACGAAGATGAGACCAGGCTTTACCGAGATTTACCCCGAGATGGAAGGGAAGTTGCGACAAGTTAACACAGCTAAGTGGGCGATTTAAAACTTTTAAAACTTAATTTCAAATTTAAAATGTTTCGGAGCAGAATTTCTAAATTATGAACATTGAACTTTTTAATTAATAAGCATAATTATAATTACGCACCTTTTGGTGCCAATATGTTCATATTAAATTATTAAACTTGATTATACAAGAAAAGCAAGTAAACTCGAATATATGTTCATTTTCAGCCATTGATAAATTTTATTAATTGAAGGATTGCTATCCTTAAAAATTTATAAGTAATGTAAAAAAAAAAAGGTTTCATAATCTGTAACTGAGTGTTAAAGAAATTTATGTGTCATGATTTTAATTTATTTCATCTGTCTATTTTAAAATAAAGTTTATGATTTGCTTTAATTGAATTTAAATGTCATTATTTTACCACCGCACAAATACCTTGCATTTCAAGTAAATAAACCTTAAGTATTAATTCAAGAATATTCTGCTAATTTTAATTGTTTAACTTGGTAATTTAAAATACTTTAACTGTAACGGAGTTATAGCTTCTTTTGCGTTACAGACAGACGTTTCATTACGCCTCAACTGTAAGCTAGAAGTGAATATTAAATGTTTTAAGAGTTATAACTAAATAAAATCCAATTTGTAAAATTATAAACCGTTACACAATTTGCGCAACTCTGCTTGTTTCATTTTATAACATCCGTTACATAAATGCGCTACTCTGCTTGTTTCATTTTATAACATCCGTTACAAAATTTTGCGAGTCTTTTAAACTAAAATAGTTGGTTAATGAGGGGCCTAAATCTTTTACGCTGTGCTTTAAAAAAAATATCGTATCGTAAAGACTGGGTCTAACCTGAAACGGTGCTCCTAAAAAAAGTAAATTTTTTCAAGAGGTATGTGAGAGAAGTTTGGACAAGTCGAATTTTAATTTTTTTTAATTCATATTTTAATAAAGTTTTAACATGATTAACCTTCATAAAGTATTTAATATAATTTGGTGAAGTTTAAACAATAACTCATTTTATATTTAAATTAACTTATAAAAATAAACTACTTTTAATATTTTCAAAGCAAAAATATAAAAATCATTTATTATGAATGACAAATATTAAAATAAAAATCAATTCAACATTTACAGAAACCAGTTAAATCAAGCAGTTCCCCTTAAATGCATCACAGCTAACGATTAAACCTGAAATTTTTATAAATAAGATATTAACCTGTTTTGTTTTCCCGCAATATTTAACGATTTTTACTACACATTTACTTGAACTAACATATAGTTGATCTATGAGAGGTTTAAACTAATTATATCCATTTTATCATTATTAATTCTATTTAAATGATAGTTCCTTCATTTTTTTATGTGATCGTTCTTTTATTCTACTTATATGATCGCTTCTTCAATCTACTTATATGACCGTTTTTCATTCTACTTATATGATCGTTCTTTCATTCTACTTATATGATCGTTCTTTCATTCTACTTATGTAATCTTTCTTTCATTCTACGTTTATGAACACTCCATCATTCTTCTTATATGGTCGCTTCTTCATTCTACTTATGTGATCGTTCTTTCATTCTCCTTATATGATCACTTCGTCATTCTACTTGTGTAATCGTTCTCTCATTCTACGTTTATGATCGTTCTTTCATTCCACCTATATGATCGCTTCGTTATTTTACTTATATGGTCGTTCTTTCATTCTACGCTTATGATCGTTCTTTCATTTTACGCTTATGATCGTCCTTTCATTCTATTTATATGATGGCTTCTTTATTCTACTTATATGATCGTTCTTTCATTCTGCTTATATGATCGCTTCTTTATTCTACTTATATGATCGTTTTTCATTCTACTTATATGATCGTTCTTTCATCCTACTTATATGATCGTTCTTTCATTCTACTTATATGATCGCTTCGTTATTCTACTTATATGATCGTTTTTCATTCTACTTGTGTAATCGTTCTCTCATTCTACGTTTATGATCGTTCTTTCATTCCACCTATATGATCGCTTCGTTATTTTACTTATGTGGTCGTTCTTTCATTCTACGCTTATGATCGTTCTTTCATTTTACGCTTATGATCGTCCTTTCATTCTATTTATATGATGGCTTCTTTATTCTACTTATATGATCGTTCTTTCATTCTACTTATATGATCGCTTCTTTATTCTACTTATATGATCGTTTTTCATTCTACTTATATGATCGTTCTTTCATTCTACTTATATGATCGCTTCGTTATTCTACTTATATGATCGTTTTTCATTCTACTTATATGATCGTTCTTTCATTATACTTATATGATCGTTCTTTCATTCCACCTATATGATCGCTTCGTTATTTTACTTATGTGGTCGTTCTTTCATTCTACGCTTATGATCGTTCTTTCATTTTACGCTTATGATCGTCCTTTCATTCTATTTATATGATGGCTTCTTTATTCTACTTATATGATCGTTCTATCATTCTACTTATATGATCGCTTCTTTATTCTACTTATATGATCGTTTTTCATTCTACTTATATGATCGTTCTTTCATTTTACTTATATGATCGTTCTTTCATTCTACTTATATGATCGCTTCGTTATTCTACTTATGTGATCGTTCTTTCAGTCTACGTTTATGATCGTTCTTTCGTTCATTCTACCTATATGATCGCTTCGTTATTCTACTTATGTGGTCGCTCTTTCATTCTACTTATATGATCGCTCTTTCATTCTACGTTTATAATCGTTCTTTCATTCTACTTATATGATCGCTTTTTCATTCTACTTATATGATCATTTTTCATTCTACTTATATGATCATTTTTCATTCTACTTATATGATCGTTTCTTCATTCTACTTATATGATCGTTTTTCATTCTACTTAGATCATTGTTCTTTCATTCTACGTTTATGATCGTTCTATCATTCTTCTTATATGATCGCTTCTTAATTCTTCTTATATGATCGCTTCTTCATTCTACTTATTGGATCGTTCTTTCATTTTACTTATATGATCGAATATTCATTTTAAATATGTAATCGTTCTTTCATTTTTCCTATACGATCGTTTTCTTATTCTACTTATATGAATGTTCCATTCACTTCTACTTTTTTGTAATCTAGATGTTAATTATTTCTACTTCTCTTTAATTAATATGTCTTTATATTCATTCTATCCTATAAGGTTTCCCTTCTTTATTTTGTATACGGACATTACACCTCATTTTAATAGAGGTACTGATGTTAAAAATTACCATAGAGACACGGATAAATAGAGAGAGAAAGGCTGAGGCTCAAATTTGTTAGCAATTCAAAATAATGTTTAAAGTTCATTTTCTATTTAACAAACTACATCTGAATTTTCTTAATGTCATATTGCTATTTATATGATGCTATGTAATCTGTATATTTTCTAAAGATAAAATAAATGTATTTATTCACTAATGTAATGAGTGATAGTACATTTAAAGTAATGAACAATAAAGTGTGCAAATGTGAATGTTCTTTGTTGTTATTTGACGATTTTCTCTGTTTATTGCTACGTTGTTTAGTGTCTATAGAGTTGTTTACTATTTACTCCAATATATACAAAAGTGTGTTAAATAATACTAAAACAAGAAAGGAGATAAATTTCTTTTCATATAAATTTATATTCCCGGATAGATTGTTTGTTTCTACAATAATGTGTTGTGTGTATAGCAATAGACCGATTTTACAACAACAGTAAAAAGTGTGTTGATTACCCTCCTCTGCAATGGTGTACGTCCACACCCTTGCTTACTTTAAACTCAAGTGTTAACGTATATGATGGGGAAAAATACCCCCGTGTGGTGTTCATGGTGCACAACACGTCGCAATGGAAATGGTTGAGCTGCCCAACCTCTATAACTGCACCTCCCTACTGTTGGAACGCGTTCCTTTCTACAACACTTCCGTCATTTGGAACTTCAACCGAAGCCGGCTGTTGGATGTGCTCGCCGTTATTCTTGATGACCAGGATGTATTTATTTCGACGAGTGAACGAATCGCTTTGAAAGAATTCTTTTCCGATTGCCTGTTGCCGCGCCAACAGAAGCCGACTGACCTTGCGCTGTGGCTGAAGGCGGCCTGGACTACAATATTCACGGTCATGTTGATCGTAGCCACCGGAGGCAATGCCATCGTCATGTGGATTATTTTAGGTTAGTATTTAACTAATATTTTTCTTGAAAGTACAGTTAATCGTTAAATAATACAAACTCCAACTCCCATTCATAATCTATTCCTCATACGCATTTCAATAGCAAAGTTACCATCATCAGTGATTGTAGCTATTAAAACATCTAAACGATATCTGTATCGAACACCATTTCCCAATGGATAGCTTAACATTGTAATACATAAACTATTATAATTTTAATCAAGATTGTTTTTGAAGTAACTAATTTTTTAGGCGCGGTGAACAAAACACGAGATTAAATCATTGCTTTCGCGTCACGCTATTTCTGAAACGCATATCTTACAGCATGTATGATAGCATATGATTTCATGTAACAGCTGATATTGTGTTATAGGCTATGTTGTAGAACAGCTGTTTTACTGGTAGATTATTATTAAATAGTTTGATCAGTTAATAAATATAATAATTTATTAAAATTTTGATAAACATTAAAACAGATAATTCACCATAACGATATTAATGAGTTATGTACGAGCATTTTTAATCCAACTTTGTTTAGATTGAAGATATAAAACTCGGTCTTATAGTTTTTAAAGAACTAATTTAAATTGAATTTGTTAAGAAAAATTTATATTCAGTAAACACCTAATGAATGTTATTTGCTACTCACATTATCTTATTATTATCTTGTATAAATATTAATCTTTATTGAATACATTCCTCAAATAAAGATGTGAAAATTTAAAGAAACTATATAGATTGATATCATCGCCGAATTTTATTGAAACTTTTATGAAACTATTGGTTCTATTTTGTTTAAATAATAAATTATTAGTTATGAGTTTGTGTTCGTTATATTTAGTTACATAAGTTAAATTTTGTATACTCACTGATGATGATAACTTTGTCATTGAAACAAGTTTGAGGAATAAGTTATTTATTGCGAGTTGCTATTCGTTACTTTGA
Organism: Prosapia bicincta; assembly: GCA_036971475.1. NCBI lineage: Eukaryota > Metazoa > Arthropoda > Insecta > Hemiptera > Cercopidae > Prosapia > Prosapia bicincta. Next base: position 77,438,700 of record JBAIZL010000005.1, on the reverse strand, counting down.
GTATTATTATTATGTATTATATTACAAATATTGTGTAAAATTATGTCTATTATAAAATTTAACTGGTTTATTGAATCAAGAATTCAGACAATGTTTCAAAATAACTAGTAATTTCATTTAGGGGTGTTAATTACCCCACGCCAAAGTTAAAGACATGTAATTTCCTAAATCGTGCTACAATATTATTTACCCCTATATGTACCCCTCTCTTTATTTACGCTGTTATTGGTGTTATTGGTTTTTTACCTCAGCATAACAACGTCTTTCTTGACCACAACTCCTCAACCTTCTTCTCCTCTTCCATCGATTGCTGCTCTTATTGCAGCACAACAGGTTTATCAGCTCCGTCTCATGTGTTCACACTCCTAGAGTCATAAATAACTCTTGGAGATGCAAATTTGTGGTATCAACATCTGACTTCTCTACGAACATATTTCATTAGTTTTGTGCGCAACCACGCCACGTTTAGGAACTGAATAAATGTAAATGTATATTATGAGATAAATCTTTGCAAAGAGTCTTAAAGAAAGGGTGAAGTACACATCCTGACAAGATTGTATGGTAGCGTTCAGAAGTGGGGGTAACATCTGTTGGTTTTTTAAACCAACAATTTTTTCAGTAAGGGTTGGCTAAACATAATTAGGTATTTATAGAAATAGCTTTAAGTGTCCATTCCTAGACTAACTAGTCTAACAATAATAGTAGTAGCGAAATGCTAGTGCCCCTGAACGACAGATAGGCTCACTCACACACGCACACGCGCGCGCGCGCGCACACACACACACACACACACACACACAATGGCAGAGGATTAGGACGGGCCCTTCCGGCGCTCTGTTTATTAGTCACCCAGCAGTGCTTCCTTGATCAAACTCTAATTTTTTTAATTTGACAACACACCTGAGAAACTTTACCATAAATTAATGCTGCACATCGTTACGAGAAAATTGATACCAAACAATTTACAATTTATTGTCACTGTTCAAGAGGAGATAACATGAAATAAAAATGTGTTAACTGGATTGGCAATATAGTACGTTAAAGTGACAAATAACTACTAAATGAAATCATGGGTTGTTTTGTATCATTTTTCTTGTAATTTTAAGTGGAATCAATATTTATTAACTATTTTCAATTATAATTATAGCTTAAAAAGATTCCTAAAAATCTGCAAAGATGATGCTCTTTCCCAAACAGTCATTCCAATCAGGGATGAACCCAGCGTGTGAAGTCAGTGGGTTAAATCCGGATCTGAAATTTGTATAACGGAAATAATACATTTTAACGACTTTTAAGTACGAATAAGAAAGTGAAAATAGCCCAACAAATCAATACAGATAAGACAAAATACACGTGCATTGGAGACCCCGTAGAAACTAAACATGGTGTTGGAAAGGAGCAAAGAAATCAAAATCAGCGACAGGTACAAATACCTAGCAATGTAAACATCAAAGTATGGTATAGTAATAAATAAAACGTAGAGTAGGACAGGGATAAAGAGAAGTAAACAGACTGAATGGAATATGGTGGAACGAAGAAATAACACCACAGTAAAGAGTATATTGACGTAAGGGAAAGAAACGTGGGAATGTCTCAAGCAGACAAGATCAAGATCAACGAAGTAGAAATGGACGCTCTTAGGAGATCATGTCAAATTTCTAGACGAGAATATAGAAAATATGAAAGCATTAAAGACAAGAGAGAGAAGAAGGAGACCGTCGTATAACAGATTCAGAGGAGACAGCTGATATGGTTTGGACACGTAAAGAACATATGTTTGGGAGGATTAACGAGAGTTACTTTGGAATGGACGCCAAAGGAGAGAAGAAGGAAGGGAAGACCCAGACTAATATGTGGGAAAACCCTCAATAAACCCATAAGTGAAACGAGAGTTGCTTTGGAATGGACGCCAAAGGAGAGAAGAAGGAAGGGAAGACCCAGACTAATATGTGGGAAAACCCTCAATAAACCCATAAGTGAAACGAGAGTTGCTTTGGAATGGACGCCAAAGGAGAGAAGGAGGAAGGGAAGACCCAGACTAATATGTGGGAAAACCCTCAATAAACCCATAAGTGAAACGAGAGTTGCTTTGGAATGGACGCCAAAGGAGAGAAGAAGAAAGGGAAGACCCAGACTAATATGTGGGAAAACCCTCAATAAACCCGTAAGCGAGAGTTGCTTTGGAATGGACGCCAAAGGAGAGGAGAAGGAAGGGAAGACCCAGACTAATATGTGGGAAAACCCTCAATAAACCCATAAGTGAAACGAGAGTTGCTTTGGAATGGACGGCAAAGGAGAGAAGAAGGAAGGGAAGACCCAGACTAATATGTGGGAAAACCCTCAATAAACCCATAAGTGAAACGAGAGTTGCTTTGGAATGGACGCCAAAGGAGAGAAGAAGAAAGGGAAGACCCAGACTAATATGTGGGAAAACCCTCAATAAACCCATAAGCGAGAGTTGCTTTGGAATGGACGCCAAAGGAGAGGAGAAGGAAGGGAAGACCCAGACTAATATGTGGGAAAACCCTCAATAAACCCATAAGCGAGAGTTGCTTTGGAATGGACGCCAAAGGAGAGGAGAAGGAAGGGAAGACCCAGACTAATATGTGGGAAAACCCTCAATAAACCCAAGTGAAAGGAGCTAGTCAGAGGAACGCTCCTATAATAGAAGACCGTAAGGGCAAAGTTTAGAAATCGGACAGCCACGATAGACGCTATAAAACAGGCATTATATATAAAAATAAGAAAGTTTGGAGCTCGAGCGGTCAGAGAGCAAAATTCCAAATTCTGTTTTAACGTGATACTAATCTGATCATGTTTTACCTTGAGTTTTCAAAACAACACCCCTCCTCCTCAGTTATTATTTACGACTAAAGCAACCCTCGACCGTCAAACACTAGGCTAAGTCCCAATAACAATTGTCTCCATATTTCACGAGACTAAACAAACAAAAATCTTAAGAACTACTTCAGAAAATCTATTTTTTTGAAGATTTTACCTTCATAATGAGTGAAAAATGATTGTTTGGGAAAAGTTGTATTTATAAATAAATATCCTATTTGTTAGAATAATTTAGTTATTTTCCATATAAAATTTAAGTTATTTGAAATTTACACTTGAAGACAAACAATATCTCTTAATATAATTAAGAGATATATTAATATATTCTTGTTGTTCCAATGTTTTAAAGCTTTATAATATACAAGACGATTTTCAATTTAAACAGCTAAAACTTTTTAAAATTACTATATAAACGAAATTAAACAATTATGTTAAATTTTATTTGTAAATATCAAATGATGTTTATAACTCTAAGACACTTCAGATAGGAATTTATTCCAAAACATCTATCCTGACAAGATAAATTCCTGTTTTGGAAATGTTACAAAACAAACTTTCTACAGAGCTGAAATGTATTACTTTCTTAAACACCCACTCAGACATCAATGAAACCTATCCGACAAATTTCCTTTTCCTTTTACGTCAATCAATATGTCTGTCTACAGAAGTATGAAAGGTTGATGTTTTCTCAAGTTCAGAGAAATTATGTAATTAAATTAAACTTTCTTAAACTAAATTTTCCTTTGAAATAAACATAAACTTTCCTCATATAAACTTCATAAATAAATGCAAAACTCATCTTGATTCCATTTTTAACTATGCTGTGACTGAAATGTTCAGAGATACGATTTAACGAAATTAGTGTTTTATACCAAAAAAATGTTTTGTGGTAAAGTCCTTTTTATCAACAACTTATTTAAAATAAATATATTTCATTACAAATAACGTAGAACCTGGCATTTTATTTATTTCACGTTTTTGCTTCTGTATAACTTTTACTTTCGAAAAATATATAAATCTCTAAAATATATATTTACTTCCCTTTTGTAGAAAAACGTTGACTGTTTCTGTTCGACTGTTTAAAATAAAAATACTTACGTTGAACGGTAAAAGCAATTCATTTTTTTTGTTTTTGAAAGTTATTGTTGAATTCTTCTATTTAGGCTATACACTCTTCAATTTTTCAATCATTAATGAAATACTTTTTATTCATCTACTCAAGTTCAAATCCAATTTTTAAATTAGTAGTGGATGACACTTGATGTTAATATAGTTGTTTCAAATATTAATTCAATAAATAAACTAAAATAATTAATTTTACTTTCTATTTTGCTACTTAATATTATGTGATTATATACATACATACATATATTGTGAATATTATATATATGTTTAGCTTTGCAACACTGTTTTCTTGTATTCACTTATCACTTACACTATAATGTACTTAAACAAGAATCTTACTTGGTATATACTTTCGAGGACTTTCGGTCACGTGACGCCACAACAGGATCAGAACATCTTTTAGTTATTCTTACTTATATCAAATTACCCTTTCTTATCATTTCTCTTACAGGATGTGTAATGGGTAGACAGGTACGTGGCCCTATGGAATCCGACTATATCGCCCCTATATCCTTTCCCTAGTCTCTACCCTTCTGTCGCTTTCCTAATAATATATAAATTCACAATTC
>JBAIZL010000005.1:77424165-77429165 GCA_036971475.1 Prosapia bicincta | reverse complement strand
ATATGGAAATTACGCCCGTGTATTTGAGCAGATGGAAACACAAATCCCAGTGCGGAAATCACTGCCGCTTCAAAAAATCCACAGTTACGTTTTTTGGACTCCTTTCTGGAACGTGTTTTAATATATTACGGAACAGCTGAATATATGTCTCCTTTTTCTTGTTTGGTAAAAATGCAAAGACTATTGGATATATATTGGTTTCGGTCTCTGACCTTCCATAGTCTGCGTGGGTTGTATAAACTTGAGCAAATTGTTTACTACAACTTTTAAAGGTGCCGTCCATAAAAAAGTCTATTTTACTATTTAAAACTTCCTTTCCTGTTTTTCCACTGAAAACTATTATTCTTTCTCCTGAATCAATGTCGTCACTCAGAAGAAAACTGCTACCGTCGTTCATAATTAGAACTTCAGGTGGAAGATCAATTTCTTGAGTTGTTTTCGGTTCGGTTTGATTTCCTTTAGACTTGTTCCGTTGATTATATAAAGTCCTCTTCGTTACTTGCTGCTCTGGCATTTCTGTCATAAACTCATATCCTCGATTATGTAGGTCAACAATTTCTTCTAAATACATTCTAGAAATCGGAGTGTCTTCTTCTCGTGCAATCTTCTTCGCAACACTCAGTTTCTTGTGAACTTCCAAGCGAGCGTCATCCGGAGGTCCACATTGATGGTCGCTCGAACTCAGCACAGCGGCGTCCTTGGTCTTGATAACTCCTCGGCAACGAGTTGACCTCTGCTTCAAGCAGCGCCAACTAATCGCCCCATCTTTCAAAGTCTTCTTGATATTAAACGAGTACCCTTCGTAAAGAGCACATGGCTTACCATGACTGGTTGTTGTCACTTCCATACCGCCCAAGTAGCAGGAACAACACAAAACAGAGAACACACACAAGCCGCACGACCTGACCACTTACAAAATTGGAACAGAAATGAGGGAGGGAGGGTAGGGTGCTAAAGAGAAAGCTATCAGGGATGAACCGGGGAAGGGGCGGGTAATTCCCGGTCATTCCCCTTATTAAACGGCTGTCAAATGACGCTCGCGGTCCATGACTCAATAGTCCGCTCGGTTCAGATAGACAGGGCGCAAATTACACAGATTTTTGTTTGTGGGCGCAATTTAACCAGATTTTTTGCTTGAGCGCGATTTTCACAGGGCACGATTTTCAGGCATTCCTCAAGGGAATTTAACTTTAAACCTTTAAATATGATCTTCCCTTTTATTCTTTAAATATTTCTCAAGGTTAAATAAAATTTACGATTAAATCGCTTATTACCATTGTCTTAATACACGTGCTTTACTCCAAAGCTAAGGACGGTGCTCTTATAGAGTATCCCTTTTTAATAGAAGTTTCTAGTTAATAGAACAGAATGCGCTTGAGGCTACAGAAACACCTTGCAATTAGTGATTACCTTCTGCATTATTACCCTGATGATACTCACACTGCCAGTTAGACTTTCCCTTTCAGGCCTATTAGCAGTACATTAAATCCGTACACAAGTTTTGAATATCCAATTTGTCCTAAGTAAGTCTCACAACTTATTCGTCGAAACCTCTTTTTACCTTTAAGTCTAACATATAAATAAAATATTCAACAGACAAAAAAATATGTGATTTTGTTTGTACTAAACATTCTGTTTAACTACATAGTTTTATACCTCATGTATATTTAATCACTTTATTTTTTCTAGAGACAAATTGTATTTATTTGTCATATAAGCGTTTCAACACATTTATTTTCATTCAGTAAAACAACCTACGCTTTTAATTTTGTTTTAATATTTTTAATTTTCCTTCTCACTAGTATCTTCATTAATAGTTCTGTGATGTTTATGGTTTCAGCTCACAGACGCATGCGAACTGTCACCAACTACTTTCTGGTGAACCTCAGCCTGGCCGATCTAATGATGTCTCTCCTGAACTGCATCTTCAACTTTATCTTCATGTTGAACTCCAACTGGCCTTTCGGCTCCATTTATTGCACAATGAACAACTTCGTTGCCAACGTGACGGTCGCAGCATCTGTGTTCACTCTAGTAGCGATATCTATCGACAGGTATTTAAAGTTAAATGCTAAACTGTTTTCTTTGGATATAAATCTAACATTAACGTTTAGGTTGTATGCATTTATAACTGTCAATTTATTACAATGCTTTACTTAATAGAAACCGCCGCTTGATCCTAGTACCACGAATTTGCAATTTAAATCCGTTTCACAACAAACCACGCTTTAATTACCATTGTTATGTTACCGTTAAAATCATGTTTGTATAAACCATTTAAATTAAATCTAGGTCGCAACTGGAAGAGAACTATGATCCACTGTTCAATCAGGGAATCTGGAATTATGAACAACAGTAAATATAATACCTACAAACTAACATAGAGACGGATATTTTTGTGTAGATTAAAGTATGTTCCTCGTATATTCTTTAGAAACTCTATTTCTCTACATTTTTCACATTTTTCTCACAACAATTTCTTATTCACAGTTATTTCTCATAGTTTTTTATTAATTGTCTATTTTAATGTTAAATCTTCTTATTAATTTATGACATTTTTAAAATCAAAATCAAATTAAGGTTGAAACTATAATAATTACTTAAACTTAAAAGATTATTAATATTAACAATAAAATCACAAATCACACGAACACGAAATAACTAAATAACGAATTTACAAAGATATATTTAATCACAACTTCAAGTTCAATGAACAATGAACTAAATGTGAAAATCTAGGGGGGGGGCAAAGACGAGATTTGTGACCTTGGATTAGAAAACAGTGAAATGAAGATCTGTTTGGGTATAAGCTTTGGCTACAAACGTGTAAATGCCAAGGGGCGATCTTTAATGAGAAAGGCGAGGGCGATAAAATCAGGAAGTGAATAAACAAAGGCAGAGCGGTGACACGAGAGAAACAAAAATTGCTTTTTTGTGGCAAAAGACCATCACGAGAGAAACAATGAAACGCATTTATAAAAAGTATTTTTCAGAGCGTTACACTGTACGGTTCAGAGGTATGGGATGTTACCAAAGCTAATAATCACAAATGAGTGATAATGGAAGTGGGATATTTACGACGAAGCTACAGTACATCAAGGCTTGAAAGGGTCAGAAATAAACAAATTGTTAACGAAATGGAAATAGATAAAAGTATAAAGGAGGAGATAGAGAGAAGACAGGTGGCCGGGGTCGAGGGTACTAGAGTAGATTCTCCCAGATAAAAGAAAGAGAGGACGTCCATGAAGAAGTTGATGTGATGGTATCAACGATGCAATGACTACAAAAAATCTAGAAGAGGCATGAACGTAGGTTAGAAGAAATTAGTAATTGGGGACGGCGACAGCTGTAATAGATCCGTTATATATATATATATATATATATATATATATATATTGACATACATTCCGTGTGTGTGTGTGTGTGTGTGTGTGTGTGTGTGTGTGTGTGTGTGTGTGTGTGTGTGTGTGTGTGTGTGTGTGTGTGTGTGTGTGTGTGTGTGTGTGTGTGTGTGTGTGTGTGTGTGTGTGTGTGTGTGTGTGTGTGTGTGTGTGTATGTGTGTGTGTGTGTGTGTGTGTGTGTGTGTGTGTGTAACATTGTATATGTAAACAAAACTATAGTTGTATTTCAACTTTTCTAAAACATTTTGAAATTTATACGAAATTCGTAAACAATTTGTTGAATATGAAGTAAATTAACTTTTTGTGTGTATTTTCTTTTTTATTTTATAATATTTATAAGATGGGTTACCATCCAAAATACTTTTAATACACCCTTGTGTTAAACAATCTATATTCGGAATTAAAATGAACATAATTTTATTCTAAATATTAATAGAAAAATAATTGTTAGAGTATGTATAATGTATAAATATACTCGAACACAAACAATTATAAGAATAATAAATTGTTGAAACAGTAATTTATTTTAAAAAATGTACAATTTACAATTTTTTCAAACGTCAAGAAATTTTAAACGACTTACTGAGCAAGGACGTCTTTGAAATTGAAAGCTCGTCTAAACTCCCCCCCCCCCGTAACAGTGACTTTCTCATTAATCTGAATCCTTTTTAGAGCTTTACATCGAAGCCTATATTTAGACCTTATATGTTGGAGAGGAGATGCCAGTCCATTAGGCGCTTTGTAAACGTTTTATTTGTCAAATATGCGCCCTCTGCCAAACGGAGTTACGCACGTTCAAGTCTTTTACGATCGTTTTATATTCATATTTATTAACAACTCAGTTTACTGTGTCTTGTCGTGCATAAAAAAAAAGTTGTACTTCAATATCCCTATAAAATTTTGAAATTTATACGGCGTTCGTTACAAATATGATTGTTATAAAGAAATATATTTTTTGTACGTATATATATTTTTTTTTTAATTTTTATAAGAGGGTTAACATTTACAATTCTCTTAATACGCCCTGTGTGAACAAGCTGTACTTGGAATTTCAGTTTAAAATGAACCTAATATAATTGCAAATGTTAATATAAAAATAGTTGTAAGAATATTTATAATGTATAAATATACACTAAAACACAAAATTATAAGAATATTCAATTTAAAAAAAAAGTAATTTCTTTTCAAAAATGTACGATTTACTATTTTCTCAAACAAAGATATTTTAAACAACTTTTCAACGAAGTATAAAGTATTAGAATATTATTCTAAAATTTCGTCAGTGATTAATACTTCCAGATATTTTGTCATTGCCTATTTAGTTGCGACAAGATTACGATTGATGAACGATTATCAATGACTCCTTACTGAATTTCTGTGATTTTTAAATGTTTCCCTTCAGGGTCTAAACGGGTTTCTATTCTTTTGAATATTTGGTATTTAATATTCTCTTGATAATCAACACATTTTATATTATAATTAATAATTTACCATAAACGACTTGACTTCTTGAAGAATCCCCGTCAGTTTCTAAGCTTATCGCAGATTTAAAACAATTGTATTTCCAAGATTACATAGTAAAATTATAGCAACAGATA
>JBAIZL010000005.1:77061665-77419165 GCA_036971475.1 Prosapia bicincta | reverse complement strand
AGTCGAGGTATCTTTCTTGATTTTCTATATCGATGTTAAATATTTTTTGCCATGTAGCGGCAACATTGATTTCCAGAGGACCTCAACTCAATAAATGAAAAAAGTTGACGGGCGAAGTACTACTACTTGTCGGACAGCTATTAGGGTGCACCCTTTCCCGCACTTATCATTTACATAAGGAACTTAAGAGAAATCACATATAATTCAAAATAGTCACTATTTATGCTAATAATATCTTCGCCACACGACGGGAGAAACAAAGAAAGCAATATCTACGTCACGTAGAGCGTAACGGGAAATATGTGTGATCTTAGCCTTGCTTAGAACTCACGAGAAACTACGTCACGTAGCGCGTGACGGGAGGGAAGTCGTCTAACCGACGTCTTGAAAGGAACTGTGCCGTACCGAACCTTGCAAGAGACAAAGGTTGGCCGATAAGGAGTCCCTCTCTGAAGCATTTACACTGTTTAAATTAAATTATATTTAATTTAAAGAAAAGTACGTAATGATCGATATTAAGACAATATTGACTAGCTTAAAATCAGGTGATTTTTTTTTAATTTTGATAAACTCTGATTTAGTAATTTATAGCAGTAATCTAACTACTTTTAACATCGATGTAACAATTCCATTTACTTGAAGTTCAACATTGATATTTATGTGGCAGGGATTAAAATTAAGGTGGCCGTAGTTTTTTTAACGGTAAAATCGAAATTTCTTTTACTTTCTTGAACTGCTATACTCTTTTTAGGCGAATATATGACTAACTTTATGTCAGAGGTGATTTTTCTACTTCAATATGTTCGGAATTAGAAATTTTTGTGACTTTAATCTGACAAGTTTTATCATTGAAATAAATAATTTTATTTTTTAAATTTCTACTTTTAAATATAAGTAGTATTAGTGTAATAATTTCATGAACTAATCCTAGTCGAAATTCAGAAGGCTTTGCATTGATCTATTAAAAGAACAGTGATTTGTTATACAAATAGTGCTGCTTCTTATACCATATCAAGAGCACAGAGGTAGTAAAATATATTTCAATGAAAATATTGGCAAACACCCTAAAACCACTAAACTAATAAAAAAAATTACTAATAATACAAATTACCTAAACTAAACTCTTATGTACATTTCGATGACCATAAAATGAAAATTTTGGACTTACACAATTTGGTAAATAACAGCTCATTTGTAGGGCGAGGAATAGATTTTCAAATAGAAATCATAAATAAGTTTCAGTGATTAGTAATTATCAAACACAATTTATCAATACGAAGTTCAACACTGGCAGACGTTAATCTGTAACGTTCGGTATCTACCAAACTTCCCATAACAAATGCTTAATCGTTTTTTAAATAAAGGTCAAGACAACCCGTTACCAGTCGTGAAAATGCAATTTCAGGCTTTTACGTGGAATCGAAAGCTTTTAAGGACTCCGGGTTGGAAACAGGTTTCAAGTGGCATCACAAATCTTATACTCACTCCTCCATCGAATACTCGCGATTTATCTCAAAGGCGGTGTCAGTAAAACCTTTCCTTGGACCTGGACCAGCCGAGAACCCTCATAAGGAACTGCGGTTTAAGATGCGATTTTATTAATATATAAATTTCAGTTTACCAAAGCATGGCAGCTAAATATTGTACGATTGAAGAACGAAATTAAAAATATTACCTATACAACTATAAAGGGAATCTGGAAGTGATTATGATTGGCAAAATTTCAAGATAAGTACTGCGACTTATTCTCCTATCCAATACAGCAAAATTTGTGAGTATTTAAAATTGGAAGTAGCCTCTGAAAAATGGAACTCTGCTTCTCATTACAGATCACTCTTCTGATTTAAACTACGATGTTATTAATATATAAATTTCAGTTTATCAAATCATGCCAGCTAAATATTGTACGATTGAAGAACAAAATTTATGAAAATACGTGTACAAATACAAAATGAATCTGGAAGTGATTATGATTAGCAAAACTCATAAGTTCTAATATACCTAAGCAATGTAACTAATTATTTTACGTTTGGAGAGTAAAAATTCAAGACATCGTTACTTATATTTATCTAATAATTTGTAGTTTACCAAAGCAATCTAACTAGATATTATATGTTTGGAGTACAGAAATTCAAGATTTGCCCCAAAATGCTTCACAGTGCTAAATTAAAAGAGGCGGACATGTTTAAACAATATTCAATTTTAATTCATTCAATTGAAAAATGTATTACTTCATTACATATTAAAAAATTATAATGAAAATGTGTGAATTTTAATTTTTATATAAATGGTATAAATAACTGAGCCATTATGAAGAATATTTAGGACAAAAACTCCGTTAAAACCCTGTGTAGCGGTAGTCGGTACCTCTTCACTCCGGAGCAAAGCAAGGCTACGTATGAGTGAGCCTAACCTGACAACGCACCAATTTTTCCCTTTTCCTAAAGGAACATTTTGCCCTGTTCTTAGTACTACCTTATTTCATCTGTCCTTGATTATCCTTCTTCCTACAAGGAAATGTATTAGATATCTGAAGAAGATCTGCTCTCTACAGGGGCCATACAGAAGGGTGGGTGAGATTATGTACTTATTTTTTATAACGGATCTGTTACAGCTGTTGCCACCTCTCCGTCTCAAATTTCCAATTTCTTCTGCCATATAATATGCCTCTTCTAGGTTTCTCCCAGTCATTGCTTCGTCGATTCCATCACGACAACTTCTTCGTATCCGTCGTCTCAGTCTTCTCTCAGGTTGAATCTACTCTATTACCTATGGAGGGGCCACCTTCTGCCGTCCTCTTTACGTATCCAAACCATGTTAATTGTCTTCTTTCTATTTCCTACCTTATATTTTAATCCATTTTCATTTCGTTACGGTATTTGCCTACTTCTGACCCTTTCAAGTCTCGATTCAACGTAGCGTGGTCTCAAGTAGTCCATTTCTATCGCCATGAGTTTGTTATTACTAGTATTCTTAACATCCCATACCTCTGAACCGTAGAGTGTTTAAACTCCGTGTCACTGATCTGCCTTTGTTTAGTTCTCCCCTGATTTCATCCTCACTATCGCAATTCTTGTTAAATACCGCCCTTAGATATTTGGAGGCTTGTACCCTCTTTATTGCCGTTTCTTCTAAGCTAAGGTCCCAAATCTCGTCTTTGCCTACTATTAAATAATCAAATTTTAGAATGTTCGTAGTTGAGTCTGCTGCCTCATATTCCTCCGGTAGTTTTCTTATCATATGACTAAGATCGTGTTTCATATGGTTATTTAAAGTATTATATGTAAGTGGAAATTTCCATCAAATAGTAAGTAATACACAACTGTTCCATTAACACTTTTCCCTTCGGAGAATTTATTAGTGGATAAGCCGCGCAAAGCATCGATGCCCTCATAAGATAAAACCACGACTTTTTCCCGCAGTTTTAATGACCGGATCAGGTGAGCTAAGTATGTAAAAATATTTTAAATGTGAATAGACAGCTAACGCCACTTTATTTGAACTGTCTGGTAATTTTTATTTCTTGTATTACAACCGTTCATTGAATTATTTTGGATGTATCTTTCTTGCATCCAATTTGTACGCATCATTTCTCAGATTTATCCAATAAGTTCGTTACGACTTTTTCGGGGAGGTTTGTTTCCAAGATACCTTCTTATTACGGTATATTTAACAATACTTTGCGGTATTTTACAAGTACTGATCTACCGGAATATCTTCGTACTACAAGCACTGGCTGGTTCTGGAATGGCTTGCCCCGACGTTTTCAGTAGCTCTAACTATTTACGTATGGGTCAATCCACATACATAGAGAGCCAGAGATGTTTGCTACTTTATTTCATTTATTATTATTTTTTATTATTTGTTCCAACATTTTAATTTCTTTTTATCATTCAATCGTTGCCATTATTTTATTAGTTAGATTTTCTATGTAATACAAGTAATATAAACAACATTCCTATTTCATAAGGTCAATTCCTACTTAGATAACCAGCGAAAAATGTTATTTTATCTATCTTTTTGTAAATAAAGAAACAACCTATAAATTAAAACAGCTGCTTTAATCTTCGTTAGAATAACCAACGTTTTCGTACATTAGAATAATCTATGTGTTCATTTGAAAATAAATAAACCTATATTTCAGGTTATTTTATTTTGTTTCTACCACATAACCTATAACATAAAATCAGCTTTCTTATGTAATCATGTTATCACTTATATTACGCCAAATAGGATGGATTACCTATACAATCAATCTTACCCCTTTTATGAAACTATTTTATCCCATGTAAAACTAAAATTAATTTATTATTAAATATATTTAATGAATTAATTTTTCAAAAAAACTATCGCCATAAATTATCAAATAAAGTATCATAAACTTTGCGTTAAAACAGCTGTCCTACCACATAACCTATAACATAAAATCAGATGTCTCTTGAAATCATATGATATCAGTTATTTAAAGTCTTATATGGCAATCCTTGCCCCAGCTAATATATTAGTAGGCTTTATATATACAAGGAGACACATAGTCCATTAGTAAGCTTTGAATATACAGGGGAACAGCTAATCTATTAGTAACATTAAATATACAAGGGAGGCAGCCAATTTGTTTGTAGGCTTTGAATATAGAAGGGATCACGTAATCTGTTAGTAGGCTTTGAGGGGCAGTTAGTTTGTTAGTTTGGGGCAGTTTGATGGGGTTAGTAGCTTTACAAAGGGGGCAGCTAATCTGTTAGTAACTTTTGAATATACAAGGGAGGCAGACAATTTATTAGTAGGCTTTGAGTATACAATGGGATAGCTAATCTACTAGTAACTTTTGAATATACAAAGGAGGTGGCCATTATTAGTAAGCTTTGCATATACAAGGAGACAGTTAATCTACTAGTAACTTTTGAATATACAAGGGAGGTGGCCATTATTAGTGGGCTTTGCATATACAAGGGGACAGCTAATCTACTAGTAACTCTTGAATATACAAAGGAGGTGGCCATTATTAGTAGGCTTTGCATATACAAGGGGACAGCTAATCTGCTAGTAACTTTTGAATATACAAGGGAGGTGGCCATTATTAGTAGGCTTTGCATATACAAGGGGACAGCTAATCTACTAGTAACTTTTGAAAATACAAGGGAGGTGGCTATTTTTAGTAGGTTTTGAATATAGAAGGGGACAGCTAATCTACTAGTAACTTTTGAATATACAAGGGAGGTGGCCATTATTAGTAGGCTTTGCATATACAAGGGGACAGCTAATCTACTAGTAACTTTTGAATATACAAGGGAGGTGGCCATTATTAGTAGACTTTGCATATACAAGGGGACAGCTAATCTACTAATAAGTTTTGAAAATACAAAGGAGGTGGCTATTTTTAGTGGGCTTTGCATATACAAGGGGACAGCTAATCTACTAGTAACTTTTGAATGTACAAGGGAGGTGGCCATTATTAGTAGGCTTTGCATATACAAGGGGACAGCTAATCTACTAGTAACTTTTGAATATACAAGGGAGGTGGCCATTATTAGTGGGCTTTGCATATACAAGGGGACAGCTAATCTACTAGTAACTTTTGAAAATACAAGGGAGTTGGCTATTTTTAGTAGGTTTTGAATATAGAAGGGGACAGCTAATCTACTAGTAACTTTTGAATATACAAGGGAGGTGGCCATTATTAGTAGACTTTGCATATACAAGGGGACAGCTAATCTACTAATAACTTTTGAATATACAAGGGAGGTGGCCATTATTAGTAGACTTTGCATATACAAGGGAACAGCTAATCTACTAATAACTTTTGAAAATACAAAGGAGGTGGCTATTTTTAGTGGGCTTTGCATATACAAGGGGACAGCTAATCTACTAGTAACTTTTGAATGTACAAGGGAGGTGGCCATTATTAGTAGGCTTTGCATATACAAGGGGACAGCTAATCTACTAGTAACTTTTGAATATACAAGGGAGGTGGCCATTATTAGTGGGCTTTGCATATACAAGGGGACAGCTAATCTACTAGTAACTTTTGAAAATACAAGGGAGGTGGCTATTTTTAGTAGGTTTTGAATATAGAAGGGGACAGCTAATCTACTAGTAACTTTTGAATATACAAGAGAGGTGGCCATTATTAGTAGACTTTGCATATACAAGGGGACAGCTAATCTACTAATAACTTTTGAAAATACAAAGGAGGTGGCTATTTTTAGTAGGCTTTGAATATAGAAGGTGTCACGTAATCTGTTAGTAGGCTTTGAATAGGCAAAGGGGGGCAGCTAATCTATTATAATAATGTGCAGTAACTTATAAGTAACAGGTTTAACAGTAGGTTTAACAGACTGAATATTTAAAAAATAATAAAACTCACATTTGACACTAAATTACATTTACAGTGGTAGTCATATATTTTAGTATTGTATTATTATATTAAAACGGTTATTAATTATTAATAGGTTTCTTATAATCAATCTGATAATTAACTAATTTTGATCAATAATTTTAACAGCCTAAAATAATGCATATTGCTTTTTTAATAGTTTTTACAGTCTTTTTTAATTTACCTAATTAGTAGCATCAAATTAATTTACTTCTATGTTTATAAAATAAAAGACATTTATTCTGTACAAAATGAAAATCATTTGATATAATCGATTAAGCTGTATTTGGTTCAAATCTTAACCAAATTGCCAATGAAATTTGAACTTTAGATGCATAATGAGAAATGGTAGTTAAACTTTAAGCTATGCAGGAGACATATTGCTTTTAATGTGAAGAATATGCAATACATGTAATAATCAAAGTATACTGCAATAAGTCTTTGACTTTCAACAGTAAAACTTATTTTTGTTGTCCTTATAAACTCTGAAAAAAGGGCTTAATATTTCAGCATTGAAATGTTGAGTATTCAGGATTCCATCGTTATAATACTTGTACTAGCAAAGTTTACAAGTAGTCTATATAATTTATTTAAGACTATATGAAAGTAAGGAAATACTAAAATACATGTTTCAAATTTGGAGCTCTAAATGAAATATTTGTTTTGTAATCTAGTGAAGTGTCGACTACGGCCATTAAAAAAAACATCAGCATAGTGATAGACGTTAAAATTAAATAATTGGAATTTAGAATAGTAGGTTTAAGTTATAAAGAGAAATAAGGCTTTGAATATATTTGCTCAAATAATTTTTGATGTATAAGACAGGGTGGTTTCTTGTACTTGACAAGAGACAGAGAATCCAGGTAAAGATTACAGTAGGGTTGAACATCTGTCTTTCCGTTAAAATGTCTTGCCAAAAATATCTTTAGTAGGGGTTGAGAATGTTAACAAGAACAGATTAGTTTGAAAGAGTTAATTGTGAAAATGTGCCGTCCAGTGCCGTGTCTAACAAGTGGACTAACATTTCGTGTCAATATAAAGTGAATTTTTTAGTGAACAGTAGGTTTCCCAAACCACCTTGTTCACAAAGTGCTATAATATTATAGGGTTGTAATAAATAATACTAGAGATGTCGTGAATCAAATCAAAAGAATATAGGCAACAGTAGCCTATCTATATAAGAAAAATGCTCTTGTAATATGCAAATATATCCTAGGAAATTATTTAGATACCTTGAACGGATTGTTATTTTATGAAAAAAGTCATCTGTATCTGTAACCGGTTATTGTCATTCCATATTTGGCCAAGATATTGCTAGCATTTAAGAATCCTGTTTTCAACATTAACTCTTAAATCATAAATCAACCAAACATACTAACCGTTGTCTAATTTTTTAATTAACAGCAATCGTTGACAAAATATTTTAATTTAGATAAAAACGAATATAAAATAAATTTTGCTTGTTAACATATGTTTTAAATAAATGCCATTACAGTTTTATAACCAAAACATAATAAATACTAGAGCTAATAGAGTATATAGCATAGCTCAGAAAATGATGCTGTGAAACATTATTTTAATATTAGTTATAACGTCTTGAATTTTTTTAATGTGTTTCATATAGCTGAAATGGGTGCGGTACGGCAACGGCCTAGCGAGGACTCGACATTTTCTTAACATCCAACCGAGGTCTTAGGCGGTTCATTATCCAGTCAACAGAGGTCTTTATTTAAATTGTACAAACATTAGGATTTACAGCCTTTTTTTATTAAATCTGTTATATACCATAAAAAACTGCAAGCGGGGGTTATTTTTACGGGAGTAAAAATAGCGCTTTAATTATTCTAAAATTTAGTCTAGTTGTAAAATTTAATGTGTACTATTTTACAATTTCAAAATACTGGAAATTTAAATTATCAGTAAAAACAAATAAAATCCTTGAATTTATATTCCAATAATAATTACGAATTTTAAAAATGTAAAAACTTTAGCTAAGATTCAGAATTTATTGAAACCCGACTTATAGGCTAATATTAATTACAATATCTATTTATTTTAAATTTTGTATTGTATTATAATAACATATTTCACAGTATATTTCTATCACAGATACAACACCATTAAACTTCATACGAAAACCATTTAAAAATCGTTACTATATAACTTTTTCATGCTTAGAAATGTAAACATTTATAATGATCAAATACTTATGTATATTTTAAAATATTTGTATATTCAAGAGAATTTTATATAACTACTAATTACTCTAAAACGTATAAACATTACACAAAAAAACTCATTAAGTACAACTGGGTTTGTATCTAGGCGGTAGTTGATATTTGGACAATTTTACATAACGCGTTTATAAAATGCCGCATTTAGAAAACTCATTGTCCATCTGGCCCCATTTTGTTTCAAAAATATTTAATTAAAATTGTTTGCATGCAAATAAATGCACAGTAGATTTAAACTTTTCTAGAAGTGGGATAGACATTTTATTATGTCTATGTGGGCAGTGTGGCATATTGATTACAGCTCCTCTGAATATAAAACAGGCAAACGTCCTTATGGAGAGCAAAATATTTATTTCAAGCTTGCTAATGTACGGGTCTCCTAAAAATACTAAAGGCAATTTCTGTCCTTTTCAAAATAAACAGTTTTATCACTATAATAAACAAAACTAAATTTGTAGCTAGTATTTTAACAATGAACAAATTTATTACACTGTATGGTAAATACTTTTTTCACTACACTACGATTGAATCTGTTTTGCCATCGTGGCCTTAAATTGCCTACACGGCGCCGTGTTTTGTTTGACAGAATGATCGTTAATTCAATGTTTACAACTGTTTCATAAATATTGATTTCTTATAGAGTGTTTAAAAAATAATTAAAATAGCCGAATATATAAATAATTTATATATATATTATAAATATTAATACATAAAAAGCATGTTTTAAAACATTTTTATTATTATTATTCAATATTTTTAAACAAAACCTGTCTATTATTTAAACTTCACGGTAAAATATTTTAAGCCCTCTTTGCTTGTTTAAGGTAGAAAATAGTCGTTACATTTTTATGCAGGCAATAATTTTAACAAAATATTTTCAGTGTTTCAAAGTTTGCACTTTTAAAAAACACGAACTGCCGCAATCGAACTAAATCCTTTGATAAAGTATTGAAATACGTAATCCTATTTGAGTTGTGTGGTACGAGCGTCAATGAGTAAACGTCGCTGGTGTTGGACATTCGCGGCTTAAATTCTCTCTTTATATTACAATGTTAAACCGACTGAATTTTACGTGTTTTTGCACAACATCGTAAAACTTTCCTATTTTAAATATAGTTTCAATACATTATTAAGGTTTATATAATATACTCCTAACTTTATATTTTGAGTGTTTAAAAATAATTAAATTATGTTTGCTTTTATTTGGGGAACACGAGGGTGGACATTTTTTCCAATTTAGAGATGTAAGAGATTTTGTAATATTTAAAATATCTACTTTCAGGATTTCGTTAAAATATATGACAGCCATAAAGTATGGCATAAAACATATAAGTATTGCTTAACACAAGATGCGGGAAGGAATAGTTGACTAAGGCAGCGTTCAACATTATAGGCCTACTTATATAGTAACAAGCTGTATGCTGTACTCTACCGTAATTTTGTTTTTTTAAGTTGGTACTATGTTGAAATCTTCTATAACGAAACTATTGACAGCTGTCTACAGTTGCTACACTTGATGTGTTTTGAGGTTTTGTTGGAGGTATAGGAGAAAGAAATTTGCCAACGTTAGTTACAGTGGTTAAATTAACATATTATGAGCTAGATATTTGAACAGGATGCACACTTTGATAGAGGGTATGAAGAAACATGGCTTGTACCCTCAAAGAACCCGACTCGTGGTGTAAGTACAACAAAGCCAAAGCTTTGGACAGGGTGGTCCAGCAGAAACAGTTTAGATTTAAAAAGACTTACCAAGACCTGTCACAGTTAGATCTTCTAAAAAAATCTTTCCACGAAAGTAACGAAAAATGTTTTTGTCAGGCAACACACCTCAAGTCACGTGTGTATATGTGTGTGTATGTGTGTGTGTGTGTGTGTGTGTGTGTGTGTGTGTGTGTGTGTGTGTGTGTGTGTGTGTGTGTGTGTGTGTGTGTGTGTGTGTGTGTGTGTGTGTGTGTGTGTGTGTGTGTGTGTGTGTGTGTGTGTGTATATGTGTGTGTGTGTGTGTGTGTGTGTGTGTGCGTGTATGCGTGTGTGACGCAGTGCTAACCTTTAATGATATGGTGGGCAAACTAGAAAACTTGCTATTTATAGGTTTTCTATAAACGTATAGACCTTTAAGAAAACAGATTTGGATAGGCCTATATAAGAACACAGTTGATACTCTACAATAAATTGACACCGTGCGCATATGAAAAGCGGACAACACAGCAAAATATGTAGATAAAGAAACAGGAGAGAGTATAAGAAAGAACTATTAGAGAAACAAGAATAAAATAATGAAGATGATAAGCGTATTGTGCTGGAATGTTCTAAGAAGAGCCTAGTAAGTTGCAACTTTTTCGTGGTAGCCGTTCCATAAAAGCCCGTTCTATGCTATTTCAGTTTTTTCTTTTTTTTATTAACTTGGGAGCGGGTTTAAACAGCCCGAAACACTGCTACCTTAAAGTATAATGTACTTACCTCCCTGATCTAGTAAAATAGCTCCTTCCCTCTTACCAGGTTTAGGAGTTTCCTGACTAGTGTTTTACCTTCAGCATCCACCAGAGCTGTACTATCACCAAAGAGGTTGAAACGCCTCTCGGCAAGTGCTTCACATCTATAAATACTGTGTGTGGCAGTCTCCAGTTCCTGCCCGCATAATCTGCACACTGGTTTATCTTTGTAGATACCCATTTTATGCAGATGTTTTCTTAGTCCACCGTGTCCCGTGAGTAGACCTGTGGCTATCCTCAATTCCTGCCTCGACAGATAGATGAGACTCTTCTGCAGCCCCAAGGAAGGTTTCCTAAGGGTTAGCTTACTGTGTCTCATCCCTTCAGCCCTGATCCAGTGCTCACAGTGTCTTTCAGCCATCCACCTTCGCACTGCAATCTTGACCATGGATTTGGAAACACCTACCGCCGGCTCCGGCCCAATCAGGGGAGTCGAAGACCCCTCTCTGGCCAGCGCATCTGCGGCTTCATTTCCAAATATTCCCCTATGCCCTGGCACCCAACCTATCTTGATTTGGTTGTACCTTGTGTGTAGGTTATTTAGGCACTAACTGACTATGGCCGAGTTGACCACATGTCCGTTTAGTGCCTTAATTGCTGCCTGACTGTCGGAGAAAATAGCAATCCGGATCCCGTGTGTTCCCCTTCTCGCTATCTCTCCCAGACAGGCATTTATAGCATATATTTCGGCCTGAAAGACAGAGGTATGCCTCCCCAAGGAAAAAACTAGTTTTACCCTTGGGTTTTTACAATACACCCCCGCTCCAGTGCCGAAGTCCATCTTGGAGCCATCTGTGTAATAGATCTGAACTCCCAATGTTAATGTCCCTGACCATTCCATCATAGTTTGGTGGGCCTGGTCAGGTGCAAACGTTCGAGTAATGTGGTCGCTGCCCATTTTCAAGACGGGTTCTTTGACCTCGCACTCGATACTCATATGTCCCGAAACATCTGGGAGGTTAGCCCAGTTGTTCGAGTTGCGCAATCTCCATGCCGCCAGCCTCGCCTCTCCCCTAAGGACAAGCTCAAGGGAGGTGAGGTTAAGCATTACTTCCATTGCTGCACCAGGTGTAGTTGACATCGCTCCCAGTGTGCACAGACAATTCTATCTCTGGATAGAGCTCGGTTGAGCTCTTGTCTGTGCCTCGTTGGCCTTTGTCCACCACACCAGAGCTCCATAGGTAATCAAAGGTCTTATCACCCTCAGATACATCCAGTGCACCATTGATGGCTTCAGTCCCCATTTCTTACCCACCATTCTTCTCACTGTCATCAGTGCCCTTTTGGCCCTGTTAACTGTCCTCTCAAGATGTGGGTTCCAGGTGAGTTTCCTGTCCAGAGTAACTCCCAGGTACTTCACCTCCCCCTCAAACTCAAGGTATTCACCAAACAAGCGAGGCATCTTGGTCGTCAGATCTTTTCGCTGTCTGGTGAAGTTAATAAGAGCAGTCTTTTTCGGATTTACCCTAAGGATCTCCTTATTACACCACTCTTCAATCAGTCGTAGAGGATTTCTGATTACCTCAAGGACTGTATCAGGGAATCTGCTCAGGATCAGAACAACTATGTCGTCCGCATATCCCAGACAGAAGCACCCCTGTTCATTCAGGAGTTCAATAAGGTTGTCAACCACTAGGCACCACAACAGAGGAGAGAGAACCCCCCCCCCCCCCGTGCACAGCCGAGACTTGTCTCCGCCCTTCTGACCTCCCTTGCCACCTCTACAGAAATGCTTCTGTTTGTTAACATGGAACTTATCCAGCCACAAGTGGTCGCATCCACTCCATGACGTCTTGCACCATTTACCATCGTCTCCACTGAGGGGTTATTGAAAGCCCCTTCAATGTCGAGGAAGGCACCAATGGCACAACCATTCTTAGCGATCATTTGCTCAATCCTACCAACCACTTGATGGAGAGCTCCCTCGGAGGATTTCCCCGGTTGATAAGCATACTGGTTCCAATGCAATGGTTTTATTGCCAAAGCAACCCCCCCCCCCCTAATATGCCTATCAACCAGATTTTCAAGTCCCGCACAAAGGACAGGAGTGTAATAGGTCTGTATCCTTTCCCTTCCGATTGGTTACCGGTGGGCTTAGGTATAAAGACCACCTTACTAGATTTCCAGGCTGCCGGCACATGCCCTAGACCAATGCTTAGCCTGTATAATTTAGTAAGTACCAGCACCAGCATATCCATTCCCTGCTGCAGCAGCACAGGATAGATCCCATCTGGACCTGGAGATTTGTAGGGTTTAAGTGTGCCAATAGCCCATCTTACCCTTTGTGGAGTTACTATCCTCCTTGCCACTTCCCAGTCCTCCCTCTTACCACGTCTTGTGGAGGGTTTGGCAACTGGTTCAGTGTCTGCTCCCCCAAGTTTCCTCAGAGTACTGCAAGGGAAATGTGTTCTGATTAATTCTCCCACAGTTTCCCCTGCAGTTTTTGTTATATTTCCCAGTGGGGTTCTTAGCATCCCCACCGGATTAAATTGGTCCTTAGAGAGCACTTAATGCAGTCGTGCCCCTTCCCGAGTTTTGTCAATCTCTTGACAAAACTCCTTCCAGGACTTCCTGCTTGCTTCTCTAATTGCCCTGTTGTATTCGGTTAGTGTTTTCCTACACTGGTCCCACTCCCCGTTCTTTTTTGCTCTATTAAAGAGTCTCCTGGTGGTCTTCCGAAGTTTGGCTAGCTTCTTATTCCACCATGACGGATCCCCAACTTTTCTCCCCTCACTGAGAGGGCAGTTATCAGTAAAGGATTCTACTATAGCCTCGCCAACCAATGTGGCAGAGTCTTCTAACTCTCTCCTCCCACCATACTCCAATCCAGCCTCCTCAATCAGAACACCCAGGTCTCTCCTGTAGGAGTCCCAGTCTGTTCTTCTTGGATCCCTGGTTGGCCGACGCATGGCTGGATTGAGGGAGATATCATACCTAATATGTCTGTGGTCAGAAGAAGATGGTTCATCCCACACATGCTAATTTAGTACATACCTAGCCATCTGGTTCCATGCCACCGTAATGTCCAGGACCTCCTGTCTGGCCCTAGTGACAAACGTCGGCTCTTCCCCCTGATTTAAGACTAGTAAATTCTTAGAGCTAAGATAAGCTAAAAGTTCCTCACCTCTAGTGTTGGTACCTGTACTTCCCCACGAAGTGTGATGGGAGTTAGCATACATCCCCACCAGCAGCTCCTCATCCACAGCCCCGCAGTGCTCGACCAGCCTTCTCAGCTCTTGTGTTGGTAGAGCCCCCGCGTAGTCAAAGGGAAGATATGCCGTGGCCAGGTTCAGCCTCTTCATCCTCCCCTCCGCCCGCCGCTCCACCATCACTGCTATCAAGTCCCTGCAGCAGACGTCCGTTAGTACAAAAGCACTCAGCCCCCTCCTAACCAGGATACACGTCCTGGGAACACCGGAGTTCTTATCACACAACAACTTACCTCCATATGTCGCCAGCCCGCATATTCGTCCTCCAGAAATCCATGGCTCCTGGATGAGAACCAAGTCCACCTCTCCCCTGTCCAGCATCCTACACACGACAGCACTAGCCGCCCTGCTATGCTGTAGGTTCACTTGAAAGAACTTGATCATCGTTCTGCTTACTTAACAGTTGCCTGGGTCCGCAAAGCAGCCCCAGGACTAGAGAGCATCTTGAACGTGGCCTGTCTCAGCCCCACATTCACCCTCAGGTTGTTGTTCCGCAGTGCCCTGAGGGAGCCCTCTGCTATATACAGGATAAGGGTAAGTCCTGCATCCTCCCTTTTCCTAACAATCACCTTCCAAGTATCCTGAACTATCCCAGGGCTCTGGATTTTGACCACCTTCAGGATCTCTTCCGGCTCCTTGTTATTGTAGGGTTTGGGCATCCACATTGAAACTTTGGCAATGCAAAAGATCTCCTTGGGTGGCCCTGCCCTCAACTTTACCCCCTCACTCAGGTCAGGGTGAAGCTTGGCAGGACCCGAAGGACCCACTCCAGGCTCTCCCGTGAGGAGCATACGACATTTAGAGCCCCCCTCTCTAAGTATGCTGTCCTGAACCCTCTATCTCTACTCTCCGTCTCAGCGGATAGCAGTTCTGAGAAGAACAGCTCCTCCAGCTCCAACGCCATGTCTTCCGAGAGTTGTCTCTCTGGGTAACTAACTGGGACAATGGCTAGCTTTTGCCGAAGGGTATCGCCGTATGTGCCCGAAGACACTGCAGCATCCCCCTCCCCCCTTGTCCTAGCTTCACTTTCTTCTTTCCTCCCTCCACTGGAGAGGGATTGGACGTCGAGCTCCTAGGCCTTTTGGACGTGCTGGGGTTTGGTGCTCTTGGTTGATTGCTTCCCTGTTGCACCTCCCTCCTCACAACATCCAAGCCCTGGACTTTGACAAGCTCGGCTCGATTTTGGCCTCCCCTTAGTTTTGTCAGGATTATTAGCCCTCCCGCTGCTCTCGTCTGTTCTCTTTGGAGCCGCCTTTTGGCCGCTCCACTCATACGCTTTCTCCGTAAAGACAGCGTGCTCAACTCTACAGCCATTTCACCGGTTTCTACAGTCGGCAGCTTGAAAGCCGCCACACACCTGCTACAGAGTCATGGTTTGCCGTCTCATTGGCTCCCGCTGTCTGTGCAGTCTCAAAATCATTTTTTTTTACTTATTTGGTCCATTAACGTCCCACGAGTATGGGGGAAATAACGGTCGACCAGAGCAGAGCCCCCACTGCCCTGGCAAGACAACATACAATGAGGTTTTGTCTGGTTCCTCAAGGGGATCGTGTGCGACTGCATTTTGTACCCTGCAGCCATTCATCCTTCGGCACGATGCCTTCCACCTTGGATTTAGTATTCAGTCACTGACCTTGAAGCCTGCCCCAAGTTCAGGACATTATTAACTGTTGCTCTTGGAGCGAACAGCCTGCTTTCCTCTCTTTTATTACAACTGTGTCGTTAGGGTAGTTTCCCGCCCATACTTCACTGCCGCATTGCCCTTGGTTCACCTGGGAGGTGATAGTAGCATTGTGAGGACTTAATTCCCACCTACCCCAGTCTCCCCAGTCAGAGCAGTTATTTCTACCACACCCAACCGGTTGACTGACGAGGAGGGATAATTCCTCACCTTTGAACCATTGCCTTGGTCCAGGCCTGCTTATTCAGAAACCTTCCGGAATCCTTATTCTCAAGTAACCTACATATCTGTAGGCCGTTCCACTATCCGCCACCTGTGGACCCACCCGGTTGCTCAGGCCAGTTAGCCGGGAGTTTTTTCTTACTAAGGTACGTATCTCAAAAGGTAAAAGAGGTACATTCTTCAAACGTTCTACACATTTTGTCTACAATAACTCTCATATGTAGACCCATAATATTGGTTCATCTATTTTTAAAAAATTAAAAATCTAGTTTTAAAAACAATTTTAAGATTTTTGAAAACATTCATAACACTTTTATATTTTTATTTATAATAATAATGGGTCTACATCCGTAGACCACTTATTGCTACAAAATGGTTATAAAACATATATGTATAACCTTATTTCTTTGCTTGAAAAAAGTGCCTATATAACTTTACCGGGATAGGCACTCCCGCCCGCTTCCGTTTAAATAGTAGAGTAAAAAGAAATTCATACTATTTTACTTTTCATCTTAGAAGAGTTATTTCATTTTTTTTTTATTTTTCAATCGAACAAAGAAATATTTTTTTCTTAAAAACTGCTTGAATTAGTGTATCGATATATACAAATAAAATATATGCATATAATTAATATATTTTACGCATAAATTCAGAAAGAGGAGTGTATTTTACAAGCGTATATTGGATTATGAGACAATATGCTTTAAGTAAGCCATTAAAGTAGAGGTTTTCTTTCTTTTATTTTGTCTTTAACTGTTTAAATACGCCAAATCCCACATTTAATAGAATATTTCCTCATCATTGGTGCCTGGTTAATAGAATCCTTATTATTAAAATAATTCCAACATTTTTAACACGACTTACTTCTGTTCCACAAATGAGTTTCGTCAAATAGAATATATATTGCATCGCTGATAAAAAAATTTCACTTTCAGTACTATCCACCGGTATTACGGCTCTAAATTCTCCCTCTATTTGTTTGCATACTTTAGACGGCAAAGTGTACACATTTAGTTATAGCATTGTGATGCTAATTTCATTATTTCCGTTTAGTTTTCGGGCGTACGGACGATGCGTGTGATATTTTAAATAGCCACTCATTTCGCCAAAAATAGCTTTCCCACCTACTCGCAAGATATATTTTATTCATCATATAATATACAGATTCTGAATATTTTCCACTTCTTGATAGCTTCTGTCGACTGGTAGCTAACTGATGAAAAACATTTTTTTAATTTGTTTATTTATTATTATTTAAAACCTAAACCATGATTAACAAACCGTTCATCCCAAATTAATTCTGAGCTAGTTATATTCTTCTACACAATATCAAGAGCACAGTGGTACAATGTATTACAGTGAAAATATTGGAAAGAACCCCAATACCACAAAAATAACTGATAAACAAGTTATCTAATATTAAACCCATATGTACATATCGATGACCATGTCTTCATCATTGGAGGGTCTTATTACAAATTTACAATCTAGAAAACAATGTTACAAACTAGACCGACCTGTACTAGGATTTCATTACTTAGACTGTACATAAGGGTTTATTCTTAGGTAACTTGTATTATCTGTTATTTTTATTTTATTTTTGTGGTATTGGGGTTGTTTCAAATATTTTGTTTTGTTTTATATCCTTCTAGTGTACCTATTAGCTGCCCGTTCGGATCTTGGAAACGCACTGAAATGTTATGAAGTAGACCGATTACGTTTAGTAGTAAACATATTACTGCAGCAGAGTTTACAATTACGTTAAGTAGTAAACACATTACTGCAGCAGAGTTTACAATTAGGTTATATACGAGACTTCACGGCGAATAGAATTCGTGAATAATAAAACCTCCAACACCGTTCCTATATGAAACTCTCGCAATATTACAAACAATGCGTATGACATCGACTTTAATATCGTTGACAGTGTTTTCAGAATTGAACCGAACATTGTTCGCATTCTTGCCTTAAATCCCAAACACTGTGCACTAATCTGTTACAATAAAATATTTTTCGCTTTTAGTGTAATACAAATTTTCTTTTGTATGTGGAATAAAATTGTCAATTTCGTATAATATTTCAGGTAATTTTATAATTCGTTTTCCAAAATGAAACTTGCTAAATTCATCTTTTCAATATTTCATATATTTTCCTTTTTATAACTTTTGTTTTTAAGGTTTTTTTCAAGCTGCTTCAAACTTTTATTTTCATATTATTAGTAACTTCATATGCAGCCGCTCTTTCTCAAAAACTATTGTCGTTTAATATAACGCGATACCAACCCTATGTGCTAGCAAAGTGACACGCTGCCAAACCCTATCCGCTAGAGATGTGACACGCCACCAAGCTCTATCCGCTAGAGATGTGACACGCTACCAAGCTCTATCCCTTAAAAATGTCACGTTCCCCCAAGCCCTGTCCACTAGCGGTGTAACGCGCTCCCATGCCCCATCCGCTATTGATGTGACGCGCTGCCAAACCCTATCCGATAGAGATGTGACACGCTGCCAAGCCCCATCCGCTAGAGATGTGACACGCTACCAAGCCCCATCCGCTAGAGATGTGACACGCTACCAAGCTCTATCCCTTAAAAATGTGACGTTCCCCCAAGCCCTGTCCACTAGCGGTGTAACGCGCTCCCAAGCCCCATCCCCTATTGATGTGACGCGCTGCCAAGCCCCATCCGCCAGCGATATAATGCGCTGCCATCCCTATCCGCTGCCGAAGTGACGCGCTGAGAAACCTTATCCTCTATCGATATGACTCGCTGCCAAGTCCTATCCGCCAGCGATGTGATGCACTGCACAAGCTCTATCCGCTAAAATTGTGACGTGCTGCTAGTCCCTATCCGCTGGCGATGGGACGCTCTGCCAAGTTCCATCTGCTAACGATGTGACGCACTGCCAAACCCTATCCCCTAGTGATGTGACACGCTTTCAATTTCTATCAAATGTGACCTACATACCCCCGTTTGTTAGTATCACATTTCTTCTTATTAATTATTATATTTGAAAAAAGAGATTGTCAGTTTATTCATGACTAAAGTGCTAACCAAATGCTTTAAATATATAGGCCTATCCAGTAATTACAAATGGAAAATGCCAATCAATAGAAGTCTCCATAAAGTTCCAGAGTACTATATTTGTGGTCGGAGCAGCGACCGGTAAAGGTAGATATAAAACGTTTTATTCTTCTCATTCCCCGTTTTTCTCTTCCCTTATTTGTGTAACTATCCCATCTCTCCAACTCCTCTAGGACACCCTCTTCTTCGCATTCTCTTTGATGATGACTTTAGGACTTCTAGAGATAGTAGATCTTTACTAGCTCTCTGGCCATTTTCGTAACTTTTTAGTTGGTTGGCATAAATGTGGTTTACTATGGTAAAGGTTTCGTTCATATATACTTTTTTTTGTTCTGTTGTTTCATATTTTCAATAGAATCTAATACTTGAAGAGCTGGATTACCAAATGTCTTTTTCAGTGGAGCCTACATCTGTTTTGTTCTCTCTTTAAATTGGCATTTTTCACTGCTGTAGTTTGTTATGGTCCTTATGATGCTGTTTTAGAATTGTTGTTTATTTCTTTTTTAAATGCTTTTCTTCCGTAACAAAGTGCCTTTATCTTTTGCATATTACGGAATCTTATAAATTCCTTGTTGTGTTATCATGTGTGATTTTCATTTCTTGGTAATTTCTACTTTTTACTTGTATTTATTCTTTTTTCTGTTCATTATATAGCTCTTTTTGAGTACCTCCAACACACATATATTCTGTTTTTATAGGTTTAATAAAGTCTTTCTTAATTGTACCCTTCAAACAGCTTTAAGATTTTAAATCTATTCTTTATAGAATTTAAAAAATTTTTTATCGGTTACTTAATTTTTTTTAATTTCTAAAAACAACAATTTACTGTCACAGTTTGATTGACTACTTTTGATAAGATTTCATACGCATTTATAAAATCAACGATTCAATTTTGCATTTAGACACAATCGCATCTATGAGTGCTTTATTCATATGAAAGGAATGTCTTTGAGTTCAAAGGGTCTTGAGAGCCTGCATCCATTTATTAACACACTTGAATCGTCTACATTGCGGATATTAATAAAGTTAAAACTAGCTCATACGAAATCTCTCGCTCTATATACTCTTTAACATTGAACTAGACAAACAATTCGAGATATAATTGTGGCATACCTCAAGATTGAATTAAAGTGTATTACTTTTCTTATAAAAGTAATTAATATAATACTGGATTTCCACAAACATATAGGGTTTCAGAGAAACTCAATTCGTTTCAACGCCTTTTAATACTTTGATGTCATTTCAAATAATTTATTTAATAACTTAAATAATTACTGTAAACAATACTTATCCAATATTACCTTATTCTATTCATTATTCACAAATTTTAAAAAAACCTATTCCTTACCAATTGCAGAGTTTTATTTAGTTTATATTTAAATTAATTTAATTCTATTAAAATATCCGTTTCAATGGCAGAATCTGCACCAATAGTGGATTATAAATTGCATCAATAGGATTCAATTTATCAGCTTTCTGGATGATTTTAATTCCGATTATGGTTGTGCTAAATTGAAATATATAATGTTACTAAATATATGTGTGTGTGTGTGTGTGTTCAATTATATGAAGGAGAAGGTTACGATATTTTACATCTTGAGAATGGGGTACGTAAATTATTACATGGAATATTAAATTATGTATTATATCTGATGCAATACACTTATAGGTAGTAGCACACACACAGACACACACACACACACACACCTACCTGGCTCCGATGCTTCTTCTATGAGTCATCTACGAAAGCATTGATCTACAAAACTAAATTGTTTTTAATGCAAAATTTAGGAGTTTTAGATTCTACATATTATTTCTTAGAAAGAGAGTTTTACTTCGTGGTAACTTTATTATAAGGAATAATATGTATGATTCAAAAATATCAGTAAAAACGCTATTGCTTTGTACACCAATGGCTAGAAGGTGATACATGGAAATTCATGGGCGACAGCAGAGACGGCAGGTCAGCGTGTGTGAGTGTAAGCGCGTGGAAGTGCGAGGGCACCTTAACCCTCTCGGGCGTCGAGATTGGATGAAGAACCGTTATTAATCCACTTTTATTCGATATTTGTAACTCAGATTACTTTATTTGGCTTCGTATAAAGATCGATTCGCAAATGATTGAAATATCTTAATAAATTCAACCAACCGTATTTAAACGTATCTGAAATAAAATAGTTTACTATTTAACTGCAATAACAGTTATTTAAAAATAATCGACTACTTCTGTCACCAAAAATATGAACGGTTTCATATTGAACTTTGAAATATGATTCTATTATTTTGAAAACTCTCTATATGATATAACTTGTTTAAATCTTATACACCTTTATATATATATATTATTATTTTAAAACTCTTATTTAGTAATACTTTATTTTTGTTTAAATTACCTAAGTGATAAACCAAACGTTTAGATAACGTTTCTCAACTCCGTAACCGAGTTTCGGTAAAATTTATTGGTGGGATAAATTTCATGAAACAGCCGCCCTGATTTAAACAAAACATAAGTTACACTTGTTTGTATTAGCTTGGCAAAAACCATTCAGCAGACGCGTTTCGCGCTAGGTCAGCGTATTTTTCAACGAAACACCTCGACAAAATAATAAGAAACATCACATTTCATAGCCATACCATCGTAAAAAGACAACATAGACCTTACACAAAAAATAAAAAACACAAACATACCCCACAACTCTACAAAACCATCATTCGACATCACCAACTTATAAACTAACATACCAGTAAAGAAACAATAAACATACTCACACAAATGTTAATAAAAAATCACACACCAGACAACACAACCAAAGAAATAATAACACCAACAGAAGCAATCGCTTCTCAGAATTACTTCACATACAACAGCAAATACTACACACAACACAAAGGCTTACCCATGGGATCCCTCATCTCAAGCATATTGTCAGAAATATTCATGCACAATTTAGAACAAAAATACATCATAAACAGCAACAAACACGCCCACAAAATAATATATTGGTACAGATACGTAGATGACATCCTAATCCTATACAACAGCAACATAAGACAGATAAACACCTTCCACAATTACATAAACAAATTGCACAATAACATAAACTTCACACTGGAAACAGAACAACAAAACAAAATCAACTTCCTAGACCTAACGATAATAAAACAGAACAACAAACACACATTCAAAATATACAGGAAACCTACCACCACAGTCAGAGTTATACACAACACGTCCAATCACTCCACACAGCACAAACATGCTGCCTGCCACTCCATGATACACAGATTAATCAACATACCCATGAGCAATGAAGACTAATAAACGAACTGAGCACGATGAAACACAAAGCCCAAAAA
This sequence comes from Prosapia bicincta, assembly GCA_036971475.1. Classification (NCBI taxonomy): domain Eukaryota; kingdom Metazoa; phylum Arthropoda; class Insecta; order Hemiptera; family Cercopidae; genus Prosapia; species Prosapia bicincta. The sequence continues at coordinate 77,396,512 of JBAIZL010000005.1, read as the reverse complement.
GACGGATACAAACACACCTTGATAGATAACATAATGCGCAAAAAACGACGTACACATAACACAACAAAAAACAATAACACACAAAAACAAAAATTTAAAACACTTACGTATCACGAAAAACACATCACAATAAATAGCTTCCTCGTTCCGCAAACTTAAATACAAAGTAGAATTCACAGCATACAATGCAAATAAAAAACACCTACACAGTTCAAAAACACACCAGGATAAACACGACAGGGCAGGCGTATACAAGATTACATGCAACAATTGTCCCAGAATTTACATTGGACAAACAAGGAGAACATTTACCTGTTCGCACAAGATACAAAGAGCGCGTAAAACAGATAAAAACACACAACCCAAATCACAACCAAATTTCTCCATTCTCATACAAAACACACTACACTCACAGACTAGCATAGACACGAATCTAAAAATCCTACTCTACATCAATAAAAGCAAAAAACGTAACACAGTAGAAAACTCCGAGATATACAAACACCATAAATACTATCCAAAACACATTGTAAACGACAAAACACACTCACAATAAAATACTATATTTGAAAACATAATAAACAACTACTCTATGAACAATAACACACCGCAGAACAAAAATACACCACAGACTCACGCCAACACAACACACCTGAGCAACAGTCTTGTCAGTGATTCACAGCATTGAAACATGCGCTGAACCAGCGAGAAACACGTTTGCTGAATAAATCAGTGAGTAGTGTTTTTTCTTGCCAAGATAATACAAACAAGTTTAATTTCTGTAAAACCCCTCAAGATGTACAACACAAGTTGTAAAACATAAGTGCGCAAGCATATGCACATAACATATGCGCAAGCATTTACATATTAATATATATAAATATATATATACATATATATATATATATATATATATATATATATATATATATATATTATAGTGTTCAAGTGTAAACTAGTAGCTCAAGTTTAAAGAAGGGTCAAATAAAATAGTATTTCTTGATATTGTAATGAGTTCACAACGCTATTTTGAAATCTTTAGAAAACATTTATGAAAACCATCGATAACCTCAGATAACTTTCCTCCAGTCACTCTAAAAAAACTTGCAAGTACTATTTGCAACCAAATCAATTTGGTTCTCTTCAACCAATCAGAGAATTTCCATTTTAAAGTTACAACCTTGCTGTTCAAAATTCGTCAAGAAACATCTAGAACACTCTATAAAGAAAATTGTTATTTAACTATAATATTCATTGTCACTTGTGTCCAGTTATTTCCCACACATAATGCAGATATCATCTATTGTTTTTTTAGATTCACCCCCCCCCCCCCGAGTGCATCTTGTAGAGACGTTTTCATCCCTTTTTCATTACTTACAAATGCGAACACTTGCCTTGTTATATATACTACAGAAGTTTGTTTTTAGCTTGTAAAAGTAAGAAAATAAACAAATATCGGAGATAAACAAAGATTTTCAAAGAAGATAAACTATGTGTAAATTCAAAGAAGATTTAATTACATAAAACTATTTTTGAAATAGTTTAGTTCCGATCATTAATCTATCTTGAATATAGTTTAAAACTTTCAATTGTAGTCTATAAACTCAATACCATTGTAAGAGTTTAGAAGAGGTCTCTAAGTCGGTAAAACTCTGAAAGTGTTACTGTAAAATCAATCAAAGAATCTCTTTACCTTAAAGTTAAAACGTTTTCTCAGGAGAGCAACGATTGCAAACACAACATTCTTGATAGGGTTTCGAATCTAACATAAATAAGGTTTGAGAAAAGAAAATTGAACTCGAATAAATTTAAGAATCTTGCAAACATTTAAGAACATTAACAATGTTCTGAACCAAATCAAAATTTAGTTCATACATTCATAAAAATAATGTTTCGATTTAAATTATTAATGCTAAATTAATTTTTTTAAATGCTTAAAATTTAACTATAGAAATTTTACCATTTTTCCAACTATTTCCAAGGAATAAATTTCTGGTGTAATATAAAGACTAAACTATAGATGAACTATGCTCTCTTCACAAAGACTGATAAATGGAGTACTATTATGATAACGGAAGCTACTCTGTGTGACAACGTTTATTAGCTCATAATAATGACATCGCGTCGTTAAATTATGACGTCGTTAAACTAGCCGTGAAACCGATAAATGACGTGTTGTACGTCACAACTCGACGTAAATTTAAGCTTGTCAACACATTCACATCCAAACTCCACTAACCTGGTGTACCAGTCAGCCTGCCAATGAGTTATACTTCTGCTACAGGCTTTAGGCTTTTTTTTATTAAATAGAAGCAGTGTTTTATTATATTATTTAATAATTATATTTACACTAATACGACATTGATGTGGTCAAGACATTAAGCGATCCAGTTCTTTGACTTCCCCAGTCTCTAATTAAATGTAAGTAGTGTTACTTATAATAATATAATACTGTAGTAGAATCACTATAGGAAAAATCGGTAGTCATATGCGCGTTGGACAAAGTCACTGATGCGCATGCGCTGGCAGACAGGCTTTAGTTGATCTTTAAGCTCTCTTCTGGCAGACTGCTACACACATTCTAAAGAATTAAATATACTATTGTATACTAAATACTAATTCAGTTTGTAGTTTACAGCTTTGTTTTGAATTTAATAACTTTTTTTCAATTTCGTAACCCTTTAGTTGCTATTTATGTTTGAACTGTAACCCCAGACTTTACCAGCCGAAAGAAAGCATTCAGGGTGGTTTGGAAACATCCACTCGGTTCTTCCCTCGAAACCGAATCCCCCTCGCAGCCATCTGAGTGAAGCGATTTTTCACAAAAAGATTTTACTATAATCCATTAGACTCAATAAAGCTACAAAATTTAAAAATCACGAGTAATTTTATTACTTGTAATCCATCTAGTACTTGTTACAACAAAATCATGTCACTATCGATAGTAAATTCCAATGAAAATATTGGAAAGAACCCCAATACCACAAAAATAACAAATGAAACAAGTTACTTAAGATTAAACCCTTATGTACATTTCGAGTGATGTACTAACTAGAGTGATAGTTTGTAACTTCTTGTTTGCTAGATTGTAATTTTGTAACAAGACCCTCTGATGATGATGACATGGTCATCGAAATGTACATAAGGGTTTAATCTTAAGTAACTTGTTTTATTTGTTACTTTTGATTATTTTTTGTTGTATTGGGGTACTTTCCAATATTTTCATTATAATATATTGTACCACTGTGCTATTGATATTGTGTATCGGTAGTAAAATTTTATTGCTTATTCAACTGAATGGAACGACAACGTACTTTACCAACGCACTTAGTATTGTACAATATTTGTAGTTATAAAATGTAAATATTGTGTCTTGTTTTTTTTTATTACATACTCAAACATTTTGTTGGACCAAAGTTATTGCGGTTGGTTTTATTGTCTTTATAAATTTCGTTTACAATACATTTTAAACCGCAAAACACTTCCAGTCAAAAACAGTCTTCGAATATATTATTATGTACCCTTGTCAAGGGGTGCAGCCTTCTAAAACTTTACTCAATTTACGTAATTAATTCACTAATGAATGTTTCAGGTGTTCGCTAGGGTGCATCACTAATAACCGCGTAGGGCCTACCTAATTTCTTGTTAATACAAATGATGTTTATTATTTCAAGAGTAATTAATTACACTTTGTATAGAAATTAATTAATTAATTTTAAAAATACATGTGATGAAATCACATCGGTAAGCCGCATGAAACTTAAAAGAAAGTGATTAAAATTTTCAAAATGTGTTTTATTACTTTTGTGTGATTTAACACTACACTGAGAGCTTTTTACGACAGGCTATTAAAATAGAAAGTTCCCTTTAATCAAACTATTTAATCTCCTTCGCTGCCAGCAAATTCATTTTTTTAAATATTATTTCCACTATTAATTTATTATTATTATTATTATTAGGTTAACGCTTTTACAAATTCTCTTTGTGCCATTATTTCTCTAAATAATCTAGGTGGACTACGGTCTCTCATTAATTGAACATATTTATGATAATGTTAAACTATATATTAAATATAACGAGCTATATTTTATTTACTAACATTATACAATACTAGTTTAAACTTTTCCTACTTTTCTTTAAACATTTAACTTATATTCAGTCCCAATTTTATACAAATGAAAATGTAAAATATTTATGGCCATTTCCTTTACAAGTATTACAAACTTTAATGTTAATTTCTGGAAAGTAAACAATAAATAATTCTGATAAAACAAGTATATTTTCCTTAACAAAAAACAAACAAACTTTTCGTCCACAGAGTTTATCACGGTTTTAATCGGAAAGAGTATTATCCAGTAATAATAAAACTTTTCCTTCAATTCTCTAACTGTCTTGTTGTTTTCAAACCCCTAGTAATCATTAAAAATTTCAAAATTCAAATGGCTTTTTTGCTTCGGTAAACTATGAGGAAATTGGTAACATTTCTAAGTAACTATCTGAGTTTCTTAGCCTTGCAAATAACTTAAGTAGAAGGTCGGTGAGTTTCAGAGGCATTAGAGCATACTTTCTTTTGCCGCTCTATGTCAACTTTTCCTTTCTCCAATTGGAACTTTGTAACTTTTTTTTGTAATGCCGCCAAGTATCGGATAATTAGCGCAAGTTTTTACTAATGGTTCGATTAAGGACAGCACTACGGTATCCGATTATTATCAGCTGTTCTATACTTACTTGAATTTAGAGATCCTTTTAAATTAAAATAGCAATTCAAGTGAGGAGTTGAATAAGAGAAGCCAAAGGGTGCGTGTCGTAAGAGACCAGGCAGGAACAGGCAAGTGCTAGCGGTGACCAAGGGATCAATCTCCGATCGATCGGATTTATTCCAAGGGATCCAGCTACGAAGGTAACCCTTTTTTTATATAACGAGACAAAAAGGTAAAGTTTTCAATATTTTAAAATATATATAACCTTTGTTATAAATATGCCCACTGACCGCGGCACGAGGAAGATTATTTGTGAAAATGCCTTTTGTGAGACATAAAGATTTTATTTTGGGACATAACTGCGTTATTTAGCCTTCCTACGGCGGTGTGAGCCCCTGGAGCAGATATTTTCCTCTTTGAAACCAGGATTTTTCTTAATAATGATTTCTACAATAGTCCAGCTTCATCCACGTTGTAAACATTTTATGGATCATATTGTTTAATGATATTAAAGTGTTCAGTTTTGAGAGAGCTAGATTTAGTTTCATTATCAGACAACCTTTCCTTGAATAACACACGTCAACCTACTGAAAGCTAATTGCAAGATTCGCAGTCAGCCGAAATCAGCATCCCTGGACATTGAACTGAGGCAGGCAGCCCTGCATACAATCAACGAAGAGTAACCACAACCAGAATGGTTACATATATATGTGTCATCAATACCGGAAACAGGTGCAACTTTGAGGGATGCCTAGCAGTGGGAGCTCCTCAGAGAAACTACGATGGAGAAATAGCAATCCTACAAACAGCAAAAGCCGAACTAAACAAAATAGCCACTACACATGCAGTTTTCTTCGTCGATTCACAAGCGGCTATCCGAAACCTATCGCTCAATACGGATACAGACTGCAGAAGAACAATGGAAACAATAAAACCCTTGTAACACCAGCAAAATAAAGGATGGCATATAATTTTAGAATGGATCCCAAGCCATGTTAGTATCCATGGAAAGAAAAGGGCAGACTTTCTGGCCAAAAAAGGCTCTTCCATGGCACAACCCATTTGTATGCCTTAGTTTCAAAGCACAAAGCCCCTCATCAACGTAACTATCGATGGGCCAGCAAACTGTACCTCACACCGCAATCAGAAGGAAGAAAATGGGAAAACCTTGTCACCACAGGATCCATCGACGACTTCCACGAGTTGTAGGCGTTGCCAAGTTCAGAATACAAACCGGCCACGACTACCTGACCGCTTATCTACATCGCATCGGTGTGCTCCCAACACCGGAATGCCCTCTCTATGGATACGATACGATGGATGCGGATCATCTGTCGAGAATCAGTAGACTCAACCATTCTGGAGATGATGATGACCCACTTGTTCGTCTATACTGCTCAGCGCATCACTGAATGGCTCAACAGCCAAGGGTGGGGGTTGGCTAGTAAGTAAGTAGGTCAGCGCATCACTGAATGGCTCAACAGCCAAGGGTGGGGGTTGGCTAGTAAGTAAGTAGGTCAGCGCATCACTGAATGGCTCAACAGCCAAGGGTGGGGGTTGGCTAGTAAGTAAGTAGGTCAGCGCATCACTGAATAGCTCAACAGCTAAGGGTAGGGGTTGGCTAGTAAGTAAGTTGAATAACTAGTTCTCCGATCCCTTGTTTTGAATGTAAATTCTTCAACCAACCAGAACTAGCACTGAACTCTTTATTCAGTTCAGATTCTTAATTCAAAACATTTAACTTCTGTCAACATTACTCCGATTTCCATAACCTAATTTTCTTCTTCTTCTTCTTCACTTTTCCTAGACTTGGTCCAGCCTCACAATCCATATCGTAAGTGAAATGAAGAGTTCTAATTTTTATTCGCCATAAATCTTTACCCCAAAATGAACTCCATTTCATTGGGAGAAGCGGAAAGAAATGAATTCCGAATAATTGATGTTCAAATACGTTAATATTTTAAAATATCACAAACCTTCAGATAAAACATTTAGTACGAAAAGAAAATCGAGATTATTCCGATTGAACAATTTATATTAAATAATACACACAACCTCTAACCACAAATATTTTTATTCTAGTCCTATGTACATTTCTATTACAAAGTAACCATCCTCAGACACATAACAATACATACACAGAGATTATTGCCATATCTCTGAGGATTGTTACTATGTACCGACATGTACATAATACAAGAATAAAAGCATTTGTGGTTAGAGGTTGTGTGTGTTATGTATTAAAAATAAGCCACAGTAAATTATTCCAAGTAATTATTGGACATTTTGTATTATTTGACATTTATTTTAAATAAGTTGGACCGATGGCGTTATGACAGGTTTGGTCATAGTTATTATTATTTTGTTCTGGATTGAATATTAATTGGTTTTATGGTAATTTGGTTTGTGTTTATTTAACTTACCAGATATACTGGTAATATTTAAGAAAATAACGATAAAATTAAAACAGCAATTCAAATTATTTATTTCTTTTTTTGTAAAAAATAACTGTTGCTGCTCTGAAAAAGAATATTATTTAGAATAACTGGTAAGTTATTCATCACTCTCTAGCTTCATATAAAGTAAGTGGGTGTTCATGTTGCTCGTAGGTACGTGGCAATAGTGCGACCTTTGCAGCACAGAATGTCCAAAACCACAGCTAGAATCGCCCTCGCTAGTATATGGGGTGCCAGCAGCATCTTGGCCGTGCCGTGTATCCTCTACTCCAACACAAAGTCCAAAAGGTAAGTAAAGTTGTCTTGACACGTTAAAATGTAATAGAGAACTATTGAATCCGAAATCACCATTTTATTTTATTTACTCGTTTTAACTATGAAACCAAAATGAACCTAAAGATTATTTTGTTTTCCTCAAAATTCTTAGCAGTATTTAATTAAAAGAAAAATAATGAGGAGCCCTCATGAGGAACAAAGGAGGGTTTTTAAAATAATTATAATGTTGAATCAGTTTTAAAAAGTTGATGTTTGCAAAAAAGTACCTGATAAAGAAAATATTTCAAAACTTTTAATAATTAGGTTATATTTAGACCTAAATTGTAATAGTAGACTTATTGAACATAGCATTTTAGCTTTATGTGTTTGAATTACCATTAAATATTAAAGGAGTTAAAAACGCAGGTAGTGAGTATATATATATAAAATCACTCTTCTACTGTTGTTTTGTTCACCTCGTCAATGCTGGATGATATTCTAGCGAAACGTCGGAACTGCGAATTTATGGACTGCAGAATGAACGGATGTACTCCAGATAGTAACTATTCATATATATATATATATATATATATATATATATATATATATATATATATATATATATGTGTGTGTGTGTAAATATATATATATGTGTGTGTGTGTGTGTGTGTGTGTGTGTGTGTGTGTGTGTGTGTGTGTGTGTGTGTGTGTGTGTGTGTATATATATTTTTTTTTATTTATATGTACATATATATATATATATATATATATATATATATATATATATATATATATATATATACATACATATATCATAAATATATGAGGCATATAGTATGAAATTAGTTAATATTCAAAATAATAATAATAGGTTAAAAATATTAAGACGACGATGGTAGATAGCGTTCTATAGGACTGATAAAGACGACTTAGCCATTACATATTTCAGTTGGAAATGCAAACCTGTCTTGGTAATACAAACCTGTCTTGGTAATATAAACCTGTCTTGGTAATATAAACCTGTCTTGGTAATATAAACCTGTCTTGGTAATATAAACCTGTCTTGGTAATACAAACCTGTCTTGGTAATACAAACCTGTCTTGGTAATATAAACCTGTCTTGGTAATACAAACCCGTCTTGGTAATATAAATCTGTCTTGGTAATACAAACCTGTCTTGGTAATATAAACCTGTCTTGGTAATATAAACCTGTCTTAGTAATACAAACCTGTCTTGGTAATATAAATCTGTCTTGGTAATACAAACCTGTCTTGGTAATATAAACCTGTCTTGGTAATATAAATCTGTCTTGGTAATATAAACCTGTCTTGGTAATATAAACCTGTCTTGGTAATACAAACCTGTCTTGGTAATATAAATCTGTCTTGGTAATACAAACCTGTCTTGGTAATATAAACCTGTCTTGGTAATATAAAACTGTCTTGGTAATATAAACCTGTCTTGGTAATACAAACCTGTCTTGGTAATACAAACCTGTCTTAGTAATATAAACCTGTCTTGGTAATACAAACTTGTCTTGGTAATATAAACCTGTCTTGGTAATACAAGCCCGTCTTGGTAATATAAACCTCTCTTGGTAATATAAACCTGTCTTGGTAATACAAACCTGTCTTGGTAATACAAACTTGTCTTGGTAATATAAACCTGTCTTGGTAATACAAACCCGTCTTGGTAATATAAACCTGTCTTGATAATACAAACCTGTCTTGGTAATATAAACCTGTCTTGGTAATACAAACCTGTCTTGGTAATACAAACCTGTCTTCGTAATACAAACCTGTCTTGGTAATATAAACCTGTCTTGGTAATACAAACCTGTCTTGGTAATACAAACCTGTCTTGGTAATACAAACCTGTCTTCGTAATACAAACCTGTCTTGGTAATACAAACCCGTCTTGGTAATATAAACCTGTCTTGGTAATACAAACCCGTCTTGGTAATATAAACCTGTCTTGGTAATATAAACATGTCTTGGTAACGTGTTGACAAAAAAGGTTGCAGATTATTTCTAAGGTTCAAGTAGTTCTGGAAAACGAGAGAAAGTATGAGAAAAGTAACATCTGGTAGGGTGTGGGAGTTTACAAAATTAGCTTGCAGTGTGAGAAAAACAAAAATAGCAGAAACCGTTGGCCCGAACGTTGTGCTTCGAAATTTAAATACGTTAACTCTGATTGGCTGAAATAAATAAAGAGTTATATTATGCTCGTTCTTAAAAACTTAAATCACTGAACAAATGAACTGAGTCTGAGGAACTTCGGAAGAGTGCAGACGTATTGCGTAGGACAAGTTGCAAGAAATGTTTAAAAAGGGGTTAATTTGTTTAGAAGAGTTGAGTGAATTATAATAGAAGTATTAATTATTTATGTAAAGAATTTATAAAAGTGCGATGAAGAGATTTAAGCGAGAAAGATGAAGTATAGTTAGGCTAGTTACTGTGTAAAATTGAAGTGAAGAAGTTAAACAGGAACCAGTGATTTTAAGGAGTGCAAACAATAAGTACAAACGTTATTATATTAGATTCAGCCGAAACAGATTTCTATAATTTAATGAATTCGTTATAAATATAAATTGTCTTTATAAACATTAGCAAGTTTTTTATTACCGCTGCTAATTTATAGAAGATCCAAATATACCGATTCGAGAGAGAGCAATCTAACACCGTATTTATTAAATTTAATTGTATAATAACCTAAAGCCTCATGCGTCCACCTTTATAGGAATTTTTAAATCAATCAAACTTGGTCACTGCATCATAAGTTGTATAACTTTGTCAAACTGTATTTGAATACATAAATATATAATAACTGGATGTCAGATGAATAAATCTAGGTGATATTAAATTTATATGAATGTTTTAATTATTTAGAAATCTAAAGGTATAACTATTAGAAAGGTAAGGTAATTATGGCCCGGCAAGCTGGCCTGAGCAACCGGGCGGGTCCACAGGTGGCGGATAGTGGGACGGCCTACAGATATGTAGGTTACCTGTGAATAAGGATTCCGGAAGGTTTCTGAATATGCAGGCCTTTACCAAGGCTATGGTTCAAAGGTGAGGAATTATCCCTCCTCGTCAGTCAACCGGTTGGGGGCGGTAGAAATAACTGCTCTGACTGGGGAGACTGAGGTAGTTGGGAATTAAGTCCTCACAATGCTACTCTCACCTCCCAGGTGAACCAAGAGCAAAGCGACAGTGAAGTATGGGCGGGAAACTACCCTAACGACACAGTTGTAAAAAAGAGAGTAAAGCAGGCTGTTCGCTTCATGAGCAACAGTTAATAATGTCCTGAACTTGGGGTGTGCTTCAAGGTCAGTGACTGAATACCCAATCCAAGGTGGAAGGCATCGTGCCGAAGGATGAATGGCTGCAGGGTATAAAATGCAGTTGCACACGATCCCCTTGAGGAACCAGACAAAACCTCATTGTATATTGTCTTGCCAGGGCAGTGGGGGCTCTGCTCTGGTCGACCGTTATTTCCCCCATACTCGTGGGACGTTAATGGACCAAGTAAGTAAAAGAATTGATTTCGAGACTGCACAGACAGTGGGAGCCAATGAGACGGCAAACCGTGAGTCTGTAGCAGATGTGTCAACGGCAACCATCACTGGGGGTGCGGGGGCGGCTGTCAGCTGCCGACTGCAAAAACCGGTGAAGTGGCTGTAGAGTTGAGCACGCTGTCTAGTCCTGGGGCTGCTCTGCGGACCCAAGCGACTGCAAATTAAGCAGAACAATGATCAAGATCCTCCAAGTGAACCTACAGCATAGCAGGGCGGCGAGTGCTGTCGTGTGTAGGATGCTGGACAGGGGAGAGGTGGACTTGGTTTTCATCCAGGAGCCATGGATTTCTGAAGGACGAATATGCAGGCTGGCGACATCTGGAGGTACGTTGTTGTACGATAAGGACTCCGGTGTTCCCAGGACGTGTATCCTGGTTAGGAGGGGGTTGAGTGCTTTTGTACTAACGGACTTCTGCTGCAGGGACTTAATAGCAGTGACGGTGGAGCTGCGGGCGGAGCGGAGGATGAAGAGGCTGAACCTTGCCACGGCATATCTCCCCTTTGACTACGCGGGGGCTCTACCAACACAAGAGCTGAGGAGGCTGGTCGAGCACTGCGGGGCTGTGGATGAGGAGCTGCTGGTGGGGATGGATTCTAACTCCCATCACACTTCGTGGGGAAGTACAGCTACCAACACTAGAGGTGAGGAACTTTTAGCTTATCTTAGCTCTAAGAATTTACTAGTCTTAAATCAGGGGGAAGAGCCGACGTTTGTCACTAGGGCCAGACAGAAGGTCCTGGACATTACGGTGGCATCGAACCAGACGGCTAGGTATGTACTAAACTGGCATGTGTCGGATGAACCATCTTCTTCTGACCACAGACATATTAGGTATGATATCTCTCTAAATCCAGCCATGCTTCGGCCAACCAGGGATCCAAGAAGAACAGACTGGGACTCCTACAGGAGGGACCTGGGAGTTCGGATTGAGGAGGCTGGATTGGAGTATGGTGGGAGGAGAGAGCTAGAAGACTCTGCCGCATTGGTTGGCGAGGCTATAGTAGAATCCTTTACTGATAACTGCCCCCTTAGTGAGGGGAGAAAAGTAGGGGATCCGTCATGGTGGAACAAGAAGCTAGCCAAACTTCGGAAGACCACCAGGAGACTCTTTAATAGAGCAAAAAGAACGGGGAGTGGGACCAGTATAGGAAAACACTAACCGAATACAACAGGGCAATTAGAGAAGCACGCAGGAAGTCCTGGAAGGAGTTTTGTCAAGAGATTCACAAAACTCGGGAAGAGGCACGACTGCATAAAGTGCTCTCTAAGGACCCAGTTAACCCGGTGGGGATGCTAAGAACCCCACTGGGAAATATAACAAAAACTGCAGGGGAAACTGTGGGAGAATTAATCAGAACACATTTCCCTTCCAGTACTCTGAGGAAACTTGGGGGAGCAGACACTGAACCAGTTGCCAAACTCTCCACAAGACGTGGTAAGAGGGAGGACTGCTGGTACTGGTACTTACTAAATTATACAGGCTAAGCATTGCTTTAGGGCATGTGCCAGCAGCCTGGAAAGCTAGTAAGGTAATATTTATACCTAAGCCCACCGGTAACCAATCGGAAGGGAAAGGATACAGACCTATTACACTCATGTCCTTTGTTCTTAAGGGACTTGAAAAACTGGTTGATAGGCATATTAGGGGGGGGTGCTTTGGCCATAGAACCACTGCATTGGAACCAGTATGCTTATCAACCGGGAAAATCCTGCGAGGGAGCTCTCCATCAAGTGGTTGGTAGGATTGAGCAAATGATCGCCAAGAAAGGTTGTGCCATAGGTGCCTTCTTCGACATTGATGGGGCTTTCAATAACCCCTCAGTGGAGACGATGGTAAGTGATGCAAGACGTCATGGAGTGGATGCAATGACTTGTGGTTGGATAAGTTCCATGTTAACAAACAGAAGCATTTCTGTAGAGGTTGCAGGGGAGGTCAGAAGGGCGGAGACAAGTCTGGGCTGTGCACAGGGGGGGTTCTCTCTCCTCTGTTGTGGTGCCTAGTGGTTGACAACCTTATTGAACTCCTGAATGAATAGGGGCACTTCTGTCTGGGATATGCGGACGACATAGTTATTCTGATCCTGGGCAGATTCCCTGATACAGTTATTAAGGTAATCAGAAATCCTCTATGACTGATTGAAGAGTTGTGTAATAAGGAGAACCTTAGGGTAAATCCGAAAAAGACTGCTCTTATTAACTTCACCAGACAGCGAAAAGATCTGACGACCAGGATGCCACACTTGTTTGGTGAATACCTTGAGTTTGTAGGGGAGGTGAAGTACCTGGGAGTTACTCTGGACAGGAAACTCACCTGGAACCCACATCTTGAGAGGACAGTTAACAGGGCTAAAAGGGCACTGATGACTGTGAGAAGAATGGTGGGTAAGAAATGGGGACTGAAGCCATCAATGGTGCACTGGATGTATCTGAGGGTGATAAGACCTATGATTACCTATGGAGCTCTGGTGTGGTAGACATAGGCCAACCAGGCACAGACAAGAGCTAAACTGAGCTCTATCCAGAGATTGGCTTGTCTGTGCACACTGGGAGCGATGTCAACTACACCTGGTGCAGCAATGGAAGTAATGCTTAACCTCCCTCCCCTTGAGCTTGTCCTTAGGGGAGAGGCGACGCTGGCGGCATGGAGATTGCGCAACTCGAGCAACTGGACTAACCTCCCAGATGTCTCGGGACATATGAGTATCGAGTGCGTGGTCAAAGAACCCGTCTTGGAAATGGGCAGCGACCACATTACTCGAATGTTTGCACCTGACCAGGTCCACCAAACTATGTTGGAATGGTCAGGGACATTAACATCGGGAGCTCAGATCTGGTACACAGATGGCTCCAGGATGGACTTCGGCACTGGAGCGGGGGTGTATTGTAAAACCCCAAGGGTAGAACTAGTTTTTCCTTGGGGAGGCATACCTCTGTCTTTCAGGCCGAAGTATATGCTATAAATGCCTGTCTGGGAGAGATAGCGAGAAGGGAAACACACGGGACTCGGATTACTATTTTCTCTGACAGTCAGGCAGCAATTAAGGCACTAAACAGACACGTGATCACCTCGGCCATAGTCAGGGAGTGCCTAATTAACCTACAAGCTCTGGCAAGGCACAATCAAATCAAGATAGGTTGGGTGCCAGGGCATAGGGGAATACTTGGAAATGAAGCCGCAGATGCGCTGGCCAGGGAGGGGTCTTCGACTCCCCTGATTGGTCCGGAGCCTGCGGTAGGTATTTCCAAATCCATGGTCAAGATGACAGTGCGAAGGTGGATGGCTGAAAGACACTGTGAGCACTGGATCAGGGCCGAAGGGATGAGACACAGTAAGCTAACCCTTAGGAAACCTTCCTTGGGGCTGCAGAAGAGTCTCATCTATCTGTCTAAGCAGGAATTGAGGATAGCCACAGGTCTACTCACGGGACACTGTGGACTAAGGAAACATTTGCATAAAATGGGTATCTACAAAGATGAACCAGTGTGCAGATTATGCGGGCAGGAACTGGAGACTGCCACACACATTTACAGATGTGAAGTACTTGCTGAGAGGCGCTTCAACCTCTTTGGTGATGGAACGGCTTTGGTGGATGCTGAAGGTAAAACTCTAGTCAGGAAACTCCTAAACCTGGTAAGAGGGAAGGGGCTATTTGACTAGATCAGGGAGGTAAGTACAATATACCTTAAGGTAGCAGTGTTTCGGGCAGTTTAAACCCACTCCCAAGTTAATAAAAAAAAGAAAAAACTGAAATGGCATAATGGTAATTATAATATAATATGAGGGTAGGTTATAAATATCATTTATAATACTATATATATATATATATATATATATATATATATATATATATATATATATAAAAAGAACTAAGTCAAAATACAAATACAAGAATTATAATTGAATTTACAATTCAAAGCTTTTCGTTGGCTAACAGTACCAACATCATCAGGAATATTGTCATCAATATTCCTGATGATGTTGGTACTGTTATCCAACGAAAATCTTTGAATTGTAAATTCAATTATAAATTCTGTATTTGTATTTTGACTTAGTTCTTTATTAATACACAAGAATACATATTGCAATATTTATATATATATATATATATTATAACCTAACAGTTATTTCTTTTGGGTGTTTTACCTTTAGATTATATTATATAATTACCTCACCTCACTCGTTCAGGTTTCTAAATAATTAAAACAATCATATACATTTAACACCACCTACATTTATTCATATGACATCCAATTATTACAAACTATACGAAGTTACATAATTACGATGCAGTGAGAAAGATTGATTGCCTAACTAATACTATAATTACTGAAAAGTTGGACTCTTAAGGCTTTAGATTTTTAATGCAATAAAGTTTAATAAAATCAGTGTTAGATTGCTCTTTCTCTCGGGTCATTATTACGGGATCTTCTATAAAGTAGAAAGTGGTAAAAAAACTACATTAATTCTTAGAAAGATAATTAACTTAAATTGGTACCGAATTTACTAATTTATAGATCTCTGTTGGCTGAATCTAATGTAAGAACGATTGTACTTATTGTTTGAGTTCCTGCAACCTAGAAACCGTTGTCAGGTTAACTGCGTCACTGCACTTTTACACAATAATTAACCTACTTCCCTATGTACTTTACTATCTACCTAATGTATTTCTCGTCGCACTTTTTCCTTAACTCTTCCAAACAAATTACTCCTTTTAAAACATTTCTTATTACTTGTTCCCTCCAATACGTCTGCCCTCTTCGAAGTCCCCAAAAACTTATTCCGGTTACCCGATAGTATTAGTTTTTAAAAAAAATTAATATCGTAATATTCCCCCGTAAGTATTTCAACTATTTACATCTAGCTTTCTAAAATGTCGAACGTCTAATGTTCCGCCAACGGTTTCTTATTTTTGTGCCTCTCTCACGGTCCTTCACAAATTATGCTTCCCACACGGTAACATGCTATTCTTGGTTTTACCGAAATACTTAAATCTTAGAATACTTTAGACTCTTCTTTTATCAATACTTTCCCACGACAAGTTTATGACTACAACCGAAATATTACAATGGTTAAGCCCCCTTTGTCGGTCCCTTAGTACGTTATCTTGGTCACTACTCTCTTAATATTTCCTAATATTTCTACTGATTATTTTTATTTTGGATACTAACTAAATTTAGACTATAAGCCTAGTATATTTATGTTATAATATACTGTATATATGTATATGTATATATATATATATATATATATATATATATATATATATATATATATATATATAAAGAGAGAGAGAGAGTGAGAGAAAGAGAGAGAGGTAGTTAGATAAACGGTAGTTTTAAAAACAATAACTTTTTTACTTTCATGTATTTTTTCATAAAATAATTAAATCTTTTTAAAATGATAGAATAAATAGATTTTATTTCCATTTTCAGTATTCACTAAATAATAATTTCATTTCAGTAATGTCGTCAAAATATATTGCTATATTTTAATGCTTAGGTATGGCAACGGGCAGACTCGCACCATATGCTACATGTTGTGGCCTGACGGACAGTATCCATCTTCCATGAGGGAATACGTGTGAGTATAAATACAAACATGCGCGTAACAGAGCTTTTTGTCCCTAATTAATAAAAACACTTGTTAAATTCTACAAAGACAAAATTGAAATTATATTCTTAAGGAGGTGTGCTTCCATGTTGATGCATTACATTAAAGTATCGTTCAAATTTATAAACTTTTTTAATGTAAATTAAAAGTAATCGAAACTTTAATTATTTGTAGTTTAAAGGAGTTAGCCGTTATGACTTACATTATTTGAGATATAAGAGAGTTTAAGGTACACAGAATCAAGTTTGAGTAATGAAAACACTTGGTAGAGGATATAGGGGATGCATTATGTGTCAAGAAGTGCTCAAGAAGAGGATCTACTCCGTAATAGTAGACAAGAGGTTGTTCCTGTTACTCCCCTTTGAAACAACCTCCTCTTAGAACAAGGATAGTATAGATGAATAAAAAAATAAAATATACTGGTTCTCTGGAATTGGAAGTAAGAAAACTTAAACCATTGCCTCGCTTGGTCGTTAATCGATTCAGCCATAGATCTGTCAGCAGAAATTTGCAGGGTTACAAAGCGCACATTTATTAACAAAGCATGTAATTAAAACTTGAGGACTAACTATATTTCGTGATCAATTAACAAAAGGAAGAAAAAATTACCATCCCTTATGGAATATAAGACAATATTTGTAAAAAAACATATTATTTTGGCATGAATATAAGAATTCTACATCTACGGTATAAGATGGAATCAATGCACTACAAGTACAAAGTTGTGTAAGGTCGTACATTTCTTCGTCGTTTCATAATTTCTCTAAGTTTATTTCCGATTAACTTGAATATGAATCCGTTACTGCTCTTGCGTTGGTGATTTGTTTTATTTATTTGAAGTTTTTCAGAGTTGAAAGACTTTTTCTGCTTTACTTGAACTTTTTTGACAGGCCAAAGACAGCTTAGTTCTACTCACTTCTTCGTGGTCTTTCACAGCATTATGTTGCCGTTTACATCGATTATGTTGCTCTTTCATTGGTTTCATTTTGCTATAAATTTTCTTAATTGATATTTTTTATCGTCATTTATATTTGTTTGCTTCATTCATTTCTAAGCTATTTCTTTTTCTATTTGTTTTCCATTTCCAAACTCTCAGTTGTTCTCGTTATTCATTCATTCTTCCTATGTACCTATATCGAAGTAGTTTTAATCTTTCTATTACTTCATTTAATGTCTCCTTTACAATAATTTGTTTCGTTATGTTTTCATTACGTATTTTTTTCTGTAACATCATTAGTTTTAAAAACAAATAAAAACATACACAAAACTCACAGATGAAGCATTTATTTACTCATACGCGTTTCAATGACCAAGTCATCATCATCAGTGAATGTTACTACTACAAACTCTAACTTACAACAGATGTAACGACAATTTAATTATTGAAGAAATATTTGGGGAAACTGTACTAACATCAATTGTCATCCATTAGAGGTTACAAAATATGTATTTGAACTTGATTGCATGAATAAAAACGTATTTTTTTAACGATTGAAAATTTGTACAAGGTATATATCAGGAGAGTGTGAGTTAATAGAAAGAATTTGTACAAGATATATCTCAGGAGAGTGTGAGCTAATAGGAGGGATTTAAAAAACTATTAAAGAAGTATTTTCTTTAAATGTTTTTTTTTTTTTTTTGTATAAATAATTATTTTTTGCTTTCTTTTAAAGTTTTTTTTAAATTCAAAACCGTCATAGTATATACCAATAATATCTTGATTCACTTGATCTACAGACCGCAAGTTGGCGTAGTAGTCTTGCTTCTCGTTCCTGACTTGCCACAGTCACTCACAATTGAAGTATTTTTTTATTATTATTTATGCCTTTTATATTGGCAGCTTCAGCTATTTACCATTACAATTGGTCCGCAAGTGTCACTATCACTCCCCTTTGTAATAAATTATATAATATATATAGTATATAATTAAAATTTTTATTAGCCAATATTTAAATAATACTCCATTGTCATCAGTGGCGTAGATAACATCAGAAGCCCACCCCCTACAGCATGATGAGATGCGTCCCCATCCGACGGCTCCAGTAACACCCTCCCCACCCTTCACCTACCCATATTTATTTAACACATACTACGTCGTTGAAATTGGTTTAGAATGGAGTGGGAGAGTTTTTTCTTGGTGTTGACTCTAATATCGTTGAAGAAATTCTAGGTAACACTCAATTTGTGCATTTTGATCTCAGATTTCCCACAGTACAGTACGTTTTATAAAAGTTATGGCTCAAAGCTGACAAGGTAATACAAATATCCTACCGCTCTTTGTTGGAAAGTGTTCAAGTATAATTACGCCCTAAAATTATGTTGACATTTACTACTTATTATTATTATTAAATTCCTTCTATTACCTCACACTCTACTCATATATGTCTTACACAAATTTTCAATTATTATTAAAATACATTTTTACTCATCCAATCAAGTTCAAATACATTTGCTTCAACTTGTAGTGGATGACAATTGATGTTAATAAAGTTTTTTTTTCAAATATTTATTCAATAATTAAATTATAAAAGTTTGGGGGTCTAGGTCAGATTCGAACTGAGTATCTTCGTGTTTGAAGTCTAGCTGAAGTCTTGCTTTTGGCAGCTAGCCAACTTTCCCATAGCTAGAAGTGTATTTAAAGACGTTTTCTTTTTCTCCCATCTGGTTGTCGTCGTAACCTCTATTGTACGATCTTAAATTATTGCCTTGGTTAGCTCACAATATCATAAATAACGCACTAGGATTAGACATGAATGAAAGAAATAAAATATACAAACAAACTGGATTAACGCTATCGAACCTTGCTTCACAAACGGACAATGCGAATGGAAAACGAAAAGAAGCTGCAACACAATGATTACTTAACATTTAGTTTATTTTTATTTCTTTTGGCTGAATATCACGTCGGGGTAATTTCGTGCACGTCACCGCCATGCGCGGTTTTCCCCCAACAGGTCTACATAGAATAGCCTAACAATTTTTTACATTTTTTAGATGCCAAGGAATTACACCCGGGTATCCCAACGTAAAAGCTGGAACGAAGATCAGCTTAAAGCAGCTTTGAAAACTATCGAAAAAGGGACTTCGATTAGGAAAACGGCGAAACAATATAATATTCCCGAGTCGACATTACGGAATAAAATGAAATTTCCAATGAACCTTAATCCAGGGTTTTTAGTTGTCATTAGAAGAACCAAGTTTTTTGTTTCCTTAAGTGCGCGATATTCCCCCAATTTCCCCTATATACATACTTATTTTAGTTGCAATTATAAAATTTTAAAAAAATCAAATATATTTTTTTGACTTGAGCAAAGATTGTCTTTTTTAAAAAATTATCATATTGTTTTTGTAAACAAAATACGTCAAGGTAGGTTTCTGTAACTGTTTAGAACATAAATATTGTTCTATCTTCCCCAGTTATGCGTGACCCGACTGTTAAAAGTAACAAATGTGGTAACACCGAACGATATTTTTAATATAACATTTACTTTTCACATGGTTTATAATTTTGTAAAGCGCCTTGATCTGTCACCCCCCCTCCCTCCTTCCACTCTACGGGGTTTGCGGGGGTATTACCTACACCACTGATCGTCATCGAATCGTAGGCTTTTGGTTCAAAGTTTCAAGTTTCTAGGACATCAGTAATTTAATTTAAAAGTGATTAAGAAATTCAAGAAAGCTAGCTAATAAACAAGTTTTAAACTATAACTTTTCCTAACATGAATTCTTATAAACTTTATTAAAATATTGATGCTTGATAAATATATGTTATTGATGTTGCAGCTGAAAAAGCAATAAATCTAAATAGAATTGAAATGCAGCTGTACACTTTCTTTAAATATACAAACATATTTGACGGAATACAGTAGTAAAATTTTATGATAAAATAAAATGGTTTCTAACTTTATTGGGTAAATTCTGTTATTTCTAAAATCAAATAAGTAAATTAGGAAATGTAACCCTTTTACGAGTTATCACGAACCAGTACGCTATATCTCCAGCGACAGTGCTTACAGAAATAGGATATGTACTTCCAGAAGTAGAAAGACATTTCAAATATTTATAAAAACATACGTATTGAGTTATGAAATGAGTACTTTAACAAAAATTACTCAAAAGTACTTTAAAAGTAAATTACTTTTTATTTAACATGGCAGAGAAAAATATTGTTTTAAAAGTTTTACTTGGTATGAAAAAACGTCGCTTGAAAAACATTCAACGAAACTGAAGCGTTATTTACGTAATGAGAGATTATGAAAGATAATATGCTCAAAATTTAATTCTATGTACAAAATATTTATAAACTCACATATCAGTCACATGTGACACGTCATCATGATAACCGTCAAAACACTTTCTCGCAGTCAGCTCATTATGTGGGCAACCGGGACATGGCATTGTTGTGTTGTTGTTTTTTGTCTACACACAAAAGATAAAAACATGAGAGATATAAAAATATACACTAGTAAAATAATAAACAAACATTAAAAAGTTCACAATAATCCAAAAATCACGATACAGTAAAAGCTCTAATATCCGGCGCCCTCGGGGTCGGTATGTTGCCGGTTATCGAAAATTTCCGGATAATAGAACCTAACCTATAAAGCCTATATACAGTACGTACTGTGCATAACGTTATGCTACCTATCAAGGGAAATTCAATGCACTGTTAAAACCTTACCTTCCATATTTGGTTGTATTACTGTATTTGTGTACGTATTAATAAGAGCACACGCTCACGCATACAATATTTATAAGAAAATAATGGAAGAAAACAAATTTATTGCTAGAAAAACTTTTCCTCCCATACGATGTTCAAATAAAACATTCCCCAGCACACTTAAATATACAAATACTAATAATTTTATAATGTTTTAATGATTATAAATCCCGGATGTGTGACTGCCTGATAAGCGATTACCATTTTTCAACAAATTTTGAACGAAACATATCCAGTTGCAAAACTTCCTGAGCCGAGTAGCATTTCTAGCCTTGAAACTTTAACAGTGTTGTAAAAGTGGCTGCAGCATTAGGCTACTCCATGATACGTTTACTGGAAGTATCTCTTGATTAGGTTGGTTAATTGTCATCTGTTTTGTACTGTATTCCCGATGAGACACATCTTGTAACAACAAGAATGGTACTGTATTGATTGTGCCGGTTAATAGATCGTTCCGGATGACAGAATGCCGAATAATCGAGCTTTTACTGTACCAAGAAATCTAGCATTGCTGACAATAAATACAAGCCACGTGCTTTGAGAGTCAAGTTAGCTCTAAGGGTTATGTGTGCCATTGTGTTATGGATCCGATAATTCAACACGCAATGTGTTAATAGGGAAAAGCAACACTATTTCATGTAACGTTTTTGGCCAAAACGTACCGTGACGTCATTACTCAAACTATTAAATGACGTAGCTTTATAGTGCGGACCACGTAGCCGTGCACTTGACCTTGAGAGATCGCACAAGATTTCTTGTGTACTACCTCTTCTGAAAACATTTCACAAATTCAGAATATTTCTATACTTCAACAACTTCTGAACCCGATATGTCTACACATATTTCAAGATTGTTTATTATTTCATACCGAAGCTATTTTATCATTCAACTTTTCTAATATTGAAGTCTCATGCAAGTCAGTGTTTTGACAGTCCTTATCATGTTTCTAGTAAAGGATTTATACTGACCCTCCACCTCCCGTTTCGCTTACTGCGATCTCTCAAGGACAAGTGCACGGTTACGCAATCCGCACTATACGTCATTACTCATTTCCAAGTAAACCTCAAACTCTTCAGAGGGTTAAATAGAAGCCTTACCTATTACAGCTACGAACATGAGATAAAAAATAAAAACATAACTTATATAATAGCTAGGAAAATATATTTAACACAACCTTGTATTACAAGTCTTACCACAAAAACAAAAATATTTCAGAAAATGTTTTTTATAATATAGAAAAAAAGCTTTGTGATTGGACAAATTGGTGTTGCAAAAAGCATCAAGAAAAAACGTTTGGGAAATATATTTTAAATAAACTTGCAATACAAATTTTATTACTCTACCTGAAATATATTTGGGAGAAAATTTTTTATAATGAAAAAAGGACTTTATGGTTGAGACAATTGGTGTTGCAAAAAAAACACCAAGAGAAAACGTTTCAATTACGAATGTTGCATAGCTTGAAGGGGCCACGGCTTTATCTTTACATACAATTGTATTATTTGTTTATTGTTCTATTCAACAATGTATAACTCCTGGATTTTACAAAAAAGAACTAAACTAGCAATGTTTAAAAATATATTTTTAGTTTAAGAAAAAGGGTAAATGGTTAGATTGTTTATTTTTATAAAAACATTAATTTGTTAATTTTGTTAGGTTATTATTAATTCTAATTAAAAGATGAGTTTATTATTTTTAGGAATTGGTAAAAAATGGTTACAGATGAGAAAAAGGTTTAAATGTTATGTTTCATATATGCCCAGTGAAGTTAAATAAATGTCGGCTCAGATCATTTGTTTATAGTCGTTTGGTTGTTTATATTCCACTTGTTTTTATCACTACAAGTATTTTTAAACGCAAGTGTTTACTGATTTTCTCTTTACGAATTCTACTGGTACAAAGAACGAAGCATTTAAATCAAATTATTTTTACCTTTGAGTTTTATAGGTACAATTTGATATTTCTGTGCTTAACCTACCTGGTGCCCGTTATCTCAATGGCAGTGTGCTACGGCTTGATGGGAAAGGAGCTGTGGGGCAGCAAATCCATCGGAGAACAGACACAAAGGCAGTTGGATTCTATTAAATCCAAAAGGAAGGTTGGTACCACAAAAGCTAATTTAGGAGGAATTTTTATGGTGTTATTTATTACTATTAGGAGCTCATTTAGATAAAATAACTGTAAAACGCTAAACCTTTATAGACTATATTAGTTGTTTTGTTTTCGTTTCTTCAAAATGTTTATTGTAATCTAAATTATAAAAATACAAGATTAGGCCTAATAAGAGATTAAATGAAAAGTTTTGAAATTTTTGTATACTTATATTTGTTGTAATACTTTGTTAATAATAATTTAAATTTTATTATTGTTTATAATGACAAGTTATTGTTCTCAACCATGAATGTTTCTCCTTGATACATAAAACATCTTTGAAAATGATAACTTTGGTGAGAGTGTAAAACGTACAAAACAACAAGCAAGTGTGACAACTCTTAAAACCAAAATATACTACAAACTCATCGTTTTAGATAGCTTTTTTCCAGAAAGAGAATTCCTAAAATCCACATTCAACAATACTCACCAGTTTAGAACAAACAGTGAAAATAATGTCACTATGTTTGAGAATTGTACAGATTTATAAAAACCAATAACGGTATAAACATCAGGAGAATTTTTTTAACAGAACTAGAAGGTCATGGAGAAGTATAAATGTGACATTTTGATAACACGTGGGGGAGAGATTGAACAAACATAATTTGAACTCAGTGGCGGTTTTATTTCTAGGTTGTTATAAAAGAGCAATTATTCTTCTGCTATAATGAAGCGTATAGTAATAAAAAGTTGGTTCTTTAGTAATAAAAGGATAAATTAATGAGAAGATGGGTAAAAGGTGTCAGCATATGAATACCATTTAACTGACTGTAAAAACGTCATATGGATATGACTGATTTAACTGACTCACATTAACACAGTCAATTTGAGGCTGACCATTTAACTCTTTTTATGACTAGTCACAAATTCTTTAGTGATGCGTGAGAAATTTAAGAACAACGCTATCAGCATCTCATTTGAATGCAGTGTGCGAAGGGAAGAAAGACGCAACGTAGAGCGGTAGGGGAAGTAGTAGTCCCTGGGGACATCATGGCAGTGATGAACAAAAAAATAGGTAAAAATATAGATCACGAAGTATATTAGATGTTCGGTAATATAATGAAAAGTTAAACTAGGCCTATTCATTATTCTTCATTTTACTGTATAGAAGGGTGAGAATTTGAGATCCTTAATATACTCTTCACTTCTGTTGGGAATATTTCTATATCTTCGAGTACTTTTTTCTGCCTTTCCTAATATTACAATATTTTCTCTTTATTGGCTCGTTTCGGAATAACTCCATTTTCAAATTTAAAGAGTAATTTTTTTTTAATAGAGAAGGTATTTGGTCACAAATTGTACCTTGTTCTTCACAAGCAGTACTCGCTGAAAACATGGTGATCGGTTTTCAGCCAGTGGTATATATATATGTATATATATATATATATATATATATATATATATATATATATATATATATATAAAGTTGATACTCGAAAATGAGAACACGTAATTAGTCCTCGAAAGTCGACTATAAAAAGTAAGATTCGTGTTTAAGTACATTATAGTATAAGTTATACATAAATTGTATATAATAAATAGAATTATTGAAATATATTTATATAGTATATAATAAATATAAGACGCTGAAAGATTAGTAGGTAGAGCACATGACTTCTAGCCTAATGGTCTGAGTTCCCCGGTAGCACTAAAGAATTTTTGTTTGCTTTTACAGTTGTTCTCGTAAGCTGGCGAGCGAGCGATCGATAGGAAACAAATACTAGCCCTATGTAAAAACATTGGTTTTTGTAATGCGTGTTGCATCAAAGGCCGTCGTTTAGAAATTGGAGGCGTTTTGGTCGTTTGGAAAACTGATATAAGTAAATTTCTTTAAATCGTAATGTAAATCTCTGGTTAATATGGCAAATCAAATCAAATAATATATATAATATATTAATAATATAATATATATATATATATATATATATATATATATATATATATAATATATATTCGCTATTCGAGCTTGTCAAATACACATTATTGTAATATAAATACTATACCACATATTATAATATCTGTGAAACGGTCTTTTGCTTTCTCTACCCCTCCCCACACCCGTGCTCGGCCTTCGAGATCACGCGCCAGCTTACGTGTTACCACCTAGGGTGATATGTCATTGAAGCACACATTACCTTCCTTAAATACTGCATGGTCCAAAGTAAGACGGTTTTATCCTTTCCCTCCAAGGCCGTCTTAAAAGGCTTAAAAGGCGGCATTGTTATTATTACAAAATAAATACTTCTATACAACATAAGTTATCAAACCAAAAATAAAGCTAAAACCAGGTTGTGTTGCAGGTGGTAAGGATGTTTATAGTGGTGGTAGTACTGTTCACATTATGTTGGCTGCCCTACCATGGATACTTCATCTATGTTTACCACAATACCTCAGTAGCAGCAAGCAGTTACGTGCAGAACATGTACCTGGGCTTCTATTGGCTGGCTATGTCTAATGCCATGATTAACCCACTCATTTATTACTGGATGAACAACAGGTAATTTTCTAATATATACTTACACTTCCCCTATTAAAGTGGGGAGGTAATTAATAAATCTCCCTATCAAAGTGGGAGGTAATTCCTTACAACTCCCTTATCAAAGCGGGGAGGTAATTCCTTACACCTCCCTTATTAAAGTGGGGAAGTAATTCCTTATATCTCCCCTATTAAAGTGGGGAGGTAATTCCTTACACCTCCCCTTATTATTGTGGGGAGGTAATTCTTTACACTTCCCATATTAGAGTGGGGAGGTGATTTCTTACACCTCCTCTATCAAGGTGAGGAGGTAATTCCTTACACCTCCCCTATTAAAGTGGGGAGGTAATTCCTTACACCTCCCCTATTAAAGTGGGGAGGTAATTCCTTATACCTCCCTTATTAAAGTAGGGAGGTAATTCCTTATACCTCCCTTATTAAAGTGGGGAGGTAATTCCTTACACCTCCACCTATTAAAGTAGGGAGGTAATTTCTTACACCTCCCACTATTAATGTGGGGAGGTAATTCCTTAGAACTCCCCTATTAAAGTGTTTGATATATTTAATTTGATTCTACCCATTGTGAATTTTTTTCATTTTTGTTCCTTAATTGAGTATTTACATCAATAAGTACAACATCTCTATAGAAAATCAGTAACAGTAATTTTACCTAAAAACACTTGGGTGAGTTACGGTCTGAGTTGGCAATGGGTCAAACCTCCTTATACGGTCGTCCTCAATAATCATAAAGTTAGTGCTACTATAGGCAAGTGTAACATATTTACAAGTGTTTTTAGTTAAAAACTAATAGCTCACCTGAAAATGAAATCAACAAACATAATAATTTTAATTTTTAAATTGCGTGATAATTAACATATACAATTAACATTTTTAATTAATATTAAAGGACAACATGTCTTTGTCACTAAATATATCACTTCATTATTTTGGATCTAAACTGTGAAATAATTATAATAAATAAAGTTACTTGTAATAATCCTGAATTCACTAAATAAACCATAAATACTCATTTGAGCAACTAATTGAAAACTATGAATTTACTTGCTGAAACGTTTCGAAACAGTCGTGTCATTGAAGAGTTGCGGGTTAGTTTCGTCAATGGAACGATTGTTTCGAAACGTGTTAGCAGGTGAGCATTGGTTTTCACTTAACTACTCAAATAATTACTTAATCTATAATAACCAGATAAACAAGAAATATAAAAAATAATTCAAGTTAATTCCTACTGAGGTCAACAAAAAAAATGTATTTTTGTTATTTTTTATTTTGTAATTGCAATTAATATAAATATGTATAGGCCTATACATATGACAGAATCACAATATTAAGTGCCAAAATATAAAGCGAATATCCATGCAATTTTCCATTTTCCTCTTTATACAGTGTGTATTTTGGAACTATTACTTTTGTTACTAATTATTCGCTTTCTTTTTTTGTTACTAATTTATGAGGCTGATGGTGATCTATAATTTCTCATTACATCCGTTTCTTTTATTATTTCATTATTTTAAGGATCCGTTTTCATATAATTTCATATAAATCTTTAAATAATAGTTCAATAGAAAAGTTTGCTCAGTGCCAAAGTCCTGAATTTTAAATATGTATTTACTCCCCAACTTTTTATAATTTAATTATTGAATAAATATTCGAAAAAACTGTATTACTCGTAACATCAACTGTCATCCACTATAGGTTTATAAAAATGTATTTGAACTTGACTGGATGAATAAAAACGTATTTTATTAACGATTAAAAGTTTGTACAAGATATATACTGTATAAGGAGAGTGTGAGCTAAAAGAAGGAATTGAAAAAACTCAATCTTAAAGACTTAAAGAGTCTCTAAGTGAAAAACCGCTCCCTTACACGGTAGGGCGTAGCCAGGATGATAGTTGAGGGGCACGACCCGGGGGGGGGGAGCCTTCCTGGGAAGATTTTGAACATTTTTATCTCTAGAAATAAAATTATGCTATTTTGGCACTTAAAATTAAACAATTTTCGGGACGTCGGGAAGCTGTTTTGCTAAAAAAACCTAGCGTTTTTTATAGGTTAACATTTTGTGCTGAAATTGGTTGCTTTGGGGGGGGCGAGTCCCCTGTGTCCTTCCCTGGCTACGCCACTGCTTATAAGCTATCTGTATATTTTGAGTCATCTCATAGCAGCAACTTAGTAAAATTGGTTTAATTTCTTGGCACATTGAGGATTTGATGTTTTCTATTTCAGATTTCGTGTATATTTCAGACAGATAATATGCCATTGTTGTTGCTTAAGACCGAACTACAAACCTGACATGGAGCTTCCTACAATCAAACACTTCAGCCAATCAGATGCCTTGGTTCGGTCTAGATCCGGTAAGCTGTCACGGTAATAAGAAAAACTTTAGTACTTTTTACAGTTACTCTAGATATATTACGAGTATAAAGTACTATATTACTATAGTAATTATATAAAAAACATTTTTTCACGTTGGCCTGTGAACTATAACAGCATTGAAAAATGTTTCTTCTGTGATATTATTTCAGCCATAATTGAAAGGCTTTTATTCTATAATCCAATTAATATGTTTTTTAAAAAAACAGGATTTTATAACCTTAACAAGTCCAGGTCGTTTTAATTTGACTTGTTGAACTAATGTTTTAGAGGTATTCCTTTATTTCATTAACAAAATGAATCATATGTAAATCAAAACAACATTTTTTTTGTATTATATCATAATATTAAAAATAATGAAGTACACTCTATAATTTATAAATGATATTCAACAATTATTATTTATTGCTACATCTAAGTTGCACGTATTTTGGCCAAAATACTTTATAGTATTGATCATTTTTAAATATATTTTTTTAAATTTTTTATTAATGATACAACTCGATATGTCACGTGAAGTGTAATATCCTTAGTCCTGAATTTTACCATGTGCAAGATATCATGCTTCTAAAATTTCACTCCTGCTTCTCATTTTACAAATTATCTCTCATCTTTCTTCCATAATTTTGTCATTTCATATTTTTCTTTTTTTCTCAATTAATTTAGTATGGATATAAATAAATTAAATTAATTGTTTACTATTTATTTTGTCCTGATATATTTTTAATAACATCTATATTTAACGAGCCGAGCCGGGCCGAGCGTGGCGATGCGATGCGATGCCAAGCTGGGCAAGATCTGCTATTTGTTCGCACTGTAGCCGATTCGCACGTAGCAGGTTTTATAGCCTTGTATTGAAAGATGTTCATTCCTGTCAGTCTCAGTTGCAACGTAGTGCAATAGCAACGTCATCAACTCTGATGATGATGGTGTTATTGGATAGTTCCTCACTTGATGATGAATGTCTGGGAGGAAGAAGACGATACTAGACACACAATAGCAATAAATAAAACTCACGAGACTAGAGGACTCGTAACTCTATACGAGAAACTCTCGATTTTTAATTCACTCCGAAAATTATCCCTCAAATGTTTCTTATTTTCTTTGTTACAATATCTGAATTCTTCGCTACAAGAAACGAAAAATAATATTGTTAACAACTGTATTATTGTGAATATTAGAGTGTTAAAAAAATATTACAGATCGTCGAGCGGCACATTTGTATCCATGTACTTCTTGTTAGATTGATCCCACAGCGTAGGTCTTTCTGGAATCGAACTAATTCATAATTTAATACCAATACTCATTATAATTGTGCGTAATGTTTCTTAACACACTAGGCTGGAACAATGAAATAAACTGAACGAAGGCAGAAACCGCTTAAAGGGAACGCTTGAATTGGGGAAGTAGAACTGCACAAAACGCCTCGGCATCGCTCGGCACGGCCCGCCGTATTTGAAAGCTCCCATATAAACACTGCGTATTTAGTCACCAGGCGATTAACGCACGGCTCGGAATCCCCCAGTTCGGCTTTGGTGTGAAACCCCACTTAGAGAACAAATCCTACATGCCAATTGTTATATAGGGTGATTCAATTAAACCTCATGATTTTCATTTTATGTTTATTTTAAAAATAGAAATACAAGTAACGTGTTATGTGCTCTACATGTACAGAATATCTCGGAGATTAAACAGTATCTCGGTATTTAAAGATTGTGTTGAAAATGTCCTCCGTCCCCCTCTAGACACAGCTGAACACGTCGTCCCATGTTTTTGGCAGTTCGTTTCGCGTGTAATACACCCCATCAGGTCATTCGAAGTCCGAGGCCGTGTAGTATAGATCCTTCTCTTTAGATAACCCCACAGAAAGAAGTCTGGTTTGGTCATGTCCGGTGATCCTGGCGGCCACAAATTCCTGGAAGTTATGCAATCTTCAAAGTAACTTTGTATTAGCCAGTTTCACTCACAAGATGTCCTGTTGTTTCCAAGTTGTGTACCATTTGCAGTATTGTGTTCCTGTCTGGACGACTGCGAGCAGCAAATTCCCTCTGGTATGTTCTTTGTGTGACTATAGCCGATTGCGTTATCCAATGGTTTCTAACAAGAAATAGACGTTGCTGTAACGTGTATTCCATCGTGAACGACAAAGCAATACACTGACTCGAACAAACGACAATAAACAATTTATATACATACTTCCCAGCCCTTGTGGCAGCCAACCTCTAGCGTGCTACCTCCGTCTCATATGCGCATGCGGTTAGTATCCCTACCGCGAGTGAAGCAAACGGGATTGATTGCCCATGTACCAAGCTCATAAGCTCTTTCCATGGAGAATCATGAGATAGTAAAATAAAACAGTACCGTAAGTGTCGCGCTAAGAGCGGGATGAAAGAACCTGACAAGAAAGAAACCCTACCAGGAAAAATCCCGCGACAGATCAAGCAGGGACCCTGGGGGCTTGGATCACCTTATGCTAAGGAATAAGGAGAGGTATTACCTTGCAAATACCTTGTTAGTGAGTCTATGGCAGGAATGGCATGCACCCATCTTCTGTTGCCCACTCGAAACTGAAAAGGCATGCAATCAAATTAGTACTTCCATTGGGGCTAAGCTGCGGCCCTGGAGATGTGCCCCTGCGTCACCTGGAACATAACTGTGAAGCAGAATCTATTAGTATGTATATTTTTATTTTTTGTATTAGAGCTAGACGGTCAGTAAGGACAGCGGCCGTCTGTGTGTGTCGTGGGTAGGGTCGTATCTACCCAGTGAGGAAATGAGTGTGGATGTTGTACATGCATGAGCCTGTTCGTAGAACCTTGTTGCTAAGTGTCGGTAGTGTTGTTTGATGAAAGGCACTTTCAAGTCAGTGTGAAGCGGTGTTAATCTTGTACATCTAGGTGCCTTCGTGATTATTCGCAAAACCTTGTTTTGGAATAACTGGAGTCTGCGTGTGCGTGAGTTGCCTGCATGGCCCCAGACGGGTGAAGCGTACGTGAGTATGCTGCGCAACTGCAAGTCGCAACTCCAACTGCGCTATCTGTTGACAGTGTCGACAAATCCCTACAGCTCCGTTGTGACATGCAGCGCCATCTGTAGACAAATGCGCGACATGCAATCAAAACCCCAAGATCTCTTGCGTCATTTGATAGGCAAATGAAACCTTTCGGTGTATTCATATTCAAATAATAGACTAATGAAAACCATGAGTTTTATATGAATCACCCTAAATAAGCAATATGAGAATAAAACGTAATGGCTATTCATAACCTGATCAAATGTGTTTAACTATAAGTATGAAGAAAATCTCAATTTATTAAGATTTATTAAAAAGCAATAATTACTCTTAAAGTTGCCAGTTTATAACTGATTAGAGTGTTAACTGATTATAAGTTCCCGCAGAGTGCACTGATTAGAGATCAAGGAGAGTAATATTAATCAGAAAATGAAATTCCCCATCCCATTTTTCCTTTCCTCTTACTGGTGTCCCCTTATAGGTACAGGCGGTGTCAGAAACCACAACTCTTTTTGGTTAAACATTAAACTAAAACAGTTACTATAGAAAGAATTACCTTTTCAGAGTGACTATAACTGACAATGTTGTTATGCTTGGAGAAGGTAAAGCACGGCATGCTGACTGACACTGTCTGGAATACGAATTGTTTTGTTGTGTTATCTGTAGACAAAACCCCTGTAGACAAAAAGTTTAAAATAAAGATAGCCCTCCAGAATAGAATCCTTATTACCATCCCACCCAAAACACGCCCTGCCTTGCAGATAACCTTCCTATATCCAGCCCCTACCAAAAGCCCTGTTTCCATATTCCATCCCGCAGCCATTGTCGGTGACAGATGCTGCAAAACCTCAGGGCCACCAAACTCCCTCCTTCTCTGACTAACTGACCTGAAAACACTATAAAGGATCATGTGGACTATATTGTATAAAGGATCATGTGATGCTATGATTTAAGAAATGGTTGCATCATGAGGCAATTTAAACGGAGACAGCAAGAGCCTGAAACCATGATACTTATTTTTGCAGGTATAGCTAGAATACGAGTGATAATTATATAGTGAAAGCGCTGGAATTTGTACAATTGTGTTGTGTAAATCCAGGGTATGATGAGCAATGTCCCTATCAAAAGCATCTAAAAGTAGAAATACAATACTTAAAAAATAAGAAGTGTGCAATAAGTACATTATTTTTTGTTTTCTAAACCAAGATTCAGCTAAAATTTTTGATTTGAATATCTAATTTTGGATGCATTTTATTATCAATTATATTTAGTAAAATTTTGGGGCAGCTTTTGGAATATGAATCATATTCAGAAAATGTACAGCATGTCACTGAATATATACTTAATGTATCAGCAATTACATTTAGTAAAATTTTGGGGCAGCTTTTGGAATATGAATCATATTTAGAAAATGTACCGCATGTCACTGAATATATACTTAATGTATCACCATTTTTTAAAGGTAAAATTAGTATATAAAGCAAAACAGAACCCATAGTACCTAATAGAACTTTTAAATGTTGTAAAACCTAATGTCCTACATTTTATGATAAATATTTCTGATATCAGAGAGACAGTCATAAATTTATTTTTTACAGGCCCCTTACGGAAATCACTGTCTTCACAATGGCGTCAGAGCACTCAAGAAGTTCGTGTCTTAGGCCAATTCCTCAGAAAATCTCACTTCACAAGCCACAGTCTAGATTTAAGAGGTCTGCCGTCACATACAGATGCCGTTGGGAATGGACCTATTGCAGCCAGATAGCACCTCCAAGGGTTGCACGATAGTTGTACCCAGTTTTAATTTCAATAATGAATGGAAGTAATATTTTTAACCAATAATGTAATATGTGTATATATTTATAAAAAAATACAAGGTATTTTTTTGTCATTTTTACTATATTCTTAATGTCTATAACTGTTAAAACATAACAAAGACAAAATTATATAGTTTTCGGTGTTCTGTGTTCTTATTTTACTTCTGATATTGAATCCAGTACTTTAGTTTTAAATGTAATTTCATTCAGTTGTAATGAAATAAATGCCAATCTAATATCGAGTGCGCTACACACTTGGCAATGTATTCTTGGCAATGTAAATAATCTTACACACACTCATACACAAAAATTAAAATAGGCCAACATGAACAATGCACTTTAATGGCACAAACAATGACTTATAATATTACGGCACTTTAATATTTACTCGATGACGCTTAGTCTATGCTCTGAAAGCATCAATGCGTTTACTTCTTACATTAGCAACATATTGGTGATTTTTATTATCTAATTAAAATAACCTCTTCTTTTTTTTGGCCAGTTTGGAACAGTCGCCGACTGTTGTATCTTCCTTCATGATGAGATTTGGATTTTATAGTTCCTTAAATACTATATAATGTCTTTAATCCTAACTAACTGAATTATATATTGTTTAATTAACCCATTGCAGATTACAGTCCCAATTTGTGCATCATCAATCATTTGCCGCAATATTTATATCCATCCTCAGAATAACAGGACAAATAAAGTATGATTTTTATTGACATCCTAATGGCTTGTTATGAAAACTTATCAGCTGGCATTCAGTGAAGGCTAATTTGAGATTTTCCAAGTTGGATCACATGTTATTCAATAGTGAGAGTGAACTTAGTGATATTGATGGTCTCAATGACTATGATCATGACAATGATTGGGTCCACATAGTTTTTTTAATGTAATTAGTTTAAATGTGTTTTTAAAATTATTTTTAGTTTCTTACAATTGCAAAAAGAACAATTTGTTGTGTTAGTAAAAGAGTAATTAATACTAAATATGTTATAAAACTTATTTGTTTGATGCTTATACAACTATTAAAGTTAGGGATGCACCGATACCTAAATTTTTCGATTCCGATTTCAATTCTCAAATTTTTATTTCGATTCTCGATTCTTTTAAGTTATATAGACCTACATGATATTCTCTAATAATGAATTTAATAAATATCCTGGTAATATGAGGTGAAGCCTTTTAGCTTTTTCAAATTTCCGTTTTAATGTAATAAGCTACAAAAAACATTCAACCTTGATTTATGAATAAGAATTTCTGAAATTATTGGAAACATAGTGGTAAAAGTAATGGTTTATTTAAAATTACAAATATGAACTTCAGTTCACATTTACAAAATAACTTTATTTAAATATAACTTTATAAAAATAACTTTAAGATACAGTTGAAAATTAACTGTAAACTAATCCACAAATTATCGTATAAATTACACCACACGTATTTTAACAGTTAAAAAAACAAAAATCTGAATCTGCACTTTAATCAATGAAAAATCAAGTATTGACAATTCCTCTATGCCGTTAGAACTGACGATTCCTGGAATCAAGAATCGGAATCGGCCCATTCATAATTAAAGTTCTTCAACACAATTCAGTTGGAGTGATCACTGAATTCACAATGAATTCATATCCGTTGTGTTGCTCAGAACGGAAATCATTTAATATGCAATTGATTGAACTAAAAAGCTTACTTAGTTCAATAAATTCCAAAGTCCCTTTTTTCACTTCATCTTTGTTGTAGGATTTATAGAAATGAACAACCTTAAAGTACATTAAAACCTTTAGGGCAGGGGTTCCCAAATTGGGGGGGCACGCCCCCCTAAGGGGGCGTGGAGAAATTCCAGGGGGGGGCGTCCCACCCAAATGAAATAAATAAAAAAATTACAAAAATAATTTCCTAAAAAAAAATAAAACTCATTGGTGTATGCACAGATGTGGGTTCTCATTCAGGCTTTGTGCAGTTGGTCAAAGAGAAGAATGCTGATGTGGTTGTGATTCATTGTTTTATTCACCTCCAAGCCTTGGCAGCAAAAACGCTTCCATACGAACTCAATGCTGTTTTAAAGTTATATATTAAAGTAGTCAACTACGTTAAGAACAGTGCATTAAATACTCGACTGCTTAAAGTTCTTTGTGAAGATTTAGGAAGTGACCACAAAACGCTGCTATTTCATACAGAAGTACGATGGCTATCAAAATGCAATATGTTGGGAAGACTATTTAAGCTCCGTGATGAAGTGATTACGTTTTTGGCACAGCAGAAACAAAACGAGCTTAGTGCAGAGTTCAAAAAACCCAGTAACCAAGTGATTTTGGCCTATTTATCAGACTTTTTTGACACGTTAAACAACCTAAACTTGAGACTGCAAGGTGCAGACTCAAATATAGTAACACATCAGGATGCCATCAAGATGTTCGTTGAGAAACTACAACTTTGGATACGTAAAGTGTCAATGAACCCCAGCAACTATTCAAGTTTCAGCAAAGTAGTATCAGTCTCAGAAGAATCATGTTTTGAGGACATTTTTGAAAAACTTGATAATTGACCATTTGAAGAACCTCAAGGAATAGTTCAGCAGGTACTTTCCTAACTTCAGAGGAGTTTTACAAACTATCAACCGTTCCACATGGGCATACAGTTGCTGCCAGAAGAGTTGCAAGAGGAGGGAATAGAAATAAAAAATGACTCTGCTGCAAGATACGATTTTGAACAAATGGACAAGCCCTCATTTTGGTTAAAGTACTTAAAAGTTTACCCCAGTGTTTCAGAGAAAGCTGTTTGGATGTACTTGCCTTTTCCAACAACATACATGTGCGAAAAAGCGTTTTCAACTCTTGTGCGATCCAAACCAAGTACCACAACAAACTTGATGTCGAAAGTGACCTACGCTGTGCTTTGACTGAAACACAACCCAGGATCTGTCAACTTATTCATAACATGCAAGCGCACCCATCTCACTAAATTACATTTTATGTTTTGTTTTTGTAAGTAGGTAGGCCTATTGTTTCACCTTCCTTAAATTGAAAATGTATCTGTGTTACAATGTTAAATTTTGTATCAGTAATTATATTCGTTTTTCATGTAATACTTGTTTTCATCATACGTACAATTATCGAATCTTTCCATTCTGCGTTACCGCATTCAACAGTGAACAAAAAAATCTACCTACTCACCGTATCAAGTAGGCACATACTTGTACGAGTTCATGTACTTGTACAAGTAGGAGTTGGTATGTACGGCACCGTGGAAATAGGGTATTGTAAAATGGAAAGCTGATACGTGTAAGGGGGCGTGGGGGTCTCCAAATAACCAGAGGGGGGCGTGGTACAAAAAAGTTTGGGAACCCCTGCTTTAGGGTTTGTATGAAATATTTTTTTTTTATATTCATTCATTTAAGTTTTCCACAAAATACAAATCTTTCAAGGTAAAAACTTTTTATACTGTATGTTGCTCAAAATTAAAATTAAAATTATTTTAAGTTTTATTAAAGTAGTTTTAAAAGGATAAAACAACATCTTTGGACAATATGTATAGTCAAAACTCAATGTATTTACTAAAACTATGGTTTAAAATTAATATTCATTAAAATAATTTTGATCATAATAGTAGGAAAGAAAAACAAATACAGAGATTCTATAAATTTTCAGATCCATTGATTGGACTACTAGGAGAAACATTTCTTTTCGTTTAGTGATTTGAAACTGTAAATCACTAAATTTTTCCAGAATGTAAACCTCAATTTTTTATCAAATACCAAGAAAATTGTTACAAGAAATTTTACTTCAAAAAGTAATTCTCTTTTATAAAAATAATGTCACATTATACAGATATTCTTTACGTTTATGAACTGAATAGAGATCAATCACTTTGTACAGTTTATACTCAGTATTAATCAGAGTGTGTAACCACGTAAACAATTTTATCGTATCTTGATTAAAGTGTAATGAAGTAATAAATATCCAATCAATTTGAGCTGTTGGTTTATCGTGAACAAAATTGTTTTAGAGTATTGATTTTTTAAAAGCGCAAATTAAAAATATCTTTCTTAAAGATTTTTTAATAAATCTATAAATAATTGTGGTTTTTATAATTGCTACATAAAAATTCTTTGAGTGAAAGATAAATAAATTTATAAATAGTCATTATAACTTCATTCTGTATCAGATTATTTCATCTGTTATGAACAAGTTACATGAGCTTTCTTATTCCTTTTTACTTCAGCTTTGCTTTCTATCGACCTCAGTATATTTATGAAATGACAAACAAACCATATCATTTTGTGATGGACAAATTAATATTCATGATTCAATTATTGCTGTTGAAGGTAACAATACTCTAGAAATTATTACCTTCAACAAAAGTTCTTAATCAGATAAAAATAGATTATTCAAGTGTCTGCTCACACAACCAAAAAATTGAAGAACATATGATTATATAAATACACTGTTAAAAATATATAATCTCGAACAATGAAAAAAATTGTACCTGTATAAAATATATAATATTTAGTGCTTTATAAATGAGAATATTTGTGTACAGAAAACAGCTGTTATCGTTTAATAGATTTAAAAGTGATTAGTGTATCGACCAAAACAGTACTTTTCAATACTAAGGATGTCTGTTCACCAAAAGATTAGCGCTCAGAAGTAAAACTAAATGCATTATTATGAATGTATTTAAAAACATATCTTCTAATAATCCTAACATGTCAAGCTCGGTAATTCAAAATCATGTGTTCAAATCTTTGTGGCATATCTGTTTTATTCATTAAGGAAATTACTGACAGAGAAGAAACTACTAAAATAAAACAAAACATCCAGTACAGCAGGTAAAATTCATCCAAGAAAAATTAAAAAACATCATTCAAATTCTGTGCTTCAGACTAAAGTATGATTGTGAAAAATGTGTTCATGCTCAATTTGTTTTTTCCTGCTCGTTTGTTCTTGTTACTCTTCCTATTTACGGGTTAAACTGACTGTTGAACTTAGCTCCCATATATAATGGGACCATTATACCTGCTCAGTTTATTTTCTTGACACATTGGTAGATATTTCTTGACCTTTAAGATACTTTTAATAATTTAATTTTGTTATAAGTGAATATTTTTCCTCAAAATATATAGTTTATAGGCAAGGAATTATAACCAGTGGGCTTCTTGTTACAAGGGCCCTATGTTCCCAACATAATACCAACTACAGTAAAACCTCATTTATTTTGAACGTTCTCATCATCATATCATCAGGAACGTTCTATTAACCGGCACATTTTCAAAACAAAAACAAATTAGTATATATAACGGTAAAAAATTATATAGTTCACTCTGAATCTCACAATCACTAGTTTATAACACAGACTAGTTTCGGTGACGATGTTGCTTTCCTCAGGGCTTGGCTACTGAGGAAGGCTACATCTTCTCCAAAACTAGTCTGTTTTATAAACTAGTATGTTTGTTTCTATTAAACTAGTGTGTAGTGAGATTCAGTCAACTATTTTATTTTTTATCGTGAAAAGTTCTCACTAGCAAAGCTCTAATTAACTAAAAATTAGTATATCTTTTTTTGTGGTTAGAAATTTGACTTTGTGGAAATACAGTAGAAAACAAACCTGAAACACGTCAATTAACCGACCTAACAAAGAAATAGTTTTAAAAAAGTAAACGTATCATGAAGTAATGCTACAGCCCCTTTTACAACGCTGTTAACGTTTGTTGAAAATGAGAAATCAAGAGCATATGCTTCATTCAAAATTTGTTGAAAAACTGTTATTTTGTATTAGGCAGTCAGACACCCACGATTATTTTTAAAATCATTAAAACATTATAAAATCATTAGTCTTTTTTAGTTGAGTGTACTGGTGCAGGTTTTATTTTAACGTTGTATGAACAAAAAACGTTTTTGAGCGATATAATTTTTTTCTTTCTTCAGTATTTTTTCTTATAAATTTTGTGTGCTTTTATTAATACATACAGAAATACAGTAATCAGATATAAATAACTTAATATGGAACATAAGATATCAACAGCACATTCAATTTTCCTTGACAGGTAGCATAATGTTATGCACAGTATGATCTATATATAGGCTATTATAGGTTAGGTTCTATTATCCGGAATTTTTTATAACCGACAACATGCCAACCCCGAGGGTACCGGATATTAGAGCTTTTACTGTACCTATTTATTCACAGTTTCTTCTTTTCTTTTATAATTAGTATATTAGACAATTATATTTAATATAAGTACATCATTATTTCCAGAGTCCTAATTCCACTTATTAACTTGTGGATAAATGTATCTCTTTATCTTTTAGTAATGAGAATTTGAACTCTGTTAAAAACAATCAGTACAGTTATATAATACCTGTGTTTAGTTGCAGTGTTGAAGTTAACAAATTCTTTTCTTTAGTCCTATACACCTGTTCATTTTCATCAAGTTTATTAACAAATAATACAATTCTTGTCGCATATTCAGTTTTATTTTTATTAATATAATCCTGTAAATGCAAAATTCAGGTTTGATTATAAAACTAAAAACAAAATTCTTAAACAATGTAAAAACTTTATTATTATATTTGGAAATACAATGAGTGTTGTCACTAAGAAAGAATTAATATGTATTAATCCTAAAAAAATGATTTCACTAATGCCTACAAACTACACATAATAACAATTAATTGTAATTGCTTTCATTAAAACAAATATCTAAACTTAACATTAAAACAGATGAAATTTAAAATCTTTAATTTTCAAAATGTTAACATAAATCACAAAAATGTAGGAAATTTCCATACAAGATGTTTCATGAATAACAAACATGTCATATAAAATACACAATAAAATTACTTATACAAAATATTTAAAACCATTACTCGCTTGCTGCATTGTAAGCAGAAGTAATAATCCCCCATCATCATGAACTCCAGAGTCTACAATTTATTATACAGTACAGTCTCGAAAATCCAAGTCCCGATTTTCCGAGCTTCAGTTAAATTCAAGCCTTTTTCTATTTGAGCCTATGTTATGTATTTGAAAGGAAATGGGTCGGAGATCCAAGAAATGTTTATAGCCATTAAGAAAATGAATCGGGCTCCAAGAAATATTTATGTCAATATGGCATGCAAAGGAAATGAGTCAGGCTTCCAAGAAATGTTCATATCAATACCATTTATTTCTTCCCCCTCATTCTGTTGTATCAATCTGTTCACTAGTGTTCTACAGATTGGTGTGTTAACCAACTTCATCAGTTGTGTTTGAATGCCCTTATCAGTAATGTTTAGATGTCTGGGAGAAAGTCAATGGGCCATAAATACTTTTCTTTATTTACGCTGTAAGTTTTGACATTCAACAAATATCCTTTAGAAAGCAAAAATGTCTAGTATTGTGCTGACATATCAGAAAATAAACTCTCAAAGCAAACAAATCAAACAATGAAGACACTCATGAATAGCTGGACTGGTATTTACTCCCGATATTAATAAATCCCAATTAAATTGTCACCACACTGAACGGGATATGAGGGGTTTAACTATATTAGGGTTCATTAGAATTCCTATTTTTTTCTAATGCACAGGAACTTATTTCCAAGTAATCAGAGTGGGTCTCCATGACATTCACCTCGAATTATCAAGACTCTACTGTATTTACAAATTAATACCTTATATATAATCACCTTATATAAAATCTTAGAAAGTTTGCTTATTGGTTCTGTTTAACAACACTTTCCCTTAACCTTACTAGGATTAACTCGGTGTATACCAGACTGTGACAGTATAGATGACACATACTGTATGCCTTAGTTTATTAAATATATAACAAGGTTGTCAGTCCACTGGCAAGTGTTCATCATAATAATTAATTTGTTTTTCAGAAGGTAAGATTTTCTTGATGTATTTAGAAAAACAATTGACTCTTATTTCTATCATTAACACATTGGGGACAATAGATGAATGTAATTTTTCTATAAATCTCCACCAATAGTCTTTGGACGAGTGTAGCTCAATCACTCATTATGCTGCGTTTAACAGCAATTGGACTAGTCTTTTTTGTTCATAGTAAGGTGTGTTCAAATGTTAGATACTATTTCCACAGATAAATGTAAAATATATTAAACAGCAACGAAAGTCAAGAGTTGAATGCCCAGCTGTAAACTGCTTTTCATGCATTCACGGAGTGTTTGGTTCAGTAGTTTTTGTGCTATTGTATATTATTCTATGTAAATAATTTTTTCTATAAATTTATAATATATATTTAGCGTTTGTGATGTGTTTTATTATGGGTACTATATACCATAATCTTGTTTTCTAACCGATTTGGAATTGTTCAACGTTCAGAATAATACTGGCTCAGATATTGAAAAATATGACGAAACCACAATACGATAAAATTTATCTGACGAATCAGGTGATGAGTGTATTGAAACAACAGTTAGTCCAAATTTGTCTGATTTAAATGTCACAACTAATACACGAACACACCGCGACACTAACAACATGATACAAGATCTGGGTAATAACCTTTGGACAACAGATATGCAACCACCTCTTCTTGTTTTTGATAAGGGAGTTATTGTAAACGAGCCAGCTGATAAAACGTCAATGCCTATTGATTTTTTCAGT
This sequence comes from Prosapia bicincta, assembly GCA_036971475.1. NCBI lineage: Eukaryota > Metazoa > Arthropoda > Insecta > Hemiptera > Cercopidae > Prosapia > Prosapia bicincta. Next base: position 77,354,726 of record JBAIZL010000005.1, on the reverse strand, counting down.
CTGTTTTATGATAAATCTATATTTACGTTTATAAAAACAAAAACTAATAGATATGCATCTTGCTTTATCCAAGAAAATAGGCGTAAAGGAAACATGAAATCAAAATCTTTGTGGAATTTATTGTTCCTATTTTTTTTAATTGATTATTCTTATTAAATTAGTTATTATTTTAGAAATATCTAACATGCAATCAACACTCATTACTGTAAAGAGGAAGAAAAGAGCTTTAATATATATATATATATATATATATATATATATATATATATATATATATATATATATATATATATATATATATATATCACTGAATCAGTGATTCGACAATGGTCAAGTGACCGAAAGGCGCCTCATCACTCAAGGTAAAATCATTGCACTTAATGGTGGATAAAATTACTTACAATAGTAAAATATATATATATATAAAATTTATGTAAGTCAAATAATTATGATTTCATTATGCACTGAATTTCCATGAAAGTGGCCAGTTTCTTGTGGTACTGCAACAGTAATCACCCCCAGCCCCCAATGTGTTAAAAAATATTAAGTAACAATAATACAATATTACGACTTATAATAATAATCAAATACAAACATAAAACATCATTTGTAAATTTTAGTTATTTTAAGGGGAAATAAGAGCTAACTCAATAGGTAATAAAATCCAATATTCTACAAAAATATATATTTTTTTACAGTAAAAAAACATTTTTGTTCAGATGGTAAATTATTTTAAAACTATTTCCAACAAACTAATAGGCTACTGACAGTACTAACACATTCTAATTTTTCTTCATTGCATCAGATACACACAAGTATTTGGTACACAAAAGTACCTCAAAATACTGTGTATTAAACATTTCCTAATCTGAGGGCTATAAATTGTTTTTTTTACCATAAAAAGATTATGAAATTACAAAATATTACATATTTTTGGTCCCAAATTTTACACCAGTGGAATTCATATATGAAATATCTGAACTAACTTTGGTTTTAGAGTGCATTATGAACTCTGGCAACAAGATGAGAGTCAGAGTGTAATACGAGAAAAGTAAACTTTAAACAAATAATATAAGAGTAAATAACCCAACACTACAACTATAAGGTTAATATTATACCTCTGGTATATTTTTAAAACAATTTGTTTGATATGAATGCAATACATGCTAAAAAACTAAATATACAAGGTCTGTTCAAAAAATACGCGGACTGTTTGAAAAGGCCAGAACTGTGGAGAAGTGAAAACTGTTTTTTCCATCATGACAACGCTCCAGCTCACTCAGAACTCATGAGTTTTTGGCCAAACACTCGATCACTGTTCTTTACCAACCCCCCCCCCCTCCTACTCACCTGACCTTGCTCCTTGTGACTTTTTCTTATTCCCAAAACTCAAAAAACCCCTCAAAAGAAGATTTGAAACGGTTTCTGAGATTAAGGCAAATGCGACGAAGGAGCTGAATGCCATCACAAAAGAAGCGTACCAGGACTGTTTTAACAAGTGGAAACACCATTGGGATAAGTGTGTGCATTGGGGAGAGTACTTTTAAGGGGACCCAGACTTGTAACTTCCAAATAAAATACATTTTTTTTATGACCTCAGTCCGAGTATTTTTTGAACAGACCTCGTATACATGAAAATACACAAACTATAAAAAAAACTGCCTACTGAATAATGGTGTCATAGGTTTAGTTACTCACAAGCCAAAGGTTAAGCGTATATAATATTAAAAGTAACTATCAACATTACTAGGTAAGCAGAATCACTTCACAATTTCTTATTGGATAAGACTAAAACACAACTCATTCCAATGAATATCATGGTATATACCCATTAATGCTATTTCAGTTGTAGCTAAACAATGAAATGCTTACTAAGAGTTTGATTCAGAGCTGTGTAACAAATCAATCCTATCCAATCAGGTTACAATTATTTTGATTTTAACAAAAGAAGAATGTACAATAACATTATTAAAACAGATTTTGGAAAAAGAATAACAATAAAGAAGCATAAGTTTACCTCTTTTCAAAAGAGGAAATTAAACTATTTGTTGTCAAAATACTTTATAAGGAACTCAATAGAACATGAAACACTTGAGGTTTTAAATTAAGTAATTCACAACAAAGAACAGAATAAAACAAGAAAAACGGAATTTTTCAAAACCTGTATTCAGTATTAGTTGAAATTAAATTGACAAGGTTCAAGTTAACTTTGACATTCCAATATCATTAAGGAGCTAAAAGATTCATTATGTGAAATTTGTGAATATCAGTATTATTTACTGTTTTATAAGTAACTAATTATCATCTTTTATCTTTTTTATAATGTTTTAGCCATTATGTAATTAATGAACAGCTTATACTGTAATCAACACAAAAAATTGTAACTTGTATACCATACTGTTGAAAAATGTTAATTTTATAATAGATTCCAAATATAACACTCTGAGACTTTAAAGACTTGGTTTCATACACGTCAATATTTTTTATACATTTCCTTAGGCTATTATTCTTCAAATAAAATTTATGTTATTAAACAAGTAACGAATATTTCTTGCTCTTAAAAACACTTTTAAATACTATAACTAAATCACTCGTACAAAAAATTATATACATTTTTAACACATTAACTCCCATGACTGTCGCGGTGACCGTCACTGTATTTTCTGCATAAGGCTGCTGTGGTCACCAATGATGTATTTAACCATTTGAGATGTTCCACACAGCCTCTGTGTGTGTTCCTGCAACTTGGTGTTCAGAAAATTTTTTATGTTGTGTTAATATTGCTGTTATTTTTAACTGTGTACTTGTGTATTGTAGGCCTGAAGACGATACTGTACCCATTATTGCCTATGTAAATAAATAGTTGTAACTGACTCGCAAGTCAACTGCTTTTTATTAAACAAAAATACAGTTATGCTGAAAATTTAAAAAATACATGAGAAAAATGTAATAGCTATATTTATTTTTTTTTAATATCTATAATATTGTTAAAATACGTTATAGTATATAATTATACTTGAATTTATATTGAAAAAATACAATAAAAATCTCAACATTTTACATTGAATCGGAATATCAAACTTGAATGGGGAAGCGTAATAAGCCCAACAATGTGACTGACGAGGTGCCTCGTAGTCATAATTACAGACTTGTAGTCACCGGGTCATGTCGGTCACCGATGACCAATGACGTTATAAAATAAACCAGTTTAAACAAATAAACACACTAGAAGACAAAATATTATTGTGTTTTGTCAATATTTTTAAAAAAATACAAAAAAAATGTGTTTAGGTTATTGGAAAACTGCTTGGCAGTCAATGTGTTAAACATAAAAGATGAAGAAATACAATTTTAGCAATTTATAAAAATACAATAAAAATTAAAAGTGAAAAAAAATGTCACAATCTGAAAAAAAAATTTTTTAAACTGTAGATAAATCAAGCCAACACTGCTAGTGTTGCTTGCGTAGCACCTGTAATTAGTATACATGTACCACTTGTGTTTATATCCAGTGTTTACAATTGTTTTGTAAATAAATACTGCACTACATACTCTGATCATACTGGCCTGAAATGTGACTGATGTTCAAAACTGCTTCAAAACACTTTCAACACGAATTTGAAACTATTGAGTAAGAGAATAATTGTTTTAGCAATGTTTGAATTTTACATTGCAGTAGCATCACTGAGTATCGATTTCCCGTTCCCACGTGTTCAATTTTAACAAAAAAAATTATACTGGACGATGTTGAAAGTCATCAGGAACACGAAAAAAATTATGAAAACTCTCGCCCACACCCCAAAAGTTCAAAACTTTCGGAAATAGAAATTTCCCCCGCAGCACACGTAAAGCATTACTAATTCAACGTGTTACCCATATTTGTTTGACGCAGTGCCTAGAAATGTATTTAAATTTGCTGTTGACTCCCAGATATTACAAATTTCAAAAACAAATCAACTTTAACAAAGCACTAATTAACACTACGTTTCACACTGCACACAAACTTTATAGAATTATAAAACTTGCACACACATCATTTTTTGCATTAAGTCATAAAATTACTCCAAAGGACAAAAGAAATACAGACCCTATTCCACACACAAACAAAAAATATTGCATTAAACACTTACACACATTTTATTTCTATCTTAAAACAAAAATTACAGTGCACTAAACATGTTGAATTATGTGTTAAAATTGATTTTTTTCAAAATTGGTAATTTTTTGGCAGTTATCAGCAAGTTTGATTACATTTTGAGGCGTTTTGCGAGTTAATACATCAAAAAAATAAAGCCAAAACGTTGAATTTATAACGTTTTAGGTGTGTGGTGGAGTGAAAAGAAACTCCTATTTATTTTCCAAAACTTTTTTAATATTTAGAGCGTGAGCAATTGTTTTTATGATGATTTTCATATTCCTAATGACTTTCTGCATAGTTTGGTATACATTTTTTTACTAAAATCGAATACGTGGATCGGGAAATAAATACCTATCACTGAATTCGTTACTAGTTTTCAATCACTACAAATTAAATGTACACGTATTAAATCAGTTTATTTCTTTTCATTATCTTTTTACAGTTTTTAACTGTTTATTTTGTGTTTCATCCATTTTTAAAAACTTCTTTTTATAATGAACTTTTATTCAAAAACTCACTATTCTCAGTCCCAATTAGTCCATTATAATTAGGTTCTACTGAGTTCCTTATAAAATAGTAATTTAGTTATACATACAGCTATTTATTCGCATGTTTTGAGCAACTTATCAAACACAATATTATTATTCAAACAGAGATTCCTATTTTAAAAAAAACCATAGAAAACTCTTAGGATTAAAAAAATGGTCAAAGACTAATAATTGGGTACATCTTTCATATTAGCTGTTTACGTTTGTTCGCCTTTTTATTTTTACGTTTTTTAGCTTTCTTATTTGTAGTTTCTTTTTTTGGAATAGTTTTCACTATTGTAATACGGACATTGAATTCACCTAGCAATGAATGCTCCTGTGCTTGAATTATTAAAACACGACCTCGTTGTAGAAGCCAATTACTATCGTATTTCACTGACGGAATCTATAACAAACACAATGAAATGTTTTGTGAAAGATGCAATCCAAAGAAATAAAAATTAACATATCTTAAATAATGTATTATAACCAACTTAAATCAATGTACTTTATGACAGTTTAAAGTTTAGTTTTATGTAACTTTCAAAGGCCCTTTATCAGTCTTGCTACCTTATTTGATAAATAATAGGACTCTGACACAGCCCAAAACAATTAAAATAATTTATTTAAGGTAATATTAAAATCTTTTTAAAGTACAACTTTCCCAGTAATTTATTTTATACTTGTTTTTAACTTCGCAACTCAAAATATTTTTAGTTCATGAAAATTTAACAATATTTTTTACTATTATTGGGTCGACTTTCAAAATTGTTTATATAAATGTGCAATGTTGTAGCCTTACCACATTGAAGAAGTTATTCTGATATTTAAATTAAAGTTACAAGTTCTTCAAGTTTTTACTTTTAAAATATTAATTCATAAATATTAAATCAGAATACTTCGACACTAAGGTGAGATGACACAGTAGCGATCAGTGCCCTTGACATGCATAAAGGTCATTGACCAGTTCACTACTTACTATTTTTAGAGCAGCCGTTCTCAACCTTATTTCAGTTGCGTACCCCTTAACAAATTATTATAAATTGTACCCCTGGAATAGAAAATTTAGGGTAACAGTAAAGACAAATTAAATTAAGCCCTAATATGAGTAGGCCTACTGTATTTTATGAATACATTTTAGCATTCCATCAAAATTTTAAAAGGAAATACAATCAGAAATATTTTTTTTAAAATTTAATTGTCTATTAGTTTTTTTATTTATGTAACAAACTTTAGGCCTATTTAATAGGATCCCTGTCTTTGTTTTGCTGCACTGTTTTTTGAAGTTCGGCTCGAAAGAAGCCAAGTACAGTCTCTTATCTGGAGCTGCATCAAGCTTGTTAATGTATTAGTTTTTGATAAAAGCATAAGGTGAAAATGCTCTTTCCACCAATAAAGAGGATGGAAAAGTCAAACAAATCATTCAGTACCATGTTATACAGAAGTCCATATTCACCGCTGAGATCCAGCGTTTATAGGAGGATTTGTCTTTGAATGATGAGTTCAGTATAATGTCAGTAGATATTTCAATCACTTTCTTTTTGTGCAATATTTAACTGTAATGATAGAAAATTCTCTCCAGAAAAATGATCTTGAATCCAGTGAATACCTTCATCAAGACCTCCAAAAGTCAATCTCTTTCATCATAAGTTCATCTTCTCCGATAGTCTGATGAACGGCATTAAGTGTAATTGGAGGGTCAGAATGACCTTATTGATTTGTTGAAAAATGTCAGATACATAGGCCAAAGCTAAACACTGCCAATCGCTGTCACGTAATCTGTATGACAGGTGGAAAGTGCTACGTCAGTGTAAAAAAAACTACACTTCAAACCTGAGCTCAAACAATTCATTATATGTATCCGCCATTACACGTTTTCATTCCACAAACCCCCAACAACCCATTACGAACCCCCAGGGTGAGAACCATTGTTTTAGAATATCCTTCCCATCAAATTGTTTTCTATTTTCTGGTTAGAATACATGTCTGTTTGTGACGCTGCAGTTAGTTAAACAAGCCTTTGTTCATTGACACTGTGGTTCTGTTTTAAATGAAGAATGGAGGTTGTGTTCCTTGTATTATATGGAGGGAATTGTATGGTTTGATGAAGAGAATTTCTAGTTTTGAAGGAGCTTCAGTTGGTGTTGTTGAAGAGAAGATATTTAACGATGAAACAGGTGAGTTAACATAGAAAGAAATCATCACATCTTTAACATGTTACATGCTGCATTCCACCTCCAAGTAACTGAATTATAGGATTTATAAATTTTATTATTATTATCAGCAATAATCCAAAGATTGTTGAATAAAACTAGTTAAAAATGTTTTAAGATTCTGGTGTCTTAGTTATATATTCATAACAGGACTCTGATAAAATAAGAGACGATTAATAAAAAGATTTACTGAATGTCGCTGTTCTGACCACATCAACATTCTTCGTGGTCCTTCTTGAAACTAAAATATAATTATTTTAAATACTCAAAAATTACAAAAAAATCACCTTATTGTTACATTTAATAAATCTTTGACAAGTTAACATGAGTAAAATAAAAAAATATCTTGAAATTCCAAAATATTTAGAAAAAGATAAACACTTATAATTAGTCTACCCAAAAAAAATCTATCAATGAAAGAAGCACAATAAGATAGTCTGAAAGTACATGAAACTTACCTAAATAATAGGTTTTAAAAATTATAATTATAAGACCAAGACTACAACTCAATCTAAAATTCAACGGCAATACAAGAAATAACATGAAAAAGCTAATTAAATTCAGATAACATTTAAAGTTTAGCAATCATCAAATTTAATGTTTTGGTAATTTTTCCGTCTAGCCAAAAATTTAAACAGCTGATGCAGGAACTCATAATGAATACCAAAACCACTTTTGCTGACGTACCAAATAATTAAAATTTTAGAAAGAAGAATTATTGGACCCCCACCCATTTCATGGTCACCTAAAACCTTACAAAATCAATGTTTTATCTTGAAATTAGACAAATGTCTCGAAAAGCATTTACGTTATTATTTACATTTTTTTGCAGTAGTAACAGTGCATTGTATGACGTCTAGACATGAATACACCTACAAAGAATCCAGTTAGGATAAATTTAGTTGTAGGTTTATACAACATTATGTTATACCTAAATTAAAACATACCTATAAACTATCCAGTCAGGATAATTTTATACAACATCACTATGTACCTATATTACAATATTTGTTATGAGTTTCTACCATTAAAATGTTTTGGCCAATTTTACCTTACATGTGTATATCTGATTTGTATATTTAAATATAGGTATATAGTAATGTTGTTTAAAATTACAATCTATTCTGACTGAATACTTCATTGGTATATTTTAATATAGGTATATCGTAATGTTGTATAAAATTATAATTAAATCAACCCTAACTGGATACTTTATAGGTATATTTTTGTGAGCGAAAGTATTTTAATTTTTTTGTATTTCTTGAATTTTTGCATCGGCCAATAAAATTTGTTGGCCGAAATTGCTTTGCAACAGGCAGTTTGCCATTGCAATCGAAAACAATTGAAAATTTTATAATTTTGAATTTCAAATATTAAATTGTAACTATCAAATGTTAAAAGTTTTAAATTGAAGAAAAATTAAAGCAAAGCAAAGCATAGAATAACAGAGTGGAGAAAGCCAATATTTATAGTAAATAATAAAAATTGTAATTAACAAATAAATTTAACAAACCGGAAGTTTAGAACCGATAATTAAGTCCAAGAAAGAACTAAAATATACTATCTAGTGAACCTGACCACCTACAACCACCATCGACATTTCTAAAGTATGAAAAAATCAATAGTGAAACCAAATACCATAAAACTTTAGTAAATAAAAAATTACAGCCAATTCAACAGATATTTTAGGAATGGAAAGAACGATAAGGACCTTCAAGCAAGCTGGTCCAAGTAAGGGAGAAACAATCTAAATCACATAAATAGCTATCGGAGTTGTGAGACCAAGCGGATGGAGGGGAAAGTGCGGTGAGGCTAATAAATACCGAAGTGCAAAGAGTTTTTAAGTGACTCTGAAAACAATAAAAAATTTACAAGTGCCGAACGATAACTATCTCGGTTTGTAGCTAGACAAGACAGTCTATAGGCCAGATGGCATCTATAAGAATGTTTCTATCATCAAATTTATAAAGCAAGTTATAAATCTTGAGTCGGTAATCGGTACTTCCATTTCGTAGAAAATGTAACTAAAATCGTAACGACTTACTATGGTATCGCTGTCCGAAAAATCCAAAGGATTCAGGGAGGAATGAAGTAGAACCCAGCCTCAACAAGATCTATGGGCCAGGAACCGAGGATGGCAGGAAGTGAGAACTTTTGGCAAGTCATTTTTTAAAAGTAAAATTTATTAATTAAATTATAACAAACTTTTCAGAAAATTATAATTCAGAATTTTGATTCATAAAAAAATAAACAATGGCTTCACTCAAAATAAAATTTTTAAATAGTTTTAAAAAAGTAAGACATTTTTTGTATGTAATATTGAATTGTGGGAAATGATTAAAATCAAATTAAATAAGTCAGTTTTCCAAAAAGGCAAGTTTCTGCTTGTAAATTATTCAAATTTCATAATAAAGTTTCTAGACCTGCTTAATCATGGTTTTCTAGACCAACGAAAGAATATTTAATTCAACTTATTATAGTGGTTTTGACTATAAAATTGCTTTTAAATGAGATCAAGAGAAAGAATTGTTGCAAAAGTTTGAATTATTTAAAATATTAAATATAAGTAATAATTTAATATAATATTGGTAAAGGATTTTGAAATTATTAAATAACTATTAATATAATAGAATGTTATATTAATACTTAAGAAAAATTAATTCAATCAAATATATGGTGTTAAAGTATTTTCTACATAGTTAAAAAGGCAGTAGAAATCATGAAGTGTATAATTTTGTTAATTTTTTTCTTCATTACAATTATTATACAAAATCTTTTTAATTTATTTCAAAATATCCTGTGTTAATAAATAAATAAAAACTGAAAATATTTTCCAACTGTTAAATTAATGATTGCAAAGTTATATATCAAGAGTATTTAAATTCATAAAATAATAAATACAATAAAATAAAAGCCTAATATTACAACAGGAGAGTTTCCTCCTGAGAGTAAATTAATTTAAAATACTTGAGCTATATTAAAAGATAGTTGGTTTTTAAATTAAAGTCCAGGGACAAGTTCCAATGGCAGGTTCTGCTTGGATGTAACACAGGAGCCTATAAAAAGATAAAATTATGTAGGATCATATTTTGCACGGCCCAACCTGGATCACCTGTTAAGAATGGTACATGGTAAGACTATATGTATGTTATGACTTCATGCTAATATGTATCTTTTCAGCTGACAAAATTACTGACATATATGACTATATAGCTCTCACAATATTAGTTAACAGTAGGGGGCATTTTTTAGAACAGCAAGTAAAGTCAGCGTGTCGTTGCATTCGCTTAAATGCGTTTTAAGCAATAGACAGTTGGTTAAAAATAGATAAAGAGATATGGGTGGGTGTGTTGCAGCTTACATGGCTAAACGGAACAATTACCAAAGTTTCTTTATATTAAGAAAGCAATTGTTCTGTATCGCTGTCATTGCAATCATTGCTATATTGTTGTAAATGAAACACATCTCAGAAAACAAACTTTTTCTATAATGATCCTCAATATCCATTATTTTAGGTTCATCTCAATTTATATTATGGTTAAAATATTTTGGATGCAGTGCTAATTCAGATCTAGGTATAGCCTTTTCATTTCATTTTTATGTTCCTTAATCCTAGCCTTTAATTTTCGTTTAGTTTCAATACAATCTGTTGCAAATTGTTGGTGTGGTTGAAATCTAGGCAAGCAAAAAATCTTTTTATAATATAGTCTCTCATTTCAGCAGAGTACTGTTATGAATAAAACCAGTTCCCGACCATAATAGTTACCACTGGCGATGACATACATGTTGCGTTAGATTTGAGGCAATTAACATCTGGCTCTAGTCATCATGTATCGTTTAACAAAACTAAGGTGTTACTACACTGGGAAGTCATGTTTACAATTGCCAGGGTGCCTATTTACACTTTAAATCATAGGTTCCAAATTGGGAGGCGTGAAGGCAAGTCAGGGAGGTGGAGACCAGTTGGAAAATAGTAAGATAAATTCTCATTTAGTTAAAATTTAAGTAGGCCTACACAATTTATCAAAATTTTATACTAAATTTACACCTCAGATTTTTTTACATAGGTAATCTATTGAATGTGATGTTCAGAATATTTAAATGGAATGTATGCATTTATAAAGGAAATATAAATAAAAATTATGCAAAATTTTGTAAATTAAATCAACATGAAAATTTGAAAAGAATAATAGTTCAAAAGTGTTGTGAAACGAATGTTTGCCATTTAATGTGGCAAGAGTGCTACAACGGACAAATTTTCATTTTGGAAAAGACACTTAAAAGTCTATCACAGGCAGTTCTTCTATTATTGTTGCCTTTTTCAAGCACCTACTTGTGGGAAAAAATATTTTCAGGGCTTGTTGCAATAAAAACCAAATTTAGGAACAAACTTGATGTTGCTTATGTCTTGTATTGTGCCCTTACTACAATTCAACCTCAAATAGGCATGGTAATGAAAAAAATGCAAGCTCATACATCTCACAAACAAATTTCCCTCTTATCAGTTCAAATTTACCTTGCGAATTAAAACTTGAAATGTTATATCATGTTTCTAGTGAAAGTATATTTAAATAAATAAATTGTTTGCTATATATAATAGTTTTTTTCTCCCATTTGGAACATACACGTAATAAATAATTTTTCTGCCTGTTTTAAAAAAATTCAGTTATCTGAATTTTTCGGTCCCAATTGATTCGGATCAATGGAGTTCTACTGTACATACAAAATATTTCCAATCCATCACTTACTTGTGACATGTTTACATGTCTTTGCGACAAGTGTCAAAACACTATTGACAATAGTTAACTTTTATGTAAGCAACCTGAATAAATTCATAATTATGGTTTGTTTTCCCTTTCTACATTAAAGAAAGACACAAAAATTACCACCAGTAAAATAATAGACGAATATAAAAAAATGCACAGAACTCGTAAAAATCAAAATAGGAAACAATGACAAATACTCACAAAAGTGGAAATCTAGCACTACAAACTGACAATTACAAACCCTTCATAACATTAGGAACTAAGCTTGTACTGAAAGTTACGTTTCTCACTGCACTATAGATAGGGACTATTGCATGCTCCTAGCTCTAAAATGGCGATGAATTGGTTCTGATACATCTCCACGCAAAGTGCTGAAATTTAACGAGTGAAGAAGATTCAGAAAATAAACTAGAAAGTAACCCACAATCAAATAAATAGTAGAGATGTGAAGGCGATTCAATTAAATCTCCTATACTTAGAGGATCAAGCCTCTAATTAACTTAGGGTATCTGCCTTGATTATTTTACTTCAACGATTCTATAATAAAGCGCCAAGGCGAAGAAATCAAATTGAAAATGACAAAATATTGTACACAAAGATATAAATCATGTAACATCAGTAATAATGTAAAACAAGTTAGTTTTAATTTCATTTAGTATTACTGGATTCAATAAATATGTGCATTTTCTTGTAATAGTAATTTTTTAATGCTTATGAATACACTCCTTATAGTTCAATGATTAAATACTTTGACACATTTTCAGTCCACAAAGTCTTGAATTATCAAAGATCTACTGCATTATTATGGACAGCTGAGGAACAATTGAAGGAAAAAAATTAGCAATGAGGGAACAATAAAAGCACTGTTCATATTTGTCTCAAACTGCAAAACTGATAACAGAAAAAGATATTACTGTAGATTTAAAACATAGTAAAACCTAATTCTATAAGGAGTAGATAAATGGTCTGGCTTTAAAGAAAACAGAAGTAAGAATGAAATAGTAAAAATGGATTTAGATCATAAAAAGTAAAATAAAACATACATCAAGTAAAACATACATACAAGTAAAAAACATTGTCATAAACAAAACAACAAAATAGCCCGCAAATTTCAAAAAATAGGATACAAAATAGCATACAAAACTAATAACAAGTTACAATACAAAATACAACACAACACCAACAACAAGGATAAACTACAAGCACCAGGCATATACAAACTGAGCTGCGACGAATGTAACAAATTCTACATTGGACAAACAGGTCGCAGCTTTAAACAAAGAGTCGAGGAACACAAACAGAACACCAACTCAACATTTTACAACCACATAAAAGAAACAGGACACAAATACATAAACATTTACTATAACCTAGAAATCCTACACATCAACAAAGGACTACATCTCAACACACTAGAACAATATGAAATTATAGACACACAAAAACACAAAGTACAAACATATTAAAAAACAAACACAATACAAATCACACATACTCTTTGATACTATCGAAAACCTACCTTTAAAACCATCACCGCTTGACCCAACATCTCCAAGCAGAAGACACTGATGAAGATCAGCACATAGCGATCGAAAACGTTGTCTCAGTAAGTTTTAATAAATTTACTAAATTCAAAGTTCGGATAGTCATAAACTATTGTTTAAGTGATTAATAAGATTCACCGAATGTAATGGACTATATACTTCAAGAATGAAAAAAAGAGATAAATTAGGAAATGAAGATTTGGAGCACAATAAAAGTGAAATAAAGAATTTTGTTTTTAATACAAAAAAAGGGAATAAGAAAAGTAATGGCAAATGAAATGTATTACTGGATATCGACAGCCTCAAATAGTTTTCTAATGACACCTTCCAAGAAACAGAATGAGGTGAAAGGTGAAGGTTAATTTAAAGTTGGAATATTTTTAACATTTGAGAGAAGAATTAAAATAAGAACCACTGTGGGAACAAATAAACAAGACAACACAACATTTAATACCGGGAAGGAATACTAGCTGATTTATAGTTTTAACTATTCTCAAACAGAGTGTAAGAAAGAAGCAAAAGGAGCGTACTAGCTACAAGGTGGAGAAATTATATTATTACAATATTTGTATGTTATTACGTAAATTGTAGTATATTTGAAAGGTAGTATAAAGAAATATTTAAAAGTGTTTACATAATTTTTTTATCGATTGACAAATTGTGTAAAAAAAAAATTATACAGCCCCAACTTATTATTATAAAGTCAAATTTGAATGGACTAACTAATGTAAACTTACAGTAATCTATTACTTTACCTGATCAACATAAGAAAATGTCTGTTTTGTGTTAGAAATGACAATTTCATACTCAAATTTATTAGCAACACTCTCAGTGCCAGCAAATTTTAAGCAACCGTTAATGTTGTGATCTCCAAAAACTAAAATACTTAAAAAATACAGGCCCATGTTAGAGATATGGATGGCCTTTTGGTAATGTTTCTGATTTTTATACTGAATTTTGAATTCAGTGGTGAAAGTAGCCGTGGTATTGTTAAACTATAACAGAAAAAACAAGAATAAAAAGTTTATTTTTAGTATTAGATATACAAATTTTATTTAAAAATTAAATAAGTACTACAATAAATATAGCTACATGTAAGTATCTTTGTATTTTACCATACATATTGACTTTACAAATGTAAAACTTCATAAACAATTACCAAATATTATGTTCTGTCAGAAATCTAAGAACACTTTATTACGATAAAGAAAAGTACAGTTTATAAAAGAACATTAATGACCCCTGATACACTCTGTGTTCACAATAACAATGGCTTTGTACAATGAGCTTTTTTACTGCTAACAAAATTTACATACATAAATTTCTTCCAGTAATTGGTAGAATTTGCAAATGTATTCATAAATTTAAAAACTAGAAGGTTTTACAACCCAACGTTCGCTATCGTGCAGCGCATATACACGTGTATGCGCCATCTGGTTTCTTTTGACAGACTGGCGATAAAAGTTCAATCTTTCCACATAGACTGCGTTAATGTGGACCCGACCTTCGTTACAGACCAAAAGTGGAATGTTGTTGTAATAAGTTATACTACATAAAAACACTACAAGTATGTTAGTTGAATGTATATTTTTGTTTTTGCTGTTTTTAGTGTTTTTTGGGATGGCGCATATATAAGCCGGTCGGTCTATAGCACGAAATCCTATCGTAGACCGAGTGTCCCACATAAGAGCCCCTAATGCTTACCCAAACAAACATCTAACTAACTTGTATTTGCTACTCTTGCTAAACAGAATGCTTATAAAGGCTTATATATCGAAAAAATGCAGACAATATAAATATTATTGTAACAAAGACAAAATATGATTACTTTTTATTTCTAAATACAGTACAGAATATTTACAAGCTTATTAATCACTTGTGACACTTTTACATCTTTTGTGATAAATGTCATTTAGAGTAAACCTAGTAAAACGTGATCATTCAAAACAAAAACTGCCTCAGAGGCAAGAAGGAATAAACAAGAGTGTCATTTTTATGTCATCGACCTTAATAACTGAGAGATCAAATGTCCCAAATTAACGTCAAACATGTCTACAGACAGCTACAAATATATCAAGCCATTAAAATAAACCACTGATTTGTTAGAGGAATAAAATAAATGGGCAAACAGTGTCCC
Organism: Prosapia bicincta; assembly: GCA_036971475.1. Classification (NCBI taxonomy): domain Eukaryota; kingdom Metazoa; phylum Arthropoda; class Insecta; order Hemiptera; family Cercopidae; genus Prosapia; species Prosapia bicincta. The sequence goes on along the minus strand of JBAIZL010000005.1, from coordinate 77,339,401 downwards.
AAATATGAGCCGTCAGTCCATTTTAACTACTTTGAGAGGCACATATGTGGGACGTCGATCCAGGAAGAGAGACCATATGGCGAAAATGTGAGTCGGCTGGTCTATACCAATAGTTATTTTGTTAACAATGCGGTAGCAAAAGTGTAAAGTATAGAAAACTGAAAGTCCACGATATTGCAACAGCAGACATTCCCCAGCAGCAAAAGTCTAAAACCTAGGTAATCCATTACCTAATGGGGTTGAAAACTGCAAAATTATATTTATTTTAACAAATTTGCTTGTGGAACTCAGGTGAATGCCGACAGAAGTGAAAACTTTTGTAGCCAGGTCTGCACAAATTTTGAATTAAGAAAAACTTTTAATTTTGCATAATGAGAAATTACTTAGACATTTGTTATAATATAAGAAACAATAATTCTGATTTTTACATTTAACACCAAAATTTTAAGTACAAATAACAAATTATAGCTAGTAGTTTTGCAAAATTTTCAACAAATGAAATTAAAATATAAGATTATAAGCGTTCATTTTATAATAAACAATAATATAGATGTTTTACATTTACACAAAATTTTGAACAACAAATAGCCAATTAGAACTAAGAGTTTTGCAAAATTTTCAACAAAAATCGCCAAAAGTTGAATTGATACATTTTTTATTCAATTTTTATATCTTTATTTGAGGAATATATTTAATAAAGTCTAATATTTATTGTAGTTATAAAATAATGTAGGTAACAAAAAACATTTTATATGTTTACTGAATACAAATTTTTTAAACAACATCAGTTGAAATCAGTTTTTAAAAAGTATTAAGACGCGCCTAAAAAGTATTAAGACGCGCCTAAAAATGTTTTCTTTTCAAAAATTGGATTAAAAGTACATAACTTATTATTATCATTATATTGAATTATTTGTATTGAGATTTATCAAAATTTAAATAAATGAATATATTTATTAACTGACCAAAACTATTTAATAACCTTTTCCCTTAACAATGTTCAATAAATAATCTAATATAACAATTAAAACCCTTGGTTTACAACATAACATATAGAACAAAAAATCAGCTGATATATAAAATCATAAGTTATAATTTAATTCACTTTGAGATGACTCATAGCATAACCTGATGGAAATAATACTAACACAAAATTACATGTTTGTGTTCATCTGTAGGCTTCGCTATAGAAGTTCTCACTTAAAAAAAGTTGACATTGCTATTACAAATGACTTGGAATAACTGCATGAAATGTTTCTATAATTATTTAATTTAAACACCCACATTTTATAACCTGCGTTGAATTTGTTAAAAAAATATTCAATTTGTTAAAAATTCAATTTATATCAAAGCAAAAATCACAAATAGCCTGAAATTGTCTCTTGTTTTTAACATGTACTAAAAACTTTTTGTGTATAATAAGAACCAAAACTTAATGATCAATAAAAATTGGATTTATAATGAACAATAAAACGTCATTAATGTGCTCTTATTTAATACAATGTTCTGCATAGTACACACTTTTTGGATGGTTCCAAGATGTTTCCTATAGAAAGCCTTTATAAAATATTTTGTTATTGCGCTCAAAAGCCTACATAAGTCACAAATTTTTTATATTTTGTTCCTATAAATATAAGTTCATATTCATTATAAAAGAAACGGAAAGGAATTGTTCATAAAAGACTCTAACATATTGGCTGATGCAGTATGTTATAGTACCATCTTCTGTTACTATAGAAGATTTTGGAATACTAAACAAAGAATAAAAGAATTATTTTATAACCTTCACTAAGGATGTTGTTTCTGCTGTCATGAATAACCATTTATGACACAGATATAAGATCATAGATAACCACAGCATGTTAGTTGTGAGAAACAATAAAGAACTGTCTGAGAAGAATGTTGACAGTATACTTGTCTTTACAAGCAAATCTCTTGTATTATCTAACGACAGTAACTAGGTTGCTGCCTGGAAAAATCTGGGAGGATCCTTAACTATTGGCACCATCATTATGACAGCTGAAATTCATGAATGTCCCAATTTCATTGATTACGTAATCGAAAGATTTACTGTAGTTCAGAAAAAAAAGTGAAGATGGAGAAGAAACCAATAACACAGGCCAACGATCAAAATGCTTTTTTTTCTTAAAACATCTTATTCTTATGTTTTTTAGGGTGCTAAACCCAAATATGACACTTAAGCTCTATCACCTACCATTTTTTTCACATTTGCACATAGATTTATTAAATTTTGTTATTTTTTAAAGAATTTATCAGTTTTTCTATAGTTCAAATGTAATTCTAAAATATTTGTACTGGCTGTAGAAGAGTTGGCAGCACTGCTAAAACACATTTACTGTCCAGAAAAGGGGGGATTATATTTTTCTGTTCACAGCTGATGTTTTATTTACTGCCAACCTAACCTAACTTTCTGGTTTTCAGTACATGTGCTCAGTAAAATGTCTAATCGCGGTTGTAAGAACTCTGCTGACAGTTTTTGTTATATTTATGGTGAGTTTGTTATTAAAAAACACCAAAGAAACATTACAGACTTTGTGAAAAAGGTTTATTTCTCATATTCTGGAATTAAACTTGGTGATCAGGGTAAATCTTGGGCCCCGCATAAGGTATGTTATGTTTGTGTTGAAGATCTTAGAAAATGGTCAAAAAAGGAGAAAAAAGCGTTTAAGTTTACTGTCCCTATGGTGTTGAGAGAACCTAGAAATCACAATGATGATTACTACTTGCAGTATTGCATTTACTGGCCATAACTCGTAAAACAAGAAGGTAATAAGCTACCCTAACCTAATGTTCGCCATCCGACCAGTAGGGCACAGTGTAGATTTACTGGTCCCAGAACCTCCAGATGATATGAATTCTGTTCAAACTGTAATGTTTTTTTATGTACAGTCAGAGCTAGATGAGCAAGATGATGAAGAGTTCCATTGTACTACAGGAAATATAGAACCTAAACTGTTTACGCAGATCAAACATAACGACTTGGTTAGGGATCTTGGGTTAACAAAAGAGAAAGCTGAATTGCTTGGTTCTAGACTAAAAGAAAAGAACTTGTTGGCAGTTGGAACCAATATATATGTGTACAGGAAGAGAGAGAAGCAGTTTTCAACATTTTTTGAAGAAGAAGGTGATTTAGTGTACTGCTCAGACATTCCAGATCTGATGAACAAGTTCGGTGTTGAATACAAAAAAGAAGACTGGAGGCTGTTTTTTGATTCATCCAAAACTAGTTTAAAAGCTGTTTTGCTACACAATGTTAACACGTATGCATCTATACCTGTTGGCCATTCTGTACATATGAAAGAGAGCTATGAAAACCTAGAAATAGTGTTGAACAAAATTGGCTATTCTGCTCATGGTTGGATGATATGTGTCGATTTAAAAGTAACATGCATGCTTCTTGGTCAGCAGGGTGATTTTACTAAATTCCCATGTTTCTTGTGTGAATGGGACAGTAGAGCTAGGGATCAACATTGGTGAAAAAAGAACTGGCCTGTGAGGAAGTCTTTAAAACCTGGCGAGAAGAACATTCTCCGCAAAAATCTTGTAGATCCTAAAAACATTCTCTTACCACCTCTACATATAAAGTTAGGTCTCATGAAACAGTTAAAAGCATTGCCTAAAGATAGACCTTGTTTCAAGTATCTTTGCCAAAAGTTTCCAAATCTTTCAGAAGCTAAACTTAAAGAAGGCGTCTTTGTAGGACCCGACATTCGAAAAATGATGTTAGATGTTACCTTTGAAACCACAATGACGATGAATGAGAAAGAAGCATGGGTATAATTCAAGCAAGTTATTACAAAATTCTTAGAAAATGCAAAAGACCCAGAATATGGTACTATTGTAGCTACCATGTTAAAAAAGTTTACAAAATTAGGATGTTTGATGAGCCTGAAAGTTCACTTTTTGAACAGTCATCTTGATTACTTCCCGGAAAATTTGGGAGATGTTGGTGAGGAGCAGGGTGAGCGTTTTCACCAAGATATTAAATTGATAGAAAAAATGCTACCAGGGCCGCTGCAACATCAACATGATGGGGGACTACTGTTGGTCACTTCACTGAGAAGCTCAACATGCGACTCATCGCAGAAAAAGCTACACAAGAAGCTCCAAAGAAAAAAGATAAAGGAAGTATAAACCAATTCCATCTGACTACTGAAACATACATCAATACACTGTATCATTATTTCAAGTAATCAACTGTAAATAAAAACCATGATTGTGATTTAACATAGAGTTTCATTAATTTTACCATATACCATATAGAGATTTTAAACTATATAACAAAAAGCAGATTTCTCAAAATCTATGAGTGATACAAAAAAAAACTAATACCAGATTTGGATTCAGCACATAAAAAGCTATACAAATCTGCTATTAAAGTCAAAAAAGTTTTCAAAAAAAAATTTTTTTTTTTTTGCCTGTGTAATAAATCATTTCAACCAGTTCTAACATAAAAAAAACTCTTTTTTATTAATATAGCCTGACATTTTATCAGTTTTCTATCAGTGCTTCTACTGATAACAGAGTTAATACTACCATGAGCAGTTGTATAAGCAAACCATTCTAAAAAAATTTACCCAAGAATAGGTCATATTCTTAGATTTAAGTAGGCAATAGTTAAGGTGAAAATATATGTGTAATTGTTTTATATATTATTATTATTAAGTGATAATATATATTTATATAATTTTAAATGATACAACTATTATACTGTAATATAACTGTTTTAAAAAACATATTACCATGTTGCCATAACTGCCGTACTGTATGTCACTGGTGACTGATACCATATTTTTGCATATAATTATTAGGAAACTAGAAGTTCAGGATTACACGGAAATAATAGAAGGAAATCTTTTTTATTTACACTTCTTAGTAGAACTACATTACGTTTTAGAATTGTGTCACATTTGATTTGATCCTTTAAAAAAATTCACCTAAAAAAATTGAATAATTCGAAAATTAGAAACTAAAAACTTTAATTTAAAACACCACCCTTCAATTCATAAGATCATATAAAATTCCTAAAAACAGCTCAATTTAAAATATACTTGTATTGAAACGATACAAACACAAATGTAAGAATAATGTTCAGATTATATTTAAATTCTAATTATTCGAGAAAAAATATTTTCAAAGAAAAATAGTTATACTGAAAATTTAAATTACGTATCTATAAAATACGTGAGGAAAACCTAGTAGCTATATTTATTGTTTAAAAATATCTATGATATTGTGAAATACGTTATATATTTATACTTGAATTTATATTGAAAAAATAGAACACAAATTTTTACATTTTAAATTCATTTAAATGAATTCCTCAATCATTCGGGAATGGGTAGTAAGCTCGTCAACATGACCGACACGGCACCTCATAGTATAAATATTTAAGTCGCATCATGACACTCACTGGTCTCTGACGACATTATAAAATAAACTAGTTTAAATGAATAAACACACTAGAAGACATATGTTATTATGTTTTATCATCATTTAAACAAAAACTACAAAAAAATTGTATTTGAAGGTTATTGGAAAACTGGTTGGCAGTCAATGTGTTGATCGATTCTAATACACTATAATACACTGTATTTCTCTCCTGTATGGGAAAAAGTATAATATCTATATGTATCCTATATATGACTCAATGCTATTCCTGTTTAATAATTGGCCCCATTTAATATGTGCTTTTATGCAGATCCATGAAATCATATGAAATGTTTTTTGTTGTAGATTTATTTCAATATTATTGCTAATAATAATATACTAGTATTACATGCTAGTACAATGAAACCTGTTTAAGCCGGAATCCATTGGGACCGGCATTTTTTTCCGTCTAAGACAGGTTTCCGCCTTATACAGTTGTAGTGTACTGTATGATGGTAACATCACGAAACGTTTGCCGAGTCTATTTTTAGCGTTGGGGTGAGGGTAGGCCATGGGGATTCTTAGCTATAAGACTATTATTTCTACTGATTAGCTGTATGGCGCTATACCAACACCTCATAGATAACAGACAATTGTCGTCGTGTCTACATTTGTTCTAATACAGTATTTAATTTAATTATTTATTTCCGATTAAGTACTGAATGTTTATTTCCTACAGAGATAACACTTCAACATATAAAGCAAGTGTATTTAAATCAAAAAAAAACTATCACATTTTAACGTCTAAATAAAAGTCACTCAACAGTAATATCAACAGTAACAAATGGTGACGCATTTCCGGGCTGTTAATACGTACCGCAAAATCTTCTAACTCACAAATTTTCATTAAAGCCTCGCCAAATGTTTTTATTTTGTGACTGGTCCCTCTTCAATTTCTCCTTCACTTTCTATAATCTCATTAGTCTCCATTTCAATAATTTTGTAGGCTGGCTACTGTACGTACGATCTGCTTACGCGAAAAGTAAGGCGACCAATTGGCTGGACGCTGTAACAAAACCGGAAGACGCGACTGCTGACTCGGACATCAATATGTCTGGCCGTGGATGTTAGTAAACCATTCATTGCGTTATCTTGTGCATATCAACAATCCTTAACCTTGTTACAGAGTTCTCATAAATAAATACGATCCGTTACAATTAAGCCGACCTATCTGTGAATTTTGTTATGGTAAAAAAATATATTATAAACTGTATTTTATCCAAACGGAAGTCATTGTAACTTTATATTTTACAGCATGTATATGATCAGATTTTCCGGCTTACGCAGAACTAAGACGTAGTAAATACGTATCACTCATCCTTTTGCTTATTCCGCTTCCGCTTTAGACAGTTTCCGGCTTATGAAGGTTATTAACCAGGTAAATTAAATAGGCGACAGTCGGGACTTTTAAAGTTTTCCGCGATAGACAGGATTCCGCCTAACACAGGGTCCGTCTAAGACAGGTTTCACTGTACTAATGCTATTAGTATATGCTAGTAATGTATTAGTTGCTAGAATGACACATAACTAAATGTTTTTAAAAAACAGCCTTTATAACAGTGAGCTGTATATTTCAAAAAGCTAAAACATACTATAGAATAATTCACATAAATTATTTTGTTTAACGATAACGGGCATACTTCATAGTAAAGATGTTCATGAGCTTTCTTTATATGAGGAATCATAGAACAAAGACCTCGTACAGTTGTCCCATCTTTGCACCCTTCCAGAGGGCATTTAAAATGCCCCTCAGTCCATGGAGTTTTCCTTAATAAACCCGTATTTATTGATAATACTCTTTTCTTCTGGCATGTTTCGACCTCAGCATTTGGTTTCTGCACAATCCACATTAAACATATGTTAAGAAAATTATCAGAAATGTAATTTTTTATCAATAGTGTAAGTTTAACAACATTCTGTACATCAGTTTAATATGAACAAGATAATATAAAAAATATACAAAATATGCTTAAGTAAACCTAAACAACATAGCATAAATCAGTACAGTATAATGCTACTAAGTCTATGTTATTTATTATATGGAGAATATTTCATTTTATATATATTACTAAAATAAGTAACCTAGGAATAAGTTATAATATATATATATTATAACCTCGGGTTCAGTAGCCCGAGGATGGAGACACTAACCAGTCTTTGAAAGTACTCGCATAAATACCAAGTAAGATTCTTGTTTAAGTACATAAGTGAAAGTGATATATATATATATATATATATATATATATATATATATATATATATATATATATATATATATATATATTGTACGTTATCCATTGTTTTTCCGTTGCACTGACTTTATGAAGTAAATATATTACTATTGTAAGTAATTTTATCCACCATTAAGTGCAATGATTTTACCTTGTGTGATGAGGCGCCTTTCGGTCTCTTGACCATTGTCGAATCACTGATTACTTTTTCTCAATTTTTCTGGTGTGGATGTTCGGTCCGTAGTGTTGGTATTTGTTGACATCATACACATTTCCTCTTGAGTCTCGTGTATAATGTTTTTGAATAGTATGTCTTCTGTATATGTTGTTTGTAGATTCATTAAATTGTTGTGTATGTTTTTATAAATGTGGTATTTTTCTAGTGAGTTTAGTTCTATTGGGTTATTATTTATTTCAAGTATGGTTAGGTTATTTTCGTAATTTGTTATTTCATGTTTATGTGATATTAGGTGTGCTGCAACATTTGATACTTTTGAATTTTTGTTTTTGAATGCTCTATAATGTTCTTCAAATCTTATTTTAAATGATCTGGTTGTTTTCCCTATATAAAATGCGTTACAGTTGTTACATGTAATTTTGTAAATTCCTGATAGGTTATGTTTTTCTGAATTTGTTTTGTGGTTTGTGTTATTAAGATATTTTATTATTTTGTTGTTTGTTTTGTATGTTGGAGTGTAGTATTCTTTGTTGTATATATTTGTTATTTTTTCTATTTTGTTAATGGTGTATTTATATTTTAGGTAGATTTTTTTATTTTTATTATTTTTGTGTTCTGGTTGTAGTGTTGTGTTGAGGTTAGGTTTTTTTGGTCAAGTGACCGAAAGGCGCCTCATCACACAAGGTAAAATCATTGCACTTAATGGTGGATAAAATTACTTACAATAGTAATATATTAACTTCATAAAGTCAGTGCAATGGAAAAACAATGTTTTTGAATAGTAGTTGTCTGCATATGTTGTCTGTAGGTTCATTAAATTGTTGTGTATGATTTTATAAATATGGTATTTTCTAGCAGGTTTAGTTTTATTTGGTTATTATTTATTTCAAGTATGGTTAGGTTATTTTCATAATTTGTAACTTTTTAGGGCAAAAGATATTACTCCACGGAAACAGAAGTTTAATCAATTCCCAAATGTAAATATTTACCTTTTCATTAAGTAGTAAGATAACTAAACCTAACCTAGCCTAACTTTAGCTTGTTTTTGCGGAAACACGTTAAAGTTAGAGTGGTTAGGTTATCAACTTTATTTTCCACTAAATGTTAGGTTAGGCCTCCCAACTTTCCAAAAAATAGTCACAACTAAAATATGATAAAAAATTAACTTTCCATGTTTTCTGCAGTAAATGAAGAGATATTCATGTTCTTCACACAAAAACGAATAGCTTTGAAAAAATTTAATTAAAAAAAATTATTGTCAATAGAATGCAATAATTACCTTAAATTTTTTTAAAATTATTATGGCTTTAAAATTTTTTATAGTTAAGTGAATGTTTAAGGAAATGACCGCTAAACATTAAACCGTAAAAAAAATTTAATTATCTATTTACTTATCTAATAATAAACTTATTATTTTATATATTTTAATTCATCATTTTGGTATTTATTTCCCACTTCCCACATGATCGATTTACACAAAAAAAATTATGCTGAGCAAAAATGCAGTGTCATCAGATATACAAACAAAATTTATATAAATTTTCACTCATGCTCCAAAAATTAAAAGTTTTGGAAATTATCAAATCTCCTCCTCTCTGTGTCACACGTTAACCATTTCTAATTCAATATTTTGGCTTTATTTTTTACGTAGCCCTCGCAAAATGTCTCAAAATGTTATTAATCTTTTTGTTGATTACAAAAAACTACAAATTTTGAACAAAATCCACTTGAACAAGTACTATTAGCAACACATTTCATCTAGCACACAACTTTATAAAATTATGAAATTCGGACACATCTTATTTTATCATGATAGTAAGTCGCAAAATTAATCAGAAGGACAAAACAAATACTTACAGATACTATTCCAAGTACAAAACAAAAAATTTGGCATTGAACATTTGCAAACCTTTTATTTCTAACATGGCCTAAAAACAGTAGAGCTTACCTCACAAATCAGTGTAAAATTGAAGTGTTAAAGTTCATTTTTTTCAAAATTTGTAATTTCTTGATAACATAGCAGGTTTAATTACATTTTTAGACATTTTGTGAGTAATTATGCAGAAAAATAAAACCAAAACATTGAATTAGAAACATTTTAAATGTGCAACTGAGGTGGGAGGAATTGATAATTTTTTAAGTTTTCAATTTGTCGGGTGGGAGCATAAGTTTTTTAAATTTCTGATGTATTTCTGCATCATGCCGTATTTCTTTTTGAAAATTGATTACATACGTACAAGAAATAAATACAATACTTTTTCACAAATAATCAATTGAAAAATAATAAATTAGTGCAACACAATTCAGTTGCCATGACCACTGAATTCAGAATCAATCCAAACCCAAAAGTTTTGGGATATTGTACCACGTTTTATTTTTTTTGTTTATGCATATATTCTACATCACTAGGCAATTTGTTTGAAAAAATATTGATGTCTGACCTAGTCAATAATAATTACTTAAAACTTCTAGTAAATTGTTTACATTAGCCACGTAAGCAATTTAGGTAGAAAAAGTTTACTGGCCAATGCAAAAAAAAAATACCAACAAAAATAATAACACTTTTTTGACAAAAATTTATTTCACTCTCACCCCTTCCACAGTTACCTAATTAATAATTTACAAATTCAATGTTATATCTTGATTTCTTTTTACCTTGAAACTAGGTAATGCCTCAAAAAGTATTTACATTTGTCGGTATTTATTTCCCATACCCACGGTACGATTTTAGGAACGATGCAGAAAGTCATCAGGGATACAAAAAAAATTATTACAACTCTTGCTCACACCCTAAAAATTAACAATTTTGAAAAATTGTAATTCGCCCCATATATGGTGCTAATAGTGTTAGTAAAAATGCAAATCGCCCACCTCCAATACAATGCATATAAAATGAATCAAAAACATGTCCTGAAAGTATACTAATAATTATTGTTTTTAATCACTTAAACAACAGTTTATAACTATCCGAACTTTGAATTTAGTAAATTTGTTAAAACTTACTCAAGTTTTAACAAATTTACTAAATTTAAAGTTCGGGTAGTCATAAACTATTGTTTAAGTGATTAATAAGATTCAACCGAACATAATGGACTATAAAATTCAAGAATTATTGTTTGTTATTGCCACGAATGTTAATTTTAGACACCTATGAAGTATCCAGTTAGGATAGATTTGGTTGTAATTTTGTACGTTTAACCAAATATACAATGCAAGGCTAGAAGAATAGATATCACGTGACATGAACTGGCAAAAAGTATTACTCTGCGGAAGTAGACGTCTAGTTAGGTAATGTATAAACAGCAACAACAAATCGATATTTAATGTATAAAATAATGTCCAAATCTATCCTAACTGGAAATTTTAAACGTATATTTAAATATATATATACGTACTACGGCGTGCCGTTGATACGGGGACAAAGTACCTCATACTACTTCGTACTGAATTTTTTAACTTACTTTAATTTGATAACATGGTATTTATTTCCCTGAGCGAGACAAGTATATTTTTTTCATATACCTGGTGACTTTCTGCATCACCCAGTATAATTGTTTTCGCTAAATTCGTACACATGAGTACGGGAAATAAATACCCATTTGTTTTTTACCACGGAACTTAATTTCTCATCACATTCTAGTTGGGACAAGGTATTTGGGCGTGCAGTAGCAACAGTGCATTCTTCTATGTCTAAACATGAAAAATACCTATAAAGTATCCAGTCAAGATAGATTTGATTGTAATTTTATACAGCATCAAAATATATATATATATATATATATATATATATATATATATATATATATATATATATATATATATATATATTACCATATATATATATATATATATTAAAAATATTTCAAAAACAAGAATACTTTTAATGAATATATTTATTCAAAGCTTTTCGCCGATAAAATAGTACCATCTTTCTTCAGGAAAATAATTATCTAATAAATAAAGATTTTATTAGATAATTATTTTCCTGAAGATGCTGGTACTATTTTATCGGCGAAAAGCTTTGAATAAATATATTCATTAAAAGTATTATTGTTTTTTGAAATATTTTCAATTTAACTATATTACAAAAAGAACTATATTAGAACTATATTAACTATATTACAAGAAAACATATCACCATATTTAATATATATATATATATATATATATATATATATATATATATATATATATACCTATATTAAAACATATCAATGAAGAATCCAGTCAGGATGGATTTAGTTGTAATTTTATACAACATTACTATGTACCTATATTAAAATATTCGTTATGAGTTTTTGCATCTCTCAGTAAAATTTTTCGGCCGATCTCATACCTTACATGTGTAGATTTGTTTTATATATTTTAATATAGGTATAACATAGATATTGTATGTTGCATACAATTACAACCAAATTTATCCTGACTGGATACTTTATACGTATATTCATGTCTAGACGTAGTAAAGAGCACTGTTGCTACTGCCTGCCCAAATACATAGTCCCAAGTAAAATGTGATAAGAAATTAGCCTTCCTTGGTAAAAAAAAGATGTAAATAATAACGCAAATACTTTTCGAGGTATTTTGCTAGTTTCAAGGTAAAGAACATTCATTATCAAGACATAACATTCATTTTTTAAGGTTTCAGGTGACTGTGGAGGGGTGGTATTGGAATATATTTTCCATAAATATTATTTGGGACATCAGAGAAGGTTATTTTTTCTATTTCTCATGAGGTTCTGCATCGGCCGGTAAAATTTTTCGGCCGGTATTGCTTACGTGGCTAAATTATACAATTACCACCGTAATTGTTTACATTTCTAAAACACCTTAGACAATTAAAAGAGAAAGATTTACTAAATGATTGTTTTATACTTACAGGAATAAAGTCAATTTTTTGAATTAAATCCTCCGCTAAAAAGCTTCTAGTTTTAGTAAGTTTAGCTGTACATGTAGGACAATTAATTACGAGTTGCCTACATCTCTCACAAATGTGATGGCCCCTTTTGCAAACTAGGATAGGTGGCGGAGGTAATTCAAAACACACTGGGCATCGTAAAATAGTTTCGATGTCCAAATCTGCTAAATTAGTTGGAAAAGCCATAATTCCAAACAATGGAAGACACTGCAATCAACTGAAATGATATAGTAGGTTATTATTTTATATTACACAAAAGAATATAAAATTATTACATCAGAAAAGTATAATATATCAGAACGAAATCTAGTCACAATAACCAATAAAAAAATTTACATATGTTTGTATAATTTTGAAATAAATTACCAGTACTCCTAATATTCCTGAAATGTTTACTACTTTTACACTAGAGATGGGCGCACAGTTCGTGAACGGTTAAATTTAAGCGCTGCATTCGAATGACTGAGTGAAGCAGTGAACCACGGTTCTATGAAATAGAATTGCTTTTCACTGGTTCTTTCCGTTCAACGGTCCCAGATACTGGGGTGCTTCATTAAGAACCGAGCAAAGAGTTCAGTTCACACAGCGAACAGTCTTCTCTTGTTCATAACGCTAATGATACGTACACATAAAGCGTTGCAAAGCGCATTTTGAATTACTGTATTGCAGAGCAAATGTCTGAACGCGCGATACGGCGCGCTTCGAGTTTCCAAAGTCTAAACTACACCGTTCACAGAATCAGTCTAGCGAGCGTTTTTTGTAGTACAGTTTACACCTACAAATCCCACAATTATGGAAGAAAATATATCATCTTTTGACACTTAGGTCTTCATTGAAGAAGTGAAAAATCGCCGTGCTGTAGACAACTATAGTTGCAACATTTATTTTAAGCTTATACATGTTGTAACGGTCTGGAAAGCCGTCCAAATTGGGAAATTAATAATTTCCTATTTTTTAAATAACAATTTTAATATTTAAATAATAAGGTTTTAATTTACGTTATAAGAAAACGTAAAGAGTCAAGAAGTCAGTAAAATTTTGAATAAGTATTATTAAGACAAATTAAAAATTATAATAGCATGAAACTGTAATAACTAACTAAATTTGACAAACGGGAGTGCAGTGAAAATTTCCTAAGTGCCGAAAAATGCTAACTTGAGAACTAGGTCACGTAGAACTATCACTGACATTTTGAAATGACCAGCAAGATCCAAAATGAACAATAGTGGAAACTAAATTTAAAAAACTTTAATAACAAAAACGTTACAGCCATTTTAAAATAATAGACATTTTTCAGTGTTCTAAAACAAATAACAAAATTATGCAGGTTGAATCGAATACGTTGTCCAATCCGCCCGTACAAGAAAAGAAGCACAGAGATAGCGAAGAGCTTAGAGCGGGGGGAAGGGTTACCGCAATAAATACAGGAACTTAGGGACCTGTAAGGCAGTCTGTAAAAAATTTTAATACGAGGTGCTAACGGCCGTAATGTCGGATCGCGTCTAGGACCACCACCATCGGCCAGGCAAAACCATAACGCTTCCGCCGTCTAAGACCATCCATGGACAAGGGCTCCAGACTCAGCCTCCAGGACGCGGAAATGGAGAAAGACTTCCATCGACTGACCAGGGATGGCAACTTCCGATGTCCAGGGACCAGGGAATCCAGACGAGAGGACTCTAGGACCGGCAGGGAAATTCTTGGCAAGTCATTGTCTCTATTATATACAAATTAACGTTAAATTTAGTCAGTTAAATTTATTAAATTCAAATTACCAATTAAACTTAAACAATGACTTCACTCTATGTTGAAAAATTAGATAAATCTTAAAAGTAGTAAAATTAATTAGTATAACAAAAATGTTTAAATAATGAATAATAAATATTAAATTTACAAAGTGGTTTTGGCCATAAGCCAATCATTTTCAAGAAGACCAGATTTATTGAATCATATAAATTTTAAAATTATTTATAATAAAATGTGAATTTACCAATTCAATCTTGAAATGAGAAGATAAAATTTTTTATTATGTTAAATTTTGAAATAATTTTGTTTAAAAATGTGTAAATGTAATTAATGAATTATGTATGAAATGTAGGATTTAAATATGTGAAAAATAACGAACTTTTAATTAACTATTTGTGAAGATAAAGAGAGAGTTAAATGTATTTCATTTGAAAAGATAATTATTTTAGTTTAAAATCAGTAATTAAATGCATTATAAAAACTTACAGTATTTGAATGTATCCTGTGTTGAACAACCAATAAAAAACCTTTAGTTTTTTCCAACTGATAAATAATGATTATAAAATCAAAGTATATAGTTTTAATTAAATTTCATTAATTAATAAATATTTAAAATTCAGAACCTAATGTTTCTTCAAACGAGTTCTCTTTTGAGAACCAATTTATTGAGCTATTCTAAAAATTAGTTGGTTCTTTGTATTGAAGCCCAGAGATGATGTCTACTGGCAGATCATGTTTAAAGAACACAGGAGCCTTTTAAAAAAAGGTATCTTAAACATGATCATATTTTGCACGTCCCCTAGCTGTGCCTGCAGATCCCATGAAGTGGTAAGATTCTTTGAAAAATTTTGTGTGTTTATATAAATGTTGTTTCTTTCCAGCTGACTATTTTACTGACATGTGTGACTATATACAGGCCCAACAAACTTGCCAACCATCTTAAGGGAGGTCATACAAACGTTAAGGTAGAAGTCAGCGGGAATAGGCTTGCATTTAGGCGTGGTCCATTACGCGGGAACACAACACAAAATTTAGGATCTTAACACGGTACACAAAACGGTGTGAGCAGAAAATATATAATAAATATGTAATTGTGCCAACAAAGCGAAGCGGGGGGGGACCTTGCAATGTATTAAATCCAATTTAGAAATTTGTATTACTCATAATTACAATTGTATTATACCTGTAGGGTCGTTTACCACTATATAATTAAATATCGAGATCTTGTTTCTGTTCATGACGAACTGGTTGTAAATTACTTATTACACTTTTACTATTACTTGCGACCAGACGTTTTGTTAACTACAGTTGTTAAATTGTTAACTTGTTCCTCCAAGTGTAAGTTAATAATTTAACAACTTTAGTTAACAAAAAGTGTGGTCGCAAATAATCGCAAAAGTGTAATAAACTACACACAAAAGTGTATATAATTAACACACGTTTTTTCACTTATCAGTTTTTGGAATTGTACTCCTATTCACACCATTTTATCCTGCTATGTTAGTTTACATTCTTTGATGAAGTAATGAGTAAATATGTCTTCTCACTCCTTTTACATATGTTTGGTCATAGTACAGTTTATACAGACAAGTCAATTAATGGTGCTTTTTAAAGCAAATTTTCATACCTGTATCCATCTCGTTGTCGTACATAGTTATGGAATAAACAACATGCCAAAATGATAATGCATGCAAGTTCTAAACCGATATTTAGAACTCGTCCAATAACAAATCAAACGATGAAATCGACATTCGTAAGTAATTAAAAAACTTGGGCTCGTACTTTCTAAGATTGGGATAAAGTGTTACAAAAGAGCCATAAGTCGATCTGTTACATAATATCATATGTACTCGCCTTGTCTTCGTCTTCATGATTTATATCTACGGTATAAAAATCCAAACACACTGCCTCTTCGACTTCCATAGCTGAACTTGCATTTAACTCTCCATCAACACATTGTATGTGTATGGCAATGTATTATGTGACGCGAGCTGTAACGCGTGTTGCAACGCTCTAATGTCTACGTAGCCTAAGGTACAAATCAAGAATACTTGTCAATGCGGCAAGTCTTTTACCTTTAGATCTATGGGTAACTTTGCCTTGTCGATAGTAAAAAAAATACAGCCTAAATCTAGGAAGTTTATGCTTTATTTTATTTATAGCCTAATCTATCCCAAATAGATTATATTTGTTGATCCCATCTTCACGTGAGCTACTAGATTTCACTAAAACACTTGTAAATATTTTACATATTTTGAGTTACGGACTGAGTTAACAATGGGACACAGCTCCCGTCAACAAATATAAGTAAGTATTACTATATATACTATTGCCTAAAATATACATATTTGAATATTATAAGTGTTGAACAATAATGACAAATGCTACTGCATGCTTGCTACAATTCAAATGGCCGCAACAAATGAAACATTCAAATAAAACTCTTTTAAATGAATCGATTCGCCCACCTCTAATTTACACGCGCACACCAGATGTTGAGAAATATCAATTTCTTATCCCCCAAAAGACAGTCGACAGACTAACCATTACAATATTATGCAATGCACACACCACAGTAGATATTATTTTCCCTTATTTTATAATTTCCAGTTGTGAGTTTTTGTACTAAAAGAATGTTTTTTTTTTAATTAGATAATAACTATAATATATTACTTAATTTTAAAAAAAATACTTAATTGAGTGAATATGTAATTGATTGCTTGCTGACACGTTTCAAAACATTCGTTCCTTTTACGAAGCTAACCCTCTACTGTCGGCATCGTTTAGGTATAAAGGCTTAACGGGATCGATTTATGACTGTGGAATGGGATGGATTATTTTGGTTGTGTGTCAAATAATGAAAAATGTTGTTGACTTCATAATGTTTGCGATCATTTAATATGTTTTCTTTATCTCTTGCGTAGTGTTTGTATATTTCGTATTTTTCGAAGAGGTTGTTAGTGTTTTACATTGTTTTAATTCTTGAATTTTGTAGTCCATTACGTTCGGTGGATCTTATTAATCACTTAAACAATAGTTTATGACTATCCGAACTTTTTATTTAGTAAATTTGTTAAAACTTATTGAGACATTCTCCTTTTTGTTTGGTAATGGTAGTTGCTTTAGTGTTGTTGTTTATGTTTATTTTCGCGTATGTAGGTGTTGAGTTGTGAGTTAGGCATAATTTATTGAATTGTATGTGAGCATGTATTTTCCTAACCTTAAAAACCGTATTTCTGTATTCTTAGACTGCAGCTTGTCTTGCTGTGTTGAATTCTTGAATTTTGTAATCCATTACGTTCGGTGAACCTTATTAATCACTTGTTTTAATGTGTGTAGAACATTTAAATTAGTATGTATGTCCATGTGTGTGTTGCGTGTTTTTTAGGTGTTTTGCGTTGCTGGATTTTGGGTTTTTTTTTCTCTGGGTAATGTGTTCTTCGAAGCGTGTATAGAATGACCTGCCAGTTTAGCCGATGTAATAACTGGGACAATCGTTACAAGTAACTTATAAATACCTGAAAGTTTGTACATGTCATTTTCTTTTCGAAAAGGTTGTATGTGCTGTCTTACAACCGGGAATCGATTTCATAGTAACGGTATCGGTAAAATTTTGGAATTGACCCACCACTAGTATAAAAGGATTACTAGTAATTTAGGGATGGCCCCTTACTTTATAATCGTTGAGGACCGCCATTTCGATAGATGTGTCTCATTGATAATGGGACATATCTTCCGAAACTGCCGTCCTCAACAATTTATAAGGTAAGTGCTAATATAGGCCAGTGTAACATATTTATAAGTGTTTCTAGTTAAAAACTAGTAGCTCAAGTGAAGATGGAATTAATAAATATATATATTTTAATTATATTTCTGGCAGTCACTATAAATTCGTCATCTGTGCCTTGAGTTATTTCAATAGCTAAAAATCAACACCTGTGTCAGGTTGAACTAGTTAGCACCAAGCACCAATAAATTAAATTTAAAACATAGTTTTGGTTTACGAAATTTAAAGAATGATATTACATTAACTACTTGGTTTAAAATTGAGTTTTGTTTTTTAAAATATGGATTTGCATTTAGTGTCTGTGAAAACTGAATAGAGTTATTAAAAACTAAAAACTCTAGTAAATTTTGTCTAAAAATGTAGAATTTTTACATTAATTGTTTAGTTTATCTAGCAAATCATGCAAAGGTAATATGAAAATAAGTAGCTAATTAATATGAAATGCTTTATTGTATCTCTAGGTTCTAAATGTTTTGGGGTTATAACAATTTTATTGTGATCAAATTTAAAATATATCTAAAACTAAGTAAGCTTTTCTAAATTATTTATAACTTATTAACAATTTATATAAAACATATTCATATTGTTAAAAAAATTCGAAGGGTTTTATTGAAAAAAATCCTAGATTCGTTCTTTTTATTCTTTGAAAAGCTTTGCTCATCATCAATAACATTGTTATTTATGAATGTCAGATTGTTTATTTGTAAAAGGAAGTACACCTGGCTATATAGAAATTTCTAAAGGATATACAAAATTAGGTATTTATTTCCTGTTCCCACGTGTTCGGTTTTAGCAAAACAAATTATACTAGGAGACACAGAAAGTCATCAGAGATACGAAAAAAATTATGAAAACTCGTTCATGCCCCAAAAATTTACAATTTGGAAACTTTTAAATCCCTCCAAATGTGGTGCCAATAGTGCTGGTAAAAATACACATTGCGCACACCCACTACAATGCATATAAAATAAAAACATATCCTGAAACTATAATGATAATTATTGTTTGTTATTACCACAGAAGGTTAATTTTATATACCTATGAAGTATCCAGTCAGGATAGATTTGGATGTAATTTTATAAGTTTAACCAAATACCACTTGTAAGCCTAGAATTGAGATCACATGACATTAGTATTCAGCAGAAGTAGATGTCTAATTAGGTAATGTTGTATAAAATTACAACCAAATCAATCCTGACTGGACACTTATACAGGTATATTTTAATATAGGTATAAAGTAATGTATAAAATTGATACACGGGCGTAGTAGTTCTTACTACTCCGCACTTAATTTTTTACCCAACTTTAATTTGATGAAAACTGTATTTATTTCTCTGAGTGAGAGTTTTCATTATTTTTTCTCTAATCCCTGATGACTTTTTGCGTTGCCCAGTCTAATTTTCCCCCCTAAAATCGAACACGTGGGAACAGGAAATGAATAGCCAAAATTAATAAACCTAAAACACAAAATAATTAACACTGGTGTTATACCATTGAAGATGGTATAATGCTCTTGTAATTGTTATTATTTAAACATGGTAATTATTTTCTTTGTGTTTAGTGCTTCCAACTGCCATACCTCATGCATTAGCAAACATTTTTGTTAAAAACCAAATATATTTTAACTGGATACTTCATAACTAAATTTGAATGTAGCATAATATAGTCCTCTGTTTTATATAAAAAAAGTAATTTTAAACAGATTTTGTGTATATTGTAAAGTTAGATTGGATTATAGTATTTTGGTTTATAGTACTTATTCCCTTCAGCCACGTATGCAATTTCGGCCAATAAATTTTACCAGCCAATGCAGCCAATCATCAGGAATACAAAAAAAAATTATAAAAACTTCTGCTCATGCCATAAAAATTAAATATTTTTGAAAATCACAACTCCCCCCTTTCTTGGCATATGTAAAACGTAACTATTACAAGGTACTGGCTTTATGTTATTAAACTAATAACTAGCAAAGTACATTGAAATATAATTCAACTTATTGACTTCCAAAAAGTTACAAATGAAAAAAAACAACCTTTACAAAGCACTATTACCACCACGTTTCACTTGATACACAAAACTTTATTTTTTGCTATATTAAGTCACAAAATTACTCAGAAGGACTGAAAAAAATTTTACATACACTATTCCACATAGAAAAAAGAACATAATGCATTGAACATTTACACTTATTTTATTTCTAATTCTGACGTAAGAACGATTGAATTTACTGAGCAAAGCAGTGAAAATAAGTGTTAAAAGTTATTTTTTTTTAATTTGTAATTTTTTGAAAGGCAATAGCAAGATTAATTACATTTTAAGGCATTTTGTGAGTTAATACCTTATAAAAATAAAGCTAAAATATTGAATTAGTAATGTTTTAGGTGTAGCGTCAAGGTGTGGAATTGCTATTTCCCAAAATTTTTAATTTTGAGGGCATGAGCAGTTTTTATTTTTTTTTTTTTTAGCAGCATTATGAGTTTCTGAATTTTTTCCTGAAATTGGAGATAAATACCTTGCTTTTTCAAAATTTAAAATTTTGGGTGTCACCAAGTGTTATTTGTTATTATTATTATTTTTTTTTTACTGAAGACTTTTTGCATTATCAGGTATAATTTTGTATGCCAGTATCAATTACATGTAGAAAGTAAATAATTTCCAAACATATTTTA
Organism: Prosapia bicincta; assembly: GCA_036971475.1. Lineage (NCBI taxonomy): Eukaryota > Metazoa > Arthropoda > Insecta > Hemiptera > Cercopidae > Prosapia > Prosapia bicincta. The sequence continues at coordinate 77,318,421 of JBAIZL010000005.1, read as the reverse complement.
TTTTTAATAATACAGTATTTTAAAGTTGAATTGGATCAGTTATTGTAGAGCATTGTTTGTGAGTGTAGTGTTAACAAATTTAAATCAATCTTTTAATATATGTACTGTATGGCATGGCATGTTTTTTCATTAGCAGCTAGTAAGCCTGAGTCAGTGAAGGGTACATACACAGCTAAATACTGGCAATTATAGCTATGTTATTATATACATACTGACAATATAATATATATGTTGAGTTTATACAGTACACAGTCCGTATCTATACTGTTTTTTCTAATTTCAACTGATTGCAGAAATTATATTTAAAATTAATGAAATAATATTTTTTTATAACCAATCCTATCCTAACTGGATACTTCATAGATTTGTTGTAAAATAGCTAACCTTTATTTTATTGCATTGTAAAATATTGTGCTTGCTTTTTTATATAAAAAAATATTCAATAAAAGACATACAATAAACTCACAAATTAATCAGTTATTGACTCATATGCGTTTCAATGACAAAGTCATCATTATTATCATCAGTGAGTGTTGCTACTACAACCTCTACCTTACAACTCTCATAAGTTAGAGTTTGTAGCAGCAACACTCACTGATGATGATGACTTTGTCATTGAAACGCGTGTAAATCGATAAATGATTAATTTGTGAGTTTTTTGTATGTCTTTTATTTGTTTTAACATAACCTCACAAGCTAAGCTCAAAGAATAGTTATATAAATATTCAATGTTTTGTATATATATATATATATATATATATATATATATATATATATATATATATATATATATATATTTTGGACTAGGAGACTGACAGACTTACCTTGGTAAGAGTCCACTCTGTAGTCTTGAAATAGAAACACATAAAAGCACTTAAACAGAGTGGACTCTTACCAAGGTAAGTCTGTCAGTCTCCTAGTCCAAAAAATCTAAATAATCTTTACCAACCAAAACTAACCTATATATATATATATATATATATATATATATATATATATATATATATATATATATATATATTCTTGATATTTTACGTTATCCATTGTTTTTTCCGTTGCACTGACTTTATGAAGTTAATATATTACTATTGTAAGTAATTTTATCCACCATTAAGTGCAATGATTTTACCTTGTGTGATGAGGTGCCTTTCGGTCACGACTATTGTCGAAACACTGATTCCTGGTCCTGGCTGGAATCAGTGATTCAACAATGGTCAAGTGACCTAAAGGCGCCTCATCACACAAGGTAAAATCATTGCACTTAATGGTGGATAAAATTACTTACAATAGTAATATATTAACTTCATATATATATATGTTATGTTTCAATTTTTAAAAATTTTAACCACTATTGTTTTATGATATTTAAAAAACACTCGTTTCTCGTTTAAAATGCAATTTTTATAGAGTATATGAAAAATGTAAATCTTGATAGAGAGACTAATCAATAAGGAATGATGATGTAAGTCTAAATTTTTTAGAGAAACAGGCAAGGTTAAAGAAAAATAGGTGGTGTCAAGACATTGCACACTTAATAGCAAGAATTTATAGCATGAAATTATCAATTGGTCTAGTAAATATGATTAGTTGAAATAGTGTCAGATGACTGTGATGCGATGATGTTTCTGCAGACACCTCTCAATTAGGAATCAATTCTGTATATAACACCCATATTTTGTCAAGTATTAAAATACATAATATCCAGTTGGATAGTTTTGGTCATCGATACTGAACAAAAAAAAGTTATATCTGGTGATGTAGACATTTTCAGGAATATAGAAAAGGTAATGGAACTTAATGTTCGCATCCAACATAGGCTTAATTAAACATTTTTGAAAGAGAAATGCATTTAACCTTATTTTTGAATACACTATAATCCTTATAAAATCTAGATATCATAAAAAAGAGCATTGGTTATTTTACGTTATTATATAGCTATGCTTTAATGTAGCTATAAGGTATCTATTGACTTATGCCTTGAGTGGTTTTTTAAATACATAAAGTTTACTAATACACAAAATAAATAGTTGAAACATGAGTGAAAACAGCCTAATTCCGTGCTACAATATAATAACATATAATAAGATAGAGGTCTTTAGGGTGTTGAAAAAGTCTTGTCCATGTCTTGCAGCATTACACAATGCACTAATTAAATGTGAAGCATATCTGCTAAGAAATAATATTATGTACTGGTTTTTTTGCCAAGTAAATTGATAAATAAGTGTTTATTCAAATACCTCAAAATTACTACCTAATAATTACAAACTTTATTTAGTGTTTTTCATAACCAAATATATATAGCTGGTTACTTATAACTGTATAGAACAAAGCAATATAATATCATAGCACAGTGGTTTCCAACCTGTATTACACGTACCCTTAGGAGTACGTAGAAGCCTGTGGGGTGGTACACGAAAATAATACCAGTAATGGCAGACTGATGTGTTTCATACTTTAGATTTGAAACAAATTCGAGGTTACACCAGTAGTTGATGTGTTGTTGATCGGAATTTGTGTGGAGCTTGTATGTTTATGTGCGACTGGAAGCACAGAATAGAATAGCGATGGGAAACATCTATTCCAAATTTAGGTGAACTATACAAATGCAGGAATGGGTCTATGATTTGGTAATAAGAAACTTTCAATGAACCGTCTGTCATGTTGTACATACAAAAAAATCGTATACACAGCCGGTTGCCCCCTTCACCCATCACTTACAAGGTAGTCAGGCAACCTCTCTTTGTCTTAACCACGTTGAGGAATAAAGGTTACTTTTCATTGAAAAAACCTTTCTAGGGGTACGTGGAATGAAAAAGGTTAGCAGCCACTGTCATAGTATAACGTGTTTTTTTAAATTATTTTTTTTATGGCTACTTTATAGGTAATGTAGTACAGCATACTATGAATATGGGTTATAGACCAACTTGAACAAGTTTTAACTAATTTTTTTCATAAGTGCTACTCAAAAATACATATAAAAAGAATTGACTGATAACAAGTGTCTCAAACCATAAATAGTAGTTGAAATTTGGAAAAATTGAAACAACTTCAATCTAAAATTACAATCTACTACTACAATTACATTATTTATAAAACAGATCACTATTTAAAATTGAAATGTTACAGCTATTTTACAACATACCTATAAAGGATTTGATTGGGTCAAGTTTGGATACAAAACTTAATAAGTTTACTGTTGATAATACAACTACATTCTCTATTATAATATAGTTATAAGTTATCATGTTAGGATTGATTTGGTTTTAAAAAAACACATAATTATGTGTATCATATAAACTAGGCACAGACATATCAAGATAAATCTGCATATGTTGTTGGAAGCATGAGGCTACGTATTCGTATTCAGTGCAGATTCGACAAACGTTATGAAGGAAACTTCACAATTATATTTGTGTAACAAATTTTGTGATAATCTTTTCTTTGAAATAAATTAAGGTTTATTTTACAAAACAAAACTACAAAGGTTGAAATAAAATATTTTTTTCCAAACACAGGTTTACTTGATAGTTGAAATATAGTGACCCTAATTATTTTCAGAATCTTTATAACTTCAAACCCTCACATGAATTAAATATTTTAAAAAAATTATGAATCATCTTCTAAATATTAGTAAGTCCTGGTTTTGTAACAACCAAACATTTTAAAACTTAGAAAGAATATAAAATGAAAACAGAAAACTTTGCTGTGGTTACTTATAATCTCAGTTAATGATTGTAAATCATGTTAATACAATCTAAAACTTAATGAGTGATTAAGTAATTTCTTTTGGACGTATGTGGAATACATTCAAACACAGCAGTCTAGAAACAGTTCTAGGAGCTGGAATATATTATTGCATAAACAACTTTCTAGTGTTTAAAAGACAAAATTTGTCGACATTTAGCAATTTAATGCAAATCAAGACTTAATTAGGGATGTCATAGTGTGGCACTCATCAAATTTTACTAGTCATGGTGTAACTCCAGTCCAAGTGCATTGCACAGTATAAAAGGGCTTCTTCATGTCATAAAAACTTTGTCTATTTGTGAAAAGCTTGAGTGAGTCATAACTCCAAGAATTCAAAAGATAAACTGTAAATTTTAGCCATAGAAAGGCATAAGAATAAACGAATAAGTTTCAAGTGTTTTGCCTGTTTCAGGAACCAACACTTTGAGGTATAAAATATGACAAATTTCATAACTAAAACATTTGTACTACAGTAGCTGCTGCCTAGTATGATCACGTTTAAGGTTATCATTTGGTTGTTACTACTATTTCACTTAAAGGCAGACACAGAATCGTATAAATACATTGTAATTAAGTCGCTTACTGAAATCGTCTGCTTATTTTTATCATTTAATTTATCATGGAATAAAATATGCATTCACAAGCACAGACCAAACAAAAACATTTACAAGTACAGTCAACTCCCGATTATCCGGCATCGCATCAACCACGTTGCGGATCAACCGGAATCGTCAGCTCCACTTGAAGCAGTGGGGCGGGAGGAGTCAAATATGAACGCGGCGGACAGATGCGAGCGCGGGCGGTCGTTGGGGTGTACAGTAACCTTTACGGAATAATTTATAGACTGTCAACTCGCCCGCAGTCGCCACCCTGTGTCCTAAATCCTTCCTACCTGTTTCGCGGGCAGAGTTTCGGTCAGCATGTCTGAGTTTACGTTATATTTCTTGTTGTCCTTTTATAAATTCACGCGGTTCTATGACGCGCGAATCCCTAATTACGCGTTGATCTCCAACGTCCAATCAGATCAGAGCACATCGAAGCATCGAACGTGATGCATGGAGGTGCGATAACCCCGAGCGCGAGCGTCCGTTTTTGGTGAATAAATCCGAACGCCGAATTCGTGGAATTACGCGATCGCTCGAGTCGAACGTAAACACTACCCTTCCTCAGTGGTCAGTCTATGCATTGCTTCTGATCAAAACGAACTGTACAGTAGTGACGGTACAACAGAAGGCGATACTATTTATCAGCTGTTTATACAGTCATTGGGTAGAAGTAGGGCTGTGGATATTATGGTATTTGTTTTAACCGTGATTTTGTATTATCCGTGACGGCCCTGCCGGTAATTATCCCGGATAATCGGGAGTTGACTGTATTGAAAACTGAGAAATAAGTTGAGCAATATGGTGACTGACATCTTGTCCATCAGTCCTTTTATCAACATTATCGACAGATTCATTATCTATATGTCATTCATATCCTAGTCAAACATGTTTTGTAGATTTCATAAAATGTACAGTTGTTGTTTGTCCATCTAGTTGTTCAAATGCCTTTTGTTCACGTGACTACTATACAGTACTGCACCATTTATTCCTTTATTTCATACATGTTAATGATTTCAGTGTGATTTTACATAATTTAATTTTGGAAGATCTTTTTTCATTCGTTCTGTGAAGTTTTGTATCACTTGAATTTTTGAAGTGTAGCAAAACCTCCGAGTCTCAAGAGAAACGACTTGATTTAAGTTGTAAAAAAAACTTGACATTCTAGATCGATACAGTAAATTACTAAAAATGAGTCAAAGAAATCCTGCTTCTCAACTTGGCGTTTTGCAACATTTCTTATATAAAATTTTGAAAAACAAAAGACTCCATCTTGTCATGATCAAAGTATAATAAAAATGTAGATAGCAAAAGAAATCATATTAGTAAAGATCCACAAGTGGAATCAGCTTTGAAATTATGGTTTAAAAATGTTCATAAAAAAGATGCTCAAGTTGATGGCCCATTAATACGCCAAAAGCCGAGGATCTTTCAAAAAAAAAAAAAAAAATTGAAAAGCAGGATTTTAAAGCTACAGATGAAGGGTTCAATCTCTGGAAGAAAAGAGAAATCATGTGAAAAGGAAGATGCTGATTTTGTAGGAGCTAAGGACTGGTTACAAGGAAATAGCCAACAATTTTGGCTGAGTATTCTCCTAGTAGCGTATACAGTGCAGACGAGACAGGACTTTATTAGACATTGTGCAGGTAAAGCAGATTATCGTGTTTTACCCAAACATATTTATATATTCAAAAATGAAAATGCTAGTAGTCGTAAAATATGCATACAATGTATAATTGTTTAGTGTCTTGTTACAATGGTTGGACAAAAAAAAAACTCTTAATCATTGGAAAATCTAAAAATCACACTGTTTTCAAGGTATTAAAAGGCTACCAGTTGAATATCATTCAAACTCCAATGCTGAGGATTTTGCAAAAAAATAGAAAAGCAGGATTTTAAAGCCATAGATGAATGGTTTAATCTATGGAAGAAAAGAGAAAACATTGTTTATAAGTAAACATGTGAAAAGAAAGATTCTGATTTTGTAGGAGCTAAGGATTGGTTACAATAGGAAAAGCCAAAACTTTTGGCCGAGTATTCTTCTAGTAGTGTATACAGTGCAGACGAGACAGGACTTTACTAGACATTGTGCTGGTAAAGCAGATTATCGTGTTTTAGCTGAACATATTTATGAATTCAAAAATGAAAATGCTAGTGGTCGTAAAATATACATACAATGTACAGTACAGTCTCGCTAATCCGGTCTCCGATGATCCGGACCTCCGGCTAATCCGGACGGCCCAAAAGTTTTGTTTAGTTATAGTATTTTACAGTGCACAATCAGTCTGCTGTCCACAAAAATATTTATTTTTATACGTCTATATTTGTTATTTTTCAAAGGGGTTTTCCTACTTTAATACTCAAATAATATAATTTATTCATTAAAATATGAAATAGGTGTACCACTTGTTTGTTTCTTTTGCCTACTAAAGTAGAAAAAACTTCTTTGAAAAAATATATACAAATTAGATCACCCAACACTACAACGTACGTGACATCAGAGACATCTTGCGATAAACAAAAGATAAAGGACCGCTGACTAAACGGATAAACAGTCTATCCGTCTGGCGTCAGGTCAGTTGTTTTGTCGGACAGATGCCACTTTTCCTGCTTCTCGCAAGATATCTGCTCAGTTGTCATTTAATTCTAGTGCGATATTGATCTGTGTTTTTTATTTACGTCTCGTTCAGTGTTCAGTGAAAATGGCGACTAAACGTAAGTCAGTGACAGTGACAATGGAACAAAAACTCCAAGCTTTGTTTCGTATTGATGGAGGTGAATCGCTTATTAAAATTGCAAAAGAGTTAGGTGTGGGAAAACAAACTGTTTCCGATTGGAAAAAAAAGCGACAGGAAATTGAAGATTTTTGTGCAAAAATGGTTAGTAAAGACAGTTTAGGCGGCAGAAGCACTTTAAAAAAACCAAAAAATGAAACCCTAGATGATGCTTTGTATGTTTGGTTTTGCCAACAACGGGAACAGGGTGTTCCTTTATCGGGTGTAAATTTGCAAACGATCGCGCTGAAACTGAATGAAAAGTTAAAAGGAGACCCTAATTTTACTGCCAGTGTGGGATGGCTGTCACGGTGGAAGGAACGACACGGCATCCGTCAACTCGGAATAAGTGGTGAAATTTTGTCAGGTGACAGTGATGCAAGTGAAAAATTCAAAGACAAATTTGGCAAGTTTCTCAGAGATGAAAACTTACAACCTTGTCAGGTGTTCAACGCTGACGAAACTGGATTAAATTATACCCAAAAAAAACTTTAGCTTCCAAATTAGATTCAGTAGCAAAAGGCCATAAAGTTAAGAAAGAACGTATGACTTTGCTGCCCTGCAGTAATGCTTCTGGCGATCTAAAATTTCCACTTTTGGTGATAGGGAAATCCGCAAAGCCTAGGGTTTTTAAAAATGTAAATTTAAGTGTTCTACCGGCCCAATACAAGTTCCAAAAATCAGCGTGGATGAACAGTCAAATTTTTAAGGACTGGTTTTTTGAAAACTTTGTTCCAACAACAGAAAAGTTTTTAAAAGAGAAAAAACTCCCTCGAAAAGCGGTTTTACTAATTGATAATGCCCCATGCCACCCAAATGAAGAAGAATTGCGTCATGGTGACATTTTTGTTAAATTTCTTCCTCCTAACGTAACGGCTCTCATTCAGCCGATGGATCAGGGCGTGATCGAAGCGATAAAACGGCGATATAGGAAAAAGTTAATTTTATCGCTTTTGGAACAACAAGAAGCAGATCCAGCTACAAAATTTATTGAAAATCTTAAAAAAGTGACTATAAAGGATGTCATTTATATGGCTGCAGAATCGTGGGAGGAAATTCAACCGTCTACACTACAAAAAAGCTGGAAAAAATTGTGGCCTGAAATGCCACAGGAAAGTGGAAAATCTGACAGTCAACCTACTAATGACGACAATGAATTTGTTCAGATTTTTCAACAATTGGAGGGTTGTGTCGAGTTGAAAGACACTGATATTTCCGAGTGGATTATCAGTGATAATGACATTGGTCATCAAGTGCTCAACGAGGACGAAATCGTCGCGGTGTGCACTGCAAACGCAGAAAATGACAGCTCGGAAGAGGAAGACTACACAGACGAACCTGTCAGCCTAACTCATGATGAGGCGGCTGCAATGCTGGAGGGGTTGATGACTTACTTTGAGAAACAAAGTGATACGTCAACTGCGGAGCTACTGACCTTGAAACGCCTACGAGATCGTACTGTGAAACGACGTCATTCATCGTTAAAACAAAAGAACATTACGGACTTTTTTCACTAAGTTTTTTAAAGTTTGTTTTTGTTTCAGTTTCATTTTTGTTTGAGTTTTTTGTGCGTTTATACAGTATAGTGTAAATAACTTTATGTGAATACTTTTATTCAACGAGAAAGGTGCTTAGATATTTATTTATGTCATGACTTTTCTGTTATAATTATAGGATTTTTTGCTACATAAGCTATGAAATACTGTACTGTAAGCTATATTTAGGCCTCAATTTCACTAAAACTACAATTTCAATATGTTTTCCCACCTAAAACACATATTGTATGCATTTGTTTGGCTTTTTCCGTCTAATCCGGACTTTCGTTGATCCGGACCGGGTCCGGTCCCATCAAGTCCGGATTAGTGAGACTGTACTGTATAACTGTTTAGTGTCGTGTTACAATGGTTGGAGAAAAATAAAAACTCTCAATCATTGGAAAATCTAAAAATCCACACTGTTTTCAAGGTATTAAAAACCAGATTAATATTATTCAAACTCCAATGCTTGAATGACGTTAAACATTTTTAATGAATGGCTGACAAAATTGGTTAAAACATAATATTGTCTTTCTGATAGACATCTGCACTGGGCATAATGACTTGCACTGCTCTGAAACATATCAAAAGTGATTTACCTACCGGCCAATGATACATCACTTATTCAGTCAAGGGATTATTGAAAATATGGATGAATTTCAAACCCTTAACTCAAATAAATTGGCTAAAAAACTCCTTTACTCGATGCTATTCATCTTGTAGCAAAATATTGGAATCAAGTCTCTGAAAAAACTGTGAAAAATTGCTTTAGAAAAAAGTGGATTTTTTATTAAAGAAAATCAGGAGCAAGCTACATCTGAGGAATAGTCAGAAAAGAAATTGAAGCCTTTTAATTTGTCTTTAAGAGAATATACTGAATGGATTGAAGTTGGCGATACCATTGAAACAGTAGCGGGAATGTCTCAAGATGACTTTTGTAAGGCAATTGCTTCAACATCAAAGGGTACTGAAGAAGATGAAAATGACAAATGTGTACTGCAAAGATCTAAGTAGGGGAGTTTGCTCAACCTAAAGCAGAAAATGTCAGCAAACATTATGAATATGAACAATTTATCAATAATATTTTTAATAACTTAAACAATAGTTTATGACTATCCGAATTTTTAATTTAGTAAATTTGTTAAAACTTACTGAGACAGAACGTTTTCGATCGCTATGTGCCGATCTTCATCTTGGAGATGTTGGGTCAAGCGGTGACGGTTTTAAAGGTAGGTTTTAGATAGTATCAAAGAGTATGTGTGATTTATATTCATTTGAACTACAAAATTCAAGAAATAATATTTTACTTGAGGAATACAGGCAATCTCATATTGAGAATTACATTGTGAAAAAGAAAATAAATTTGAAAGTGTAAATAAGGTTAAAATGTTTTATGATGTAGTTCTATGTGTTTTATGAACTATGTTAACTAGTAGCTCACGTGAAGATGGAATCAACAAATGTGTTATGAAGTTTTTTACGTAGTTCAAAAACTTTTTAAAAATTGTGCTAAATTCAATTAGCGTTTGAAAAAAATCTACAATGGAATAAAATAATCTGGAATGAAGTATGTTCTCAAAATATAACAAGTAGAAGACCCAGTTATGAAGGTTTACTACAATACAGAAACTGACTGGAGTTACAAAATTTGATAAGTAATCACTCATGGTTTCTATGTGCCTGAATTACATTGTAGTTTTAGTGTTGTAGAATTAAAATGACTTGACTGTAATGCTAAGCCTACATGTTGTTCAGCAAACAGTTATGAGCAGATTATAAAGACTTCAATATGGCACCTCTGTACATTGAGATTATGCAGTCAGTTATTGTTATAAAAAATATTTTATGTACAAATATTGTTTTACGACAAATATGTTTACTGTATTTTAAAGAAAGACAGATGTATAAATTCCTACAATTTATATATTTACTATTTAAAACTTTTTGTTTAGTATAAAATAAACCTATAAATATAATTTTGTATATATTATAGCGAAGAAACAGACGATCCTGTTGCCATTGGCCACTTACAGGATTTACAAATTGATCCAAACAAAATTAAAGGTGATGCAATAGGAGATACTGTTTATAGCGAAAGATTCGTTCTTCGATTACTTATGAAATTAAGTCAGGTAAGTTTCTGTATATTAATCCATCATTAAGAATTTGAAACCTCATTAAAATTTTCCATTTTTAATAGATTTTTATGTGATAATTTAAACAATAACCATCCATACAAAATATTTATATTTCTCTTTTACCAAACACTGTTACTCATTAAAAACTGGTGCGGCAACACATTCAGGTTTGGGACACAAGCAACATTATCTCGCTTTGTTATTTTTTTATAGTATGAGTCTGTATGGAAAAACAATTCATGTTTGGGGAATTGAGAGTAATTTTAGTGCCTTGCAGCACCTTCTATATAGGACCAAATAAGTCTGGATGGATTTTGAAGTACACATTTGAATCCTTGTATTCAGCTAAAGCCAATGAACCTTAACGACTTAATACATCAGAAAAACTATTTGGTTTTTAAATGAATTGGGAAAAGCTATTAGATGTCACAGAGTATTGTCACAAGTGAAATTAAATGAAATTGGGATTGTAGTGATAAAGGAAAGAATTAGTCGGTTCATTCCAAAGGTCTTTGATCCTATTTGTTAGTTTGAAGACGTTGGTAAAACAAAACTTCTTCCACATATCCAAAGAAAAATATTATAAGTACTAAAATTTGGATCAACATACTCAATACTCAAGAAATTGGAATATTCTGACAAAAAAAGCTGCTTGAGACTTCTGTCTGAATTACAACTATCTCATGGCAGACTGAAAATTCAGGCTTTGCAACAATAGAACATGTTAAAACAGGATTTAGTAATTTATAGAGGGTAACTGGTGAATAATAATGTTTTAGTCATCAATGGGCAAAAATAACAAAGTTATGTTTATTCATTTAGATTTATCACTTTCACTATATGTACTTAAACAAAAATACTTGGTATTTATGCGAGTTAACTTTCAAAGATTGATAGTATCTCCATTATTGAGCATCACTGACCGGGGGTTGTAGTAGACTGCCTGGTGTGGAATTTCCGTTGTCATGTTGTGTACCGTTATTGTTCTATTTTCGGATACACTGCACTGTGGAAAAAACTTATATATATGTTTTAGGTCCGGCTAAATATTACTGTTTATCTTTAGATTTGTTGATTTGATTTTGGTTAATTATTGACCACAACTATAGATAAAATTTTATAGGCTGGCACTTGGGGGGGTGCGAGTCTTGGAAGAAGCTTAGGACGAGGGGGAGGATGGAGGAGTTCGCAGGTACTTTTCGAAAACAGCCTCCCTTGAACTTTCGCTGACTCATAGGGTTAACACATTTTTTTGTTGCTTATCAATAGTTTTTAATGTATAGTAAAAATAACAAAAAATGAAAATAGGGCGTTCACGGAAGCGTGGTAATAGGATTGTGTAAGGGTTAGGACTGGTAGCCCGCGATTTATAGCCCTGAAGAGGGATGACGACAGTGCTTGACATTTTATAAAAGACGAATACACAATTTACCTAAGGGCCAAGTGCCAGCTTATAAAATTTCGCCTATAGTTTGGCTGTTTATGATTAGTAATTGGTTCCTTGAAGTATTTTATAAAATATTGTAATTGAATTAACTAACATACCTATAAGTGAATTTAAAAGGTTTTAAGAATATGAAACACAAACATTTTTAACATACATTTAACAAGAGTTCTTAATTTTACTCTTAATGAGCAATTAATATTACTATTCATTTTTTTCTGCATATGTTAATAAAATTTGGTTTTTATATATGGTCTTCTCAGGGGAAATTCACATTTTCATCTTCCCCAGAATATTTTGTCATCTAATATTCTCTCTCTTCTTTATTTATCTAACACAGAACTCATTTACTCTACCATGAAATGATTAGTATGTACCTTAACAACGATGTTCTATTTTAAGGATTTATCATTCAACTATAAGATATGATTAGGTTCTTTAAATTTTGTAATTATAATTATCATAATGGAGAGATAAGGCTAAAAAAATACTAAATAGCAACACCTGTGGGACTCTAATCTAATCTTGTTGTAGGTTAACAAATATCTTAAAAAAAATAAATAATCTGGCTGTATTTACAATAACAAAAACTTAACATGAAGGGAAATAGAAAGCACTCTCCATGATGAACACTGCCTGTTACACAGTTGTAATGTTGCACTTGTGTCTTGACAAGAGCTCAAAGAGTTGTAGAGAGTCACTTTGATATATTATCCATCACTTTTAAAATATTCTATACTTCTATTACCTTGAAACCAGAGAAGACTGAGAATGTTGTAATTTTGCAAGCATTGCACAATGTTGTGATGAAAATGTGCTTGTGATTACACTACTGCCACAGATCTAAAAGCTTTTATTATCAAGGGAAATCCTATAGTAGGCTTAAAAATAACGCACAGGAGGGATAATCTTGAAACTAATTTCTCTGAGCCAGCGTTTTTTTTTAGTTGGTATATTCTTTGCTCTTAGTTTCTCAAACACTGGATATTGATTTATATAGTTGTGAAAACTCAATCATAAATTTGCTTGAATAAATATGTAAACTCTCCAAACAAATATCCAGTTATAAAGCAAGAGAAATGTATAGTATAATATAATGGTACACCATCAGGCACAAGACTGGGGTCTCCAGATAAATTGTTTAGAGTCTGATTCTTCCACATGTGACAATTTTTCTGTGTAATCACTGTCTTTACAGACGAGTTGGTGCAAATAAAGAGCCCTTAATATGTAGCTTAATTGTTTATCAGAAACTCAAGGATTTTTTTACCCAGAATATATATGGGGCAATCTCAGAAATCCAAACTAATTGCTGCAAGTGGTTGTTTTGATCACTGAAAAGTTCGAATTACAGAAAGTACCTACATATGTATTAAGAAAAAATGTTGAAAAAAAGATTTAACAGTCGCAAATGTTCCTGTAAAAACCACTCATAAATACCGTCAACAAGGAATGAATAACTACTTGTGTGCATTGCCTGTCTCTTATGTGTACCTTCCTCAAAAGCTGATGCATATGAAAAAACTTTTACATGATTTCTTTCTTTAAATCAGTGACTGTTGTCTTACCAACATTAGATTCACAGGTCATATTGGAAGACGTACCTTTGTTGTCGAGATGTAATAAGATGATGCACTTGTTACTCAAAGACAGTGTTTTATGTTTTCTTTTCACTCATAACACGCCATTGAACACTTGAAAAGCAAAAATAAGACCGACTAAATTCTCTGTTAGGTTTCCCACCCTACATATTGAATAGAAGGGGATTCATCTGAAAACTATGAAAGAGAACAACAGAGAACAGTTCTGGGAAATCTAATTGCGCAGCTGCAGGTTTTTCATAGAATTTCTTTCTCCCTCTGTCTTTCTACTAATCTCAGGGACTAAAGATCTTTTACAAAACATTTATTTACCTGTTTGGTTCGGATGGCCGACAATAGAATTAAAATTTTGTTAATATTAAAGGTACCTTTGTTATTATTATTATTATTAATTTTTGTATTGATTAAGTTATTATAAGCAAACACTAACAATTAACAAAAAAGACGTGTAGGTTTTTACAAAAAATCTTTTGTTAATTACAAATAATTGGTTTATAGTAAACAGTAAGAATATGTACAACAAATATAAATGAAGTAAAATATTAGGCTTTTGGGAATGAGTATTGAACAAACATTTCCTTACATAGGAGGCAAAAGTTAGCTACAGTATTCCAGTTATATTTTGTGGCAATTTGTAAAACTATTTATAACATTACAAACCCTTGTTTCTATTTTTAGAATTCTTTAAGGAATAATATTAAAGAATTTAATTACCTAAACTTAATATTGTTCAAAAATCTTTGCACCTAGTTTGAGGAAGATCAGTGGAATGAGGAGTTAGAATCAGATTTGTGTATACTATGGGATATGACTGCGACAAAGGCTGTTGTCACATTCCTTATGCATCATAACTCTCTAGAACTGTTCATAGGCATTGTTCAATGCACATCAAATCCACGTTTAATGGTAAATATATATATTTGTAATGTATATTAATAGGCAAGTGTATCATTGTACAAGTGTTTTTAGTTAAAAACTAGTAGCTCATGTGAAGATGGAATCAATTAATATAAATAAATTATATGTTTGTGTGTGTGTGTTTATGTATTTACAGTGCCGGCAAAAAGTTTAGGGACACCCCTACAGTTATATGTTTTTGCTGTTGCAAGATCATGGAAGAAGTAATGCTTCCCTCAGCTGCAAGGTTGCTTGGTGAAAATTTCATTTTTCAGCAAGACAATGCCCCTTGCCATAAATCCCGTCAAACCATGGCATGGTTTCGCGATCAAGATGTAGAAATTCTCCCTTGGCCAGCCTGAAGCCCTGATTTAAATCCCATTGAAAACATATGGAATACTATGGGTATGCGGTTGGCCAAAAAGAAGCCTACCAACAAGAACGAGCTCAAGCTAATGATCGCTCAACTCTGGAAAGACATCAGCAAGGAAGATTGCAGAAAGCTCATCGACACGATCCCAGACCGTGTAAAAAGCTGCTACAAGGCCAAAGGCGGGCCAATAGACTATTAAGTTCATAGTTTCTTGTTTTTTTCTGAAATTTTCAATATGACTTTCATTTTTTGTATAAATAAATTGACCTAAAGCTAAAAGTTGTACTTTTTTCGCCTGTCCCTAAACTTTTTGCCGGCACTGTATTTATAGTTGGTTTCAAAGTTTTAGTTGTCTTTTTTTATGTAATGAAAAACATTTTCTTTTATAACTTGAAAATCAATTTCAAAATTCAATGGTTAAACAGACATAAAAGTTTCTTCATGTAATCATCTTGAATTCACTGATTAAAGTATAATTAAAAATTATTTAACTAAGTGAATACATATGGCTTACTTGCTGACGTGTTTCAACACAATCGTTTCTTTTATGAAGCAAAGCCTCTACCCCAGAGTACAGACTTTGCTTCATAAAAGGAACTATTATTTTGAAACGCGTCAGCAAGTAAGCCCTATCTATTCACCTAGTTCAGTAGTTTTTAATTATAGTAAACAGACATAATTATAATTTTGATAATTTTGTACTTTTCTGCTAGGATTTATATTCTTATTTTTATTTGGGTATTATAATTACCTGCTAATCCTAGCATCGTTCCACTCCCCGGTGACGCGTTTCAGAGCACCTTCTTCATAATAAGTTCTGACTGTTGAAGGTGCTCCGAAACGGGTCAGTGGGGAGTGGGACAATGCTAGGATTGACAGGTAATTATGATTTTGAAAATAAAAATCATGATATAATTATATTTGAACAATATTATTGAAGATATTTATAAAAATTGCAAGCATATCTTGCAAGTGTCATAGTATTTTATCACAATCCTATAATATAAATAGATTATCTCAGTGAGAGTAGGTTAATTGAACTTAACTTACATTAGCGAAATATACATTAAGGTTTTTTAGCTATTCATTATCCTAATAGCCAAGGAGTTTTCTTATTTATACTGTATCACATGCTAAAGAGCTTTATATTAGTTGTGGCATCATAACTGGTGTTTTACTTATTGGAGCTTGATTGTTACTCAGGTCCAGCTACAAACTTTTTCAATCATCCAGAAATAAAATATTTTGCTTGTTTTAAGTATAGAAAGAAGATAAATACATTGAACTAGTAGAATTGACTGCACACTTGGCACACATGTATTTCCCAACCAATTTGCCTAGCCAGTCACTAATTGGCTATTTCAAAAAAGATTAGCAAACATTGTACATGGTTTTCGAAGATGTAAAAACTTCAAATATTACTATACAAGTAACTAAAACCATTCATTAAACATATTTTATTAAGTGTGATGTATTAAATTTTATTTATATTCGCTTAACCTCAGTTCTACACAGAATTTACTTTTGATGAAATTGCCTTTCGAAACATGCCTCTCTTAACTAAGCTGCAACTCAATAAATACTTATAACTTACCTAAGACATAATTCTTGAAAATCTGTAAAATAATTTGAATTTATCGCTAAATTTAGTTAATAAATTACTCTCATTATTTTAAATAAAAAGGAAAATCCATGTCATTACTTGAATTTAAAAACATTTGTTATAAAACTGGTTTTTGTCATCTGATTTTGGTAACATTTTATATAAAAACTGTAATTATAAATCAAAAATTGAGAAGGAGGTGCTTTAAGAAGGTCTGAGTATTTGAAACCCCCATTTTAAGAAAGTTGTGTTGTGTTTGTCCAGATTTCTGGATAAAGTCCTAAAAAACATCCTGTTACAGTTTGGATCCAGTGATTAGGAATCAGTAGATCGGTTTAGCAGTATAAGTACTGCTATGTGTAACAGTGTTAGGCAGCTGCATTATTATGTGATTAGTTTCATTTATTTTTGAGTTATGTATTTTATCTTGAAATATAACCATTCTGTGTAGTTTATTCATACTTGCTCTTCTAAATCTTTTGGTCCATCTTTGTTTAATCTGATGAACACAGTTTGACTTGATATATTAGTTATATAGCTAATTCCAGTAGAACGAACTTGAAAACATTATTATATATTTTATGTTATTTCTATCACATATACAGGGTCTGGCAATAAAACCTCCCGAATTTTAAAAGGCAGTTACAAAAAAAAAAAAAAAAAAATAAGACAGACAGAAAACTTACCTTTATTGGGGAACAATGAATACTATACATTTTACATTACTTCGTTTTAAAAATTATATCCGTTAATGATGTCTTCCATTGTTGCTACATTGGCGAAGTCTTTCCCGGAAGTTCATAGTTTTGTATCTCATTTCTTTTCGGATGGCTGCCACTTCTTGGGTGATTGCCTCTTAAAGTGCTTGTAGATTTGTGAGACAATGTTTGTACACTTCAACCTTTGTGTGCTAAAAAAAAAAAACGCAATGCGATAAATCAGGTGACCTTGGGAGCCAGGCCGTGTTACCTCGTAAAGAGACAAGACGTCCAAGAAACAACTCGCTCAACATTTGCACAGAACACCGAGAAGTGTGAGATGTAGCTCCGTCTTGCTGGAACCGTCTTGAAGTAGGTTTTCTTTTTAGTGGTGAGCCTGTTTGTCTAAAATTTGAACCCATGGTTGAATAGTTTTCCTATCAGGAATACGATCATGTCAGCCAAGTTCGAATCGAACACAAAACGCTCGCTGAGTAGCAATCACAGATCCACCATTACTAGTGAACACTTCTGCAACAAACGCACAATGCTCACAAAGCCAAGCCATGATGCATACTGAAAACGGCACATACACCACTTTCAAACAATAACCTCACCACATCAACTCACACAACGGTTTCTTCAAATACGGAAGGGGGGGGGGTTTATTCTCTGACCCTGTAAGAATTTCAATATTTATGTTGAAATATTTTTTAAACTATATTAATGTTCTGAAGATGTGATAATGAGTTTATGTTGCACAAAAGCTCAGTTAAAAATAATTCAGTTTCTTATAAAAAGTTATGAATTATAAAATTATATATAGTATGTTTGTGTGTGTGCATGTGCAAGTGTAAGTACATCTTGTACAACATGTACACTACAGTTCGGCATTTTATTTGCATGAACTTGGGCCATATGCAGTCATTTTACAATTAATTGGTTAAAAAATGTGAGTTTAGAAATCGAGGCTTTCACAAATATTTCTTTAATACTTTCAGTTATTTATTTACAAATGATTTGTATATATCCTATAACTTAATAAAGGGTGTTGTTAAAAAGTTTATGCGATTTTTCAATGATGTCTAAATATTACACAATCTGATGATATCTTATATAATGTCTCATTCATACTGCTTCAGTTTGAGCCATGGATCAAAAGGATGTAGACCATACTGATTTTACTGCTCTGTAAACTTGTCTTTGTGTTTATTTCTAAAGTTTGTATATTTTCTGAATGACGAGTGTACGAAATTTGTAGAGACAGGACTTTTCATCACACAGCCTAAGAATTAGGTGTGCATGTACAGGTGGACAAGAACTAATGTAAGGATTTAAAGATCCAGGTACCTAATGTTTTGCTGGAAAAAACAACAAATTTTAAAGGATAATCGCTATAAAATCTATATTAGGAAACTGCTATGATAAATATATCAATTTGGACAGTGATG
Source organism: Prosapia bicincta (assembly GCA_036971475.1). Classification (NCBI taxonomy): domain Eukaryota; kingdom Metazoa; phylum Arthropoda; class Insecta; order Hemiptera; family Cercopidae; genus Prosapia; species Prosapia bicincta. The sequence continues at coordinate 77,299,558 of JBAIZL010000005.1, read as the reverse complement.
GCATTGAATTGGATCAGCTGATTTTAGGCACATGTGTGTGTGTGTGTGCATGAATGTGTGTGTTTACCATTTAATGCGTATATTTGTATTACATACATTCTATTTTTTTTTCATGAGTTTTTTGTTTAAAAGTGTGATAAAATTGTTTTGGTAAATATGTGGGAATAATACAGAACGTATAATGGGGAGAAGATACAGTATTATTTTGTTGGTATTACAGTATTTTCTATTCCTGGTTGACATTTTCCAGTTTAAGACACTATTTTTGGATGGTTCCTTGAAAATCGTATAAAGCAAATTTTACTGTATGTATGTATGTATGTATATATATATATATATATATATATATATATATATATATATATATATATATATATATTACACACCGGAGTTTAAAACAGGGTGTGTAAAATACATATACACACACATATGTATATATATGTTACAGCTAAAATTCATCCTCCTGCCATTCACACCCTATTCTCTCCTCTAAATTTCTGTCAGTTAGATTTAGGTTTTTGTCCATTATCGTTTGAGTTGAAAATGGGAAACATCTCTAGAAAAAACGATATTGCATTAAATCAAAGTGTAAGTGATGCTATTAGGAAAGGTTTTAATACTTTTTAAAAGTATAAAAATTTAGTAGATCTGATCAGTTTAAGAATTAATATATTTTAAAATGAGTTACTATAAATAATTTCCATAACAGTTTAAAATCACTGCAAAAGGTTTAAACATTTATATGTAATATATGCTACATACATTTGGATTGATAGGACATCGTGTTTCAGGAAATTTTAATAGGTATGGTAGGCAACATGTGCTGTGTCAAAGATGTAAGAAATACAATAGCCAACCATGAAGATATTCAAAATACTTTGTTGTCTCTTCTGTCCAATCCAGATTCACAAACTTTGGTACAGTTAATGAGATTGTTGGAATGTATTGCATGGGATCTATTGAAACCTGAGTCGTCGGAGCTCATAACTTCTGATAAACATTGGTTTGAGAGTCATTTGGAAAGCGAACAGTTTGCAATTCATATAGCATTTATACTGTCCAGTTCTACATCTGGTTAGTCCATTATTTAATAATCTTTGAGAAAAAATGAATTGAATTATATTTTTGAACTAACATATTAATTAATGAATATATGCATTACATATAGCTAGCATAGAATTAGCTGAATTTTAAGAAACTAAATATCAGTCTACCAATAAACAGTCTAATACTATCAAAAAACATTAAGAGAAATAATAATGTAACTGTTTCATGGTAATTATTAATAAATTGGCAACAGTTTTATGTATACATTTTTAAAAAAATATTTGAAGTTGAGAAATTTATTTTCAATTTGTTTTATTTTTAAACAAATTAAGTCAAATATGTATTTATAATAAAATCTACAGGAAATTGTACACAAGTCATTGTAAAACTAATCTTTACTTAATAGCGAAGAGGGATCGCTAAGGTGTTTTTAAAAATCCCCATTATATTGTTTCATGTTGTTTATATACCTTTATTATTATATTTCAAAATTGACTAAATGCACTTTTATTTATATAAAATAAATTTTATTTATACTGTATACATTTTTTTGTAATGAAAAGGATTAATCAAAGAAACATTTTTAGCTGAGCAAAAACCTACCAGTAACTATTATTACTGATATTTATGGTCTATTTTGAAATATATTTTGGTTTAGGCTTATATGCATAGTACTACCTCAAATTCTAATTACATCCAACTGAATTTGTGCTATAGTGAAGTAATTTGTATATGTAATATTATCTGAGTCCTTATTTGTTATTCCTGTGTGTATCATATTTAAATTTATTTGATTTTAATTTTGTTTTTGTTTTTTTTCCTGTTTATGTAGTGTTGTGATATTTTAATTTTTTTATACCAACTATTCTTGGTGCTTAGCTTGTGAGGTTATAACTGTATAAATCGAACTGTGGCGTAATGTTTAATTTAATTAAATAAAACCTCTATACAACAAATAACTTTTTTTCTTTATTTAATACCTTGCATTTTAATTGTGTAATTGTTTTGTAAATTACCTCTGAGGATGATTGCTATGCAATTGTAATTTACATAAGGTATAGAGGTTTTATTTATTTAAATTGTGAGGTGATGTTAATAACAAATACGACACACACAAAACTCACAAATTAATCATTCATTTACTCAGACGCATTTCAATGACAAAGTCATCAACAACAGTGAATTTTGTATTTGTCTTTTACTTGTTAATTTTTTACATCTGTTTTTTCTATTTAATTTTAATAAAACATGTACCGGGTTGTTGAGAACATGTTCTAGTTTATTTTTAAGTTATTAATTATAATAAACCATAAACTAAAATCCTTTAGGTATAAAAATATAAAATTAGTTGCACAACTGTAATACATGTTAATCTAACTTATAATTAGAAAGTACAAATATACAAAACTGGAATTAATAATTACGTGACTTGATTATAAGCAGAAATTAAGAATTAGTTCTCTACAATTATTAATTTTTTTAATAGTAGTGAAAATTGAATATATGATAAGGAAACAAACTTCAGTCCTAGGTAAAATTTACATTTTACCCTTATATCAGAGTATGAGACTCAGTTTTTCAATTTACCATTTACTTTAATTTTAACATTTTTTTCTTAGCAAAATCTTACATATTCAAAGCACAGTATAGACCCAACAACTCTACCTTCGAAAACTCAACATCTCTGAGGATAAATAAATTCAGTCTACCTGCCCGTTGGCAAGCGGCGTGTGAAAAGGTGATAGGAAATGTGACGGCCTCTCTGTTGTTAGCGAGCAAGTTTCTATGCTTCCTCAACAGTTCGTACCTTCCATTAAAAAGTTTTCAAAACAAAAAAAAACTTCCTAGACTTCTCCATGTGAACCAATAAATCAAGGAGTTTGAGAATCAGTAAAAAAAAGATATATTCGGAAGCTCCTTTCTTCTGTTATCCTTGCCAATTGATGAAGGAATAGAAGTGGTATAGAAACTAAAGAAAACTGATTTGAAACATAAAAAGTAGATAACTTGCAGTTTTTATATTGTACATCAAATGTGTTTGAGGTTTTTATAGAAATACAACACAGGTTGTCAAGATAATACAAACAAATGTAATAAAAAGTAGGTTTTCTACATCGTTGTAAATAATTCAACTCGTAAATACAGTACTGTATTACACACTTTAACAAAGAAGTTTGTGTTTTGTTTCATTTTTAAGTTGAATTCTGGCATACTAGATTTCTTGAAACTAGACACTCTTTAAATCCACATTATGTCGAGGTTTTGAGACTGTAGTATACTTTAACTTTTAAATTTAATTCTAAGCTTGGTGATAAAGTTAGAAAATGTATTTAAGTTTCTAATGAATATCTGATTTAGTTAAACACAGCTTTATACAACCTAGTTCATATTATGAGAAAGATGTATGAATACAATTGTAAGCACAGTAATATAGAATACAATAAATTTTTAAAAAATCTCAGCTATGAAACATATAATAGCAATTTTTCTATGCAGTATTTCTTAATTATATTTCATTAATTTTCAAGTATGTGTTTTATTCAGTTCTTTGGTAGTAGTTGAAAACATGAATCTTTCAACTGTAATATGTGATGGAAGCTTCATTATTTTACTCTTAAGTATCATAATTAAATTACAGTCCAATCCTGGTAATCCGAAATAATAAATGTATGACCATTTCGAATTACCGGAATGTATGCATATGATGTAAATACGACTACATATATGCCTATATGGTATTATAACTAGGGTTAGTTAAGTACGTACTTATGAACTAAAGTTTTCTTAGGTAAATCTTTTCAAAATAATCCACATTCATCTGCACAGTAAACATGATCAGAACATAAATTTAATTCACGAACTTTTTCCCAAAAATTGTTGACGGAAGGTTCTATAGCATCCGGATTATTAGACAAGTTTTCTTTCATGATAGAAAGGCACCGAATTCTACGTCTCTTTTTGAAATTGAAAAGCCAATGATCACTGGCTTTAAACTCTTCCTCGGAGTAGACTTCAGAAAATAAGAATCTCGCTTTTCCTGCAATAAAGGGTTATGGGGTGGTTTCGCGATCGTTCTTGCAGAAACCATGTGTATAGAGCAGTTTATACCAAAGAGTATTCACTCCTTTTCTCTGTTTACCATACACTGAGGTCACTGCTACCTTGCTCCATAGAAGGACACAAATGACAAAATGTTTTCTTTGTTTTTCTTTAATGTCACTGATTGTTGAATTTCCGATCCCGAAATCTTTTTGCAGGTACTCTGGTCTCAAGTCGTTTTATAGTGTCGCACCTATCCAACAACAAAACTGTTTTGTGTTTTCTTTCAAGAGAAGAAGACCCCATTATTAAAATTATAGTTTAACAAAACGATGTCGGCTTGTCGTAAACATTGAAACAGAACTGTTATAGGCTGACTAACCAAAATAGATCGATACATTGAATTCATTGCATACTAAACAAAACAATATTGTCATTCTTCTTTGAAGCTCTCTTAGTCATTTATTTTTTTCTTGTGTTGATATTTTCGAACATCGTTTCGGATCAGTTTTCCGGATTACCGGCATTGAACTGTATTGATTTTTTACTCTTGATAACAGGAATTTGTATATAAATTTGAAACATAATGTAATAAATGTGTAAAAAAAATAGTAATCAATCCAAGTTTTAAACATACAGCCCCTTACTAGCTAGTTTATTGCCTTTTAGATGTACCTGTTAGTTTAGCTATGTAAAATTATGTTAACAGTGTCACAAACAGTTTAAGCTTTATGGTAAAATTTAACATGAAGTGAAACAAATTGTAAACCTGACAACATTCATTGTTGTGTAATAAAAACATGAATGTTGTTACTTTTTGTGTTTCAAGTAAATTGTTTGACTACAGTTGCTAGGAAAGTTGCCTTAGAAAATTCATTTACATTTGTAAGGGATAAAATCTAATGTTGGAATTATAGCATATAATAAAGTTTATGTAACATCTATTTAGTAATTATATAAGCAGACATTTTATGTATAAGTTTATAATTTCATTTATGAATACATTCATTTTAAAAACTAATCTGTTATTATATGAAAGTGTTTCAAGCAGATTTTTGTTTTGTTTGAAGCTGCAATATTGTTTCACATATTTTTTCATAAAGTTTAAACCTTGAAGTTATATTTTTTGACATGTGGGGAATTTGAATACTGGAATATAAGACTGAAATTTCTGAAATATGTTTTCTTGATGTAAATATTTTTATTACACTTTTGCTATTACTTGCGACCAGACTTTTTGTTAACTAAAAGTTGTTAAATTGTTAACTTACACAAAAGAGGCTGAAGAAGTCGTAAGACGAAAACGTTTAAGTTAACAATTTAACAACTTTTAGTTAACAAAAAGTCTGGTCGTAAGTAATAGCAAAAGTGTACTAAGAATTAACAACCAGCTCGCCATGAACAGCAACAAGATTTCGATATTTAAATATTTTTATAAATTCTTGATTAAGGCAGTCGGCCAATTGGTTTATTATTGCATATGGATTATGGGTAATATGCTATTATATTTCATTGGTGGAAATATGAAAACAATGTAATTTATTTTGAATTCATATTTGGTATCTTTATTTACACCCCCCCCCCATCTTACTTCTTCCAGCAGGCGTCCAGTTTCAATTGTAGCCGATGGCCCGATGTCCATGATAAATTTCCATCGCAAGTTTCAATTATTTTTGTTTGTGAGTAAGGTATGATGTCCAAATCCTCTGCCCTTAAAAGGTCCTGGCCAGATTTGGGTATCCGCATTTAATGAAGATGTGGTCCAGGACTTCTTCTCCACTTTGGCATATGGCGCATTCTGATGATGCCGCTAAATTGAACTGGTAAGGTAGGCCTCGGTTAACATGTGTCCAGTCCGAGCTCTGTCTGTGAAAGTTCATAGATTTCTCTCGATTCCTCTATACATGTCTTTTTTGCCAGTTCTTTCCGAAGGTTAAATAGGGATTGACCAACAGGACATCGTGACTACTCCTCAGTGCACTTTCTCCTGAAAAATCGTTCTCTGGACTCTTGAAAATATAAGAAGGAGTATATCTTCCGGTCAGCAGGTTGCAATTACTGAGGCCAATTTCACTACTACCTCCCCTATCTTCAAAAAAATATAATATTTTTCAATTAAGCTTATTATACCATAGAGAGTGGTTCCCACCATTATATTGTCAACCTTTCCCATACACACCCATTTCGTATTTTGTGGATAAAACAATGGTCCTTCGTCATTGGAAAGAACAACTGCCAGGGCAGGGAAGAACTGCTAGGGTAAACATTGAATTCTCTATTACCTTCACATTCATACTTACTTTTTCCACTATTGTTATATTCAGAAACTGTGTCAATGTTATCTAAAGTTAATTCATCATAAATACTAACTTAATTATCAACGTGTTTAAGAGCCCTCTAAATATTCAACTTCAATATAATGGTTTCTAACTTTTTCCAACTGTTTGTAGCTTTTGTTGCAAATATCTAAGCAAGGACCTATTTAATTTGCAATATACTCTTATAGCACCTTTTATAAATACTACAATCTATATATATATATATATATACGTATATATATATATATATATATATATATATATATATATATATATATATACATATATATATATACATATATATATATATATATATATATATATATATATATATATATATATATATATATATATATATATATATATATATTGTTTTCTTGTTTAGTAACCAAAAACAACTGTTATTCAAATACAAGAATTATTTATTAATTTATATTCAAAGCTTTTCGTTGATAAACAGCACCAACATCATCAGGAATCAATAATACAATAATGCAAGATATAAAACATATGTTAAATTAATTGTTGCTAAATTTATACAAATTGCCAAGTTTATTTTGTTGCTGTAACATTATAGACATTGAATATAGTATCAAATTTACAATGTATTTGTATTTGATCTTTTATTAATTTGTTATTATTACTGTATTTATATATTTTGAATGTTTTATATATATTCATTCTTAATCCTTTACTCATTTCTTATAAGTTTCATATTTTCAATATTTGGAAATTGGGGCTTAATAATAATACGATTTGAAAATTTTGATTTATATATTTCTGGATTTATATAAGCATTAAAATGTTCTTTATATCTTTCTTTTAATTTTTTCTTGGTTTGACCTATATAAGTTTTATTACAGTTTACTCATTCTAATTTATAAACACCACCTTTTTCATGCATATTATTTGTTTTATTATTGTTATTCATTATGTTTATTATTTTGTTATTAGTTTTGTAAGCAATTTTGATATTTGTATTTTTAAATAATTTGGTCATATTTTTTATTTCATGGCCTATAAATAAAAATGAAGTTCATATTGTATTATTATTATTATTATTATTATTATTATTATGTTGTTTATTTAAAGTATTATAATTAAGTTTGTCAACAGTTTTCTATTGCAATTTGATAAATTATGTCTTTTTCTCGTATTTTATTTTCTTCATTCACAGAGATTTTTTGTAATCTATTTACTGTATTACCACACAAAAAACATGTTTGAATTGTAAAAAATTGTTTCTGTTACAGAAGAGCTGTTGAATGCTGTATTGGTTCTTTTAAACACAATATGTTCCCTTAACATCAATGATAAAGATTTCAGTCAATATTTTGCCAATCCAGGTACAAAAAGGAAAAATCTTCTTAACTATGTTTAGTAATATTTTGTATACTTACCATCTTAATGTATATACCTCTCATATTCAGATCAATGAAGCACCAGCTCAATCTGGATAACAAATTTTCTGGATATGGAAGGGGTTATTTAATGATGTTTTAAGCAAATAAGTTGCAATTATTCAAGATTCTAATTATATTTTAATAGCAATATAGATCTGCATGTACAATTTAGTTATATGCATCTATGTTTATTTCTTTAATATTTAACATACATACATATGTACAATAAATAGTACATTAATGTACTATAAGTACATATGTATATTAATTATCAGTTTTGGTAAAAAAAAAGATATAACGGTGGTTTGCTTGTTTCATTGATGAAATATCTCTTACTTGAACAGCTGGTCAAATCTCTAGAAAGCTTCGCTATGCGTCATAGTTTGTTTTGTATTGTCATCTTCAGCAAGCGCTGGCTGTGTGCTAACTAAGTCTATAATATCACTAGTAGTAAACTCGTGAACTTCAATGTCTCATGAAATTCTACTCTGAAGCCCTGGTTTCTTCTTTGGAGGCTAGAGTGCAGCTCGAAAGTATTTTGAAACTTAAGCTACTTTCTTCACAATTATAAAGTTGATTGCTGCTAATTCCTTCTTCATCACATGTCTTAAGTAGACAAAATTTTAACTCTTTAATTTTTAAACACTGTTTTCATTTGCTGACAGCTTCCCCCCCCCACATTATATTTGAAGTTTTCTAATGCCCTGTTGATTTTTTCATTTATCCAACGAACCTTTACTAGCATTCAAATTGCTTTCAATTCCTATTTCTTTATAAAGTTTAGGAGCTTTTTCTTATGGATCGTGTTACTGCCAGTCCTTTGAACCACAAGAAGAGGGGTTTGTCCACTGTATCATTTACTAGTGTCTTCATCATTTTGCACTTTTTGTTGCCTGAACATAAAGCCTGGTTTTCTAATTTTTCACAAGATTTTTCCAGTCATACTAAATCCTATATCCATCTAACTTGCAATTTTTTTACATGTCTTTTCCGCACCTAATAGCTTTATTGCACGAATCTTATCTTGTATATATAACACAGTTGATTCCGCTTTTCATCGTTACTATATATTGTAAATTACAAGTTCTAGTTAAAACAATAACTAACTAAATTACCTAATTACACACATTTAAAAAATACTTAACTAAGTGAATACGTAATTGCTTACTTGCTGACGCATTTCAAAACATTCATTCCTTTTACGAAGCTAACCATCTACTGGCGGCATTGGTTAGGTGTAAAGGCTCTAATGGGAATGGATTTATGACTGTGGAATGTGGTGGGCTGTTTTGGTTGTGTGTCATATAATAGAAAAGGCTGTTGGCTTCAAAATGTGTGTGATCATTTAATACGTTTTCTTTATATGTCGTGTAGTGTTTGTATATTTCATAATTTTCTAAGGTTGTTAGTTTTTTACTTTGTTTTAATGTGTGTAGAACATTTAAATTAGTGTGTATGTCAGTGTGTGTGTGTGTGTGTGAGTGCTGGGTGTCTTTTAGGTGTTGTAGCTGGATTTAGGGTGTTTTTTTTTTTGGGTAATGTGTTCTTCGAAGCGTGTATAGAATGACCTGCCGGTTTGGCCGATGTAATAGCTGGGACAATTGTTACAAGTTAATTTGTAAATACCTGAGAGTTTGTATTTGTCAGTTTCTTTTTGAAAAGGTTGTATCTGCTGTCTTAAAGTGTTTGTTGTTTTGTAGGATATTTGGTAATGGAGTTTTTTGAATGCGGAGGCTATTTTGTTTGTGTTTTTGTTGTGATAGGTGAGGGATATGTATGTGTTGTTTTTTGTGTGGTTTGTCTGCGTGGCCGTGTGATGGTGTTTATGTTTAATTTTCCTGAGTATGTTGTCTATGAGTGTGTGTTGGTAGCCGTTTTGTTGAGCAATGTATTTTAATGGTATTAAGTTCTTTATCGTAGTCTTTCTGTATCATTGGTGTATTGATTACGCGGTGTAACATATGATTAAATGCAGTGTGTTTGTGTTGTGTGGGGTGATTAGATGTATTATGTATGACAATATCAGTAGTTGTTGGTTCTCTGTATATTTTGAAATTATGTCTGGTGTTGTGTTTGGTGATGGTAAGGTCTAGAAATTTTATTTCATTTTCTTCTAATTCAAGGGTAAATGTGAGATTTTGGTGTATGGTATTAATCTAATTGTGTAGTTGTTTGATTTACCGTTGTATAATATTAAAATGTCATCCACATATCTATGGTAATAAATTATTTTATGTTTGTAATTATTGTTCTGTAGAATGTATTGTTGTTCGATATGATGTAGGAATAATTCTGCTAGGATGCCTGAGATGGAGAAACCCATAGGGAGGCCATCTTTCTGTGTGTAGAATTTGTGTTGGTATGTGAAGTAGTTTTGTGATGTGATGAGTTTGGTGAGTGTGATGATTTCATGTGTGAGTTTATGTGGAGTGTTGTTTTCTGTGAGCATATTTTGTAGTATGTGGGGTGTTTGTTCTATTGGCACATTAGTGTATAGGTTTTTTAAGTCGAATGAGGCAAGGGTGGAGTTGTGTGGTATGTGGATGTCTTGAATTTTGTGAATGAGGTCTATGTTATTGTGTATGGATGTGTGATTGTGAAAGCTTAGGTTGTCTCTGATAAGTTTGTCTATGTATTTGGCTAGCTTATGTGATGGTACATGTGTGTGATTGATTAGTGGAGAGATGGGTGTGTTTTCTTTGTGGATTTTAGGTAAAGCATTTAATGTGGGGTCTTGGGGTTTTATTTGTTTGTAATATTTCTTTTTTTCTCTTGTCATGATTTCAGTGCATTTATTTAGAAGATTTTTAATTTCTGTTTGAAATTTAGGTGTGGGGTCTAATCAGAGTTCGGTTATTTTGTTTTCAGTTATGAAACTGTTTACTTTCCTGTCGATGTCTTGTTGATTCATTATTACAATGGAATTACCTTTGTCTGCTTTTAAGAAATTTAGGTTGTGTTTGTCGGGTTTTTGTATAATTGATTTAAGGGTTGAGTGTTCATTATTTGTGATAGGTTTGTTGTTTATGGTGTTTATGTTGTGCATTTCATGTTTAATGTCTTGTCTAATATATTCATGGAGTGTGGGATCTATGTATTGAATTGCTGTTTCAGTGTCCAACAACAAAAGATTTTTTTTATTGTTAAAACATAACATATCTGATTTTGTTTGTTTTATGAAATTTTTGCATGGGAAAATTAACTAAGAACAGAAGTGTATAATTTTATTTATAATTAAGGCTGGTACGAAGTCTAACATAGTGGTTTAAAGTATAAGAAATACATTTTAATGACGCTTGTTTAATAAAACATCAGTTGCAAAACAGAATATTGAAGATTTTCCCCTCTAGCAGCTAATCTTTTTCAACAAATTTATTGTGTCTAGTAGATTTTTGCAAAACTTACTCATTTTAATAATTTTTAACCAATTCCAATTGAAGAAAAAGTACAAAAATATAAAGCAAGTAAAAGGAAGAATATAACACAACAATGTTCCAAACTCTGGTGTAAAACAACATATATTATGGGAAAAGAATTTAACTAAATCTGTTACTTCTCATAAAAATGTTTTGTAGCAAAATTCTGAACCACTAAGGAAACCAATGTGGCTATATTCACCCCTTAGTTCCTCTAATTATTGTTTTTTTACGTCTTTGGAGTAACCTTTTTTGCAGAATTATAAACTAATCGAGTTTCTATATTTAAATTTGTTTTCAGAATCACACGTAGTTGGTGCAATGCTTGAATGTTGGACTCAGTTATTTTCTAATTGCCTTTATGAAAATGATTTTGAATTTCCTAACAAACAGTTGGAAAAATCAGCATATAATTGGGTTTCAGTTCTCTTGGCATTCACTGGACATGAGAAAGGAAGATTTTGTCTAGGTAAATTCTTGAAAATAACCTTAAAAATAATTAATTGTGAGAATTACTTCTTTTTAAATAATATTTATTTTTTTTTTTTTATGGTATTATTAATTATTAGCTGAAACAGTAAATGTTGTCATTTATATACTTGGGATTAGAGGAAACGGAATGAAATAAATGTATAAGCACGGCATACATTTTAATAACTGCTTTTAATTAATAAATTAATATTAATGATTTTCAATATTTGTGAATAATTGTCAACCTTGTAATAATTAATCAAATTCGTTTGATTATTATCATTTAATTATCTAATTATTCATTACCAACTTATTTATTTATTTATTTGGTAATCATATATTTAGAGTTATTTTAATCTGGGAAGCAGGGTGACATTTCTATGACCTTCACAGAGTATGCTTACCCTGCCCATGTAATGTAATAAATTTTGCCCATATTCAGTACCAGGATAATGTCTCTTCTTACAAATAGGTATAATGGGTATACATCTCTTTGTAACCTACAGAGAATAAGTGTTACTGGCGCACTATAAGTTCTGCTCTAGCTCGACCGCTGCTAACCAGTCTGCGTACTACAATGCTCACCTTCCTCACTCCGCGTCTTCAGACTGTGCTGACTCTACGCCCAATGTTAGCAAAACGTGTACAGCTGTATGTTTTGAAATTCTACTTCTTTAACGTCACTCATTATGTATGTGATATCTACACAATGAATAACTCCTATTAACGTCTTACAGCTTTCTACTAAAGTACTACAAAAACCTTTCTCGAGTGCTATTTGACAAAAATGAATTGTCTTATAAGGGTTCAAACATTTTTTTCAATTCAGTAGATAACTTTAATTAATATTGCTCATTTAGCACCATCCGGAGTTTAGCGTTTTATTTTACTCACTACAGGAGGCGTGATCGCACACAACAGTTACAATTGAATATATATACATATATATACTTAACAACAGTGGTTACACATTGAACTTGACAATACACAGCGAGAGACTGACTATAATAGGCTAACCATAGGACAAGAGCCATTAGAACGGTTAGAATTACAAGAAAACCAGTGTTTGCAGACAAGCACTTATTTTTGCCGCTCGAAGTTCAGAGCAGAACTTATAATGCACCAGTTGTAGCATAGTAGCCAGGCACCATTCCTCCGGTGGTACGGTTCAGTTCAGAAAGACCCGTCACCCCAGAACATTTAACAATATCGCTTTGTTTGTTGAACGAATATGTTGTCATGGTATATTTATTCTTTTACTTCACGCTTTGGCGCACTAGGAACGCGTATTACTTGCGCACTATAAGTTCCGCTACTAGTCAGTCTGCTTACTACGACTCTCACTCTTCTTCCAAGTGTCATTAGAATGTTTGAAATTACAAGAAAACGAGTGTTTTCAGAAAAGCATTGATTCTTCCCCCCTCACCCGTATTCACCATCACTCGTCGCTCGAAGGTCAGAGGGGAACTTATAGTGCGCCAGCTATACACAATCCTGCTTATGTGACATGAACCTTCAGTACATCAGAAATCAAGAAGTTCATGCCCTTACCCTTAATTATTAATCATAGCCCTTTCTTATTCTTTATTGGCAATAATAGTCTGTTAAAAACCCCACGAGTAAGTAAGGCTCTACTAAAACGATGCTCATTTTCTTTCAAATTCTTGCGCTGCAGAGGAATGGAGTTTAATTTCTGAATAGCCCTTAGATTTCTGTTTCATTGTTATTATGCTTAATTTATGGGCTCCAGAACAATTCAATCACACGTCCCAGACAAGTTAGTTATTCACAATTCTCTTCACACACTTCATAATATTCTTCAATAATGATAATAGCCTAAATTGCACACAAAAAACTATTTTTTAAACTGGATTCTTGTCATGAGGTAAGTCATTGCAAAACTGCCAAGCTTTATACTTATACTAGAAGGGATGATATATTGATGCATAATTAGTAAGTTTATACTTTACTTCTAAATAGAATCATAGGCGTTGGCACAATAAATTAGAGTATCAAAACACTCTAAATACATTACACAAGACTGGAAATTACATAAGGCATCTCTTTTTAAAAAAAATTACACTATACTTCAACACATCTATTTTGCTGTCATATCTAGTAAGTCATTTCTGTAAGTGTTTAGTAATCCTTGGCACCAGTGAAATTTTTTTGGGGGATTTCAAAAATGTCAGATATTGCTTGACCAACTTTATCTCTAGAGCATATTTGTAATTTATTTTGTGGAGGAAATTTAAAAGTATCACAGACTAAACTTGATCAAGAACACTTGATTAGCTAAAGGCAGATTGAAGAAGATATCTGCTGATTTTCCAGGGACACTTTGTACTTGGCGCTGTATAACGTACAGAAATACAGGTGTGTCTTAGTAGACATTCCAATTTCAAAGAGATATATGTTATAAAAACAAAGTGTGACACAATTAAAAGTATTGTATTATTTGAAAACATGCAGTTTTAATTTACATAATTTTGAAGGTTTCCTATACATATGTATTAGGGATACAGAGCCTAATGTTGCACCACAATTGTCCATGTCTTCCAAGTCTCTCTCTGCATTTTGTGTGAATGCAACTTGAGGTTCTGATGGAGAATACGTCTAACATTACATTAATTTCTAACATTGGCAGGTAATCCAAGAAAAGTGGTGAGCTTATTGTCAGAACGCTGGGAGATTGTTGAATTGACCCCCACCCCCCAATTTACTGGTGACTTTGAACCATTTTATTTCACGATCGTTACATAAAAAAATAAATCACTTTCTTTCTCTTTAAAGTGTAAAATGGAACATTTATTATAGTTTGTTTCTGTTTTCAATATATTATATACACATAAAGTAATAATAGAACAACATAGCCAGAACTGACTGTGACTATTACCTATTCTCTAACGAAAACTGAATGACAAGACAGGCCCAGGAACATAAACTATTCTTAGCTATAAAATCTATGTATAAGCTTTTCTTTTTTAAAATTTTAAAGTTTTCAGGATTTCATTGTCTTAGCGAAATAGTATTTAAGAGAAAAATTAGCGTCTTTGAATTTCCAACAGTGTTGGGGCCTGAAAAAGATTAAGGTGATGAAATTGAGTAGAGTAGATAAAAAGAGAATGGATCTAAGATATGATTTAAAACCTCGCTGTGCTTAATACACCTGTATTTACCTCGAGTGTTTTCGAAAAGGCTACTTCAAAGATGGCAGCCACACTGAGTAATCAAGATCAGTGATTTAATCTTAAATTAGGTCAATTTTCAGAAAATCACAAGATAGAGAAATAGTATGACCTGCTTGTGACCATGATCTTGTCTACTTTAAGGAATTGATGTTCATAAAAGCCATGATCTCTCTCTTATCTCTAAGTAATAGAGGAGTCGTCCATGCCCCTAACTTGAAATTTAGTTTAGTTCTATGTATTTAATTGTGTTTTAATTTATATGTTTAAATTTGTCAAGGAATGTTCGCTGAACAACTGAATGAAGTCCTGTTAATATGGATTGAAATTCCAAAAGATGGTTCTGAGACGTTATTATCTTCTGTAATTTGGCTACTAGAGGGCATTGTTGGATACAGTTTCTCACTTCATGCTTTTAGTAAGACACTAAGAGCAGTTTACAGAATCACTTCAGTTAAAAGTTGGTATTTTAGATCGAATTCAAACTTCTCATAGTTAAAATATTTAAAATTTTACATTTCTGATATTTTAAAATTTGTTTTTCATTATTTAATACCATGTTAAATTAATCATGATAAATTAGATGGCAAGTTTAATTTAATCTAATGGTATTAAAATTATGCATAAGATTTTGGACTTTTTCACAAACTTTATAGAGCAATATTAATTAAAATTAGCCAATTTTGTTATTTTTATTTGTTTTATAATCATTAACATAAAATATTTGCCTTGATAACCATATCATGCAACTTTATTTAATATAATGCATTACAACCTCTGGTCACATACAGATGACCTTCATATTAAAAGAGTTAATATATTAAGAGTTAAAATATTTATTCATCATTTCGTCTAGATTTTTAGAATTGTACTATTTTTGTAATAAAACATGGTTTTTATTATATTTTTTTAACATAGACATTTTTTTATAAATGCTTTTAGTTTTCCTTCATTGTAAAAAAAACCTTTTTTTAACACGTTGAGTGTGGCAATGTTTTATAGTTGCGCATTAAAATTGCTGAAAAAATATTATTGATTATTTGCATTGAAAATGTTGTTGATGGACCCAATATGTCATCTGAATTTGGCTAGGCATTCATTTCTGTTTTGGTGACGTCATTTCTGATACGTTCATGTACGTACTTCGCCGGTGGTGCCGGTTCTCGTATCTCAGGTGATGATTGTCGACTGTCTAACTGCTGGGTTTCTCTCCCAATTGTTGCTGGATACCACCAAACCTTTTTTCCAGTCCCAGCACTTAGTTATAGTTATAGAAAAAGTACCACAAAAAAATTTAAGTACCTACAACCCTTCCTCCGTCATTTACAATGTTTTTCAACGATAAAAATAAGTTTACACACAATGTCAATAAATATGTAAATAAATTATGTGGGTAAACAGAACATGGAAATGTGGTTTTGTTGTTTATTGGTTACACACAAAACAAAAAAAATATTAAGTGTGTTGCAGAGATAAGAAAATATAAGTAACTAAAAATCAATGTCAGGACAATTGGCCGACGGAGTTTATTTAGGTGTCATTTACGCTATAGATATGATAGGGGAACAAAAAATAAGTACAGATTATTCTAAAATAGGCTTCAAATATTTTGGCAATTCTCCGGGAAAATGCTGATATTGAAGCCATGTTTGAGACCCCTTGTCGTCATCGTCGGAGCTGTCAGACCTATCCTAGGTGCAATTTTTGTTGTCAGAGTAGACTTTCTTCAATAACTCAATCTCATTACCCATTGTACAATGTGTGCAGTGTGATATTCTACAAAATATAATAAACACAACTATAAACACTTCAAGTAACACTAATACGATAACATAGTCCCCAATCCTACAGCAACGGTGGAACAAAAAACAAAACCCACCGAAACCTTCACAAAGACTGGCACAATAACCGATAAGCGATACAATGTTTCCTGGCAATGGCTTAACTCACACTGAACCAATGAATTGAGAGAGGACGTGGGGCGTACATGAATGCCTTTCCTCACAGGCGTTATTAGGGCAAGGGCGTTCAAGCACACCCACCACACTCAATGTGTTAATTGAAGATATTACACATATTGGTGAAGATTGATTGGTAGGATTGTAACAGTTAATATGTTAGAGTGTTATCCAGTAAAATAAATTGTTTTAGTAAACTATTCGTCGTTTTTTGAATAAATATGTTTTGCACATAACTTATATCTAATAAAACAAAATGTTCATAAAATCAATTTATAAACAAAACTTTTTCAAGCTGTTACAGCCATTTTCAGTTATAAAAGTAAAATAATTTTTTTAAATAAAAATAGTATGAATAAAATATTTTAGTTGTGCATAAAACAATAATCCTATACTTTTATAGTAATATATAGTAAGTATATCTAAGAATAAAATTCGACTTATTCTCCAAATAGCAATACAAATTCAAAAAATCATTTTCTTACTAAACAAAAATTTTTTAAATGAAAATATGATACTTTTCTGTCAAGAATACTATATTGGTTAATTTGAAAAAAATATTAACTCTAGAAGGGGACCATGTCTATTAAATTTTAAACATTTTTACTCCTCACAGCTACTTGGCTGAAATTTCACGCCTTTTCAAATGTAGATTTCTGAAACACTACAATGACACTATTACTATAAAAGTATAGGAGTATTGTTTTATGCACAACTAAAATATTTTATTCATACTATTTTTATTTTAAAAAATTATTTTACTTTTATAACTGAAAATGGCTGTAACAGCTTGAAAAAGTTTTGTTTATAAATTGATTTTGATTTTATGAACATTTTGTTTTATTAGATATAAGTTATGTGCAAAACGTATTTATTCAAAAAACGACGAATAGTTTACTAAAACAATTTATTTTACTGGATAACACTCTAACATATTAACTGTTACAATCCTACCAATCAATCTTCACCAATATGTGTAGTATCTTCAATTAACACATTGAGTGCGGTGGGTGTGCTTGAACGCCCTTGCCCTAATAACGCCCGTGAGGATAGGCATTCATGTACGTCCCACGTCCTCTCTCAATTCATTGGTTCAGTGTGAGTTAAGCCATTGCCAGGAAACATTGTATCGCTTATCAGTTATTGTGCCAGTCTTTGTGAAGGTTTCGGTGGGATTTATTTTTTGTTCCACCGTTGCTGTCGGATTGGGGACTATGTTATCGTATTAGTGTTACTTGAAGTGTTTAAAAAAGATATGTTATGAGAAAGTTGTTATGTGAAGAAATAATTCAGGAAAACATGTCATGGTAAAGCACCTTTGCTAAAAGAAAATGTTTACTCATTCAGTACCCAAGTTGTTGAATAATTAGATAAATATATAAGAGCAGACATTGAGTTTTCAGTAAAATGCGACAGATTCTCTCAACCATATTACAAACAGGACGATCCAAGCATAGTAAATAAAGTCTGATTACACAAACAACCTTAAAACTCAGGAAAGTAAAACAAAATTTACATCTCAAAACATTTTCAGGACCAAAAGGGTTTAATTCAAGCAGAGTTCATGACCTGTGGAGAAACAACTTAAAAGACTACTGTAAAACTCTTCAGGATTTGTATCCAAAACAAAAGTCATGGGATGTCTTCAAAAGGATTTTGATTCACAAAACTTGGGTGTCATGCATTGTCATAATGACAAGAAGGGCTTTAATAGCATAAATGGGAAGTTTTTAAACTAAAACCCTGACATGGCTTCTAGTTATTTTAATCTTTTCGTAAAACTAAAGGGATTTGTGGTTGGAATAATGTTTGGAAATAATTAAGATTTAAAAGGACTCTGCGTTGTCCTGGCTACATTCTTTGGAGAGAGCAGAGTACAACATTGGCATTGCAAAACTCATTAAACGCTATTAATTCCTTGACAACTATGAGAAATACTGTAGAGTCTTGAAGTTCCATGTCCTGATTTTACATCCCAATGAAGATCAACTGTGTTCTAATGATATGCATGCTTTATATCTTCCCGCAAATCTTACGAGCCTAATCCAGCCGTCGATTACTTGCTTCAGAGCATATGTGTAATCGAGTCAATCGTTGAATCGTTTAGTCTGCTTAACCTTTGTTAATGTGTTACCATCCCTATCATTCACATTTCTCATGAGCGAGCAACTATTTTTGCCTCTTGAAACCGTCATGATAAAGAAAGATATTTATATCTGTCCTTGGAATAATAGAACCGATAAAGTAGAATTTGTATTGCCATCCTAATAGCTTTTTATAACTAACTTATCAGCTGCCATTTAGGCCAAGATTAGCCTAGTCTTTATCATTCAGTTATTTCTTGGTTGTCTATTGGGATTGTTTGAGTTGGATAGGATGCTACTCGATAGTCAAGTGAACTTAGTGATATTGATTGTGACAATGACGGTTTATTGTGATTATGTCCAAGTATTTTTTCTAATATAATTAGTGTAAATGTGTTTCTGAAATTAATTTGTACCTGGTGAGTCACTCAGAACATGAATCCCTTAATCCACAATGGGTCAACTATTATAATTATAATACCACTCAGCTAAAAATAGCTATTGTTTATTTCTAGCAGGAAAACTTTCTTTTTTAATCATATTCTTTCTTACATGCATTTGTATATTTAAAGAACTCAAAGGCTATGTATTAATATGTAATCTTCCTTTATAAAAATTGCTTTTCTGCAATGATGAAATTTTGTTTTATATTTTAAGATGAAATATTAGAGAATGATTGCCAGTATATATGTATCATTTTTCTATTCTCCAATATTGTTTATTTTTAATTGTTCAGGTGATAGATCTCAGGGCGAAGCAGACTTCATAGCAGGATCTTCTGCAATAGATAAGTCGGCCATAAAAGAAAGTTTCAAAAGTTATTGCTTAGCAGTAAAGAAGCATGTGGCAAAAGATGTTTTGAAAAAAGCACTGGAGTCCTGCAAGAGTAAATATGTATCTTTTTTCTGGTCTGTATTTGATGAGCAAGATTTGGATCCAGTCTCCTTACAGAACTAATATACTTACAGTGTATTTGTATTTATTAACATAATGAGTTATTATTAAATATCGATATTTTATTTTGTTTTCTATTAAATAGTTTTGATGTATTGCACCTGTAAGTGTGTGCTCATTAATTCATAAGATTTATTTCTCCTCAAGAGCAGATTGTTACTATGCTCAAAACTTTTATTTTATCAACTGTTTTATTTCATCGTACGGTTTTTGTCTGATCCCTGATATACCCTATACATTTCTTTCTGATGAATCACCATAAGAACAATCACCAAAAACAAGGGATCCATTATTCAACAATATTTCTTCTTAAAGAATGGTCCTGATGGACTATACAAATATTAAACTTTATATTAAAATTCTTAGTTTCCATACTGTGAAGTTTGTTTCTAGGAATTGTTGCTACAAGCCAACAAATAGTGTCTTACATAAAACAAAACCTGTACCACTCACTTTATGTCTACGTTTCATCAGGTTTTTTTCAATTCCTCCTATTAATTTAGACTCTCCATATATATATATATATATATATATATATATATATATATATATATATATATATATATATATATATATAGATTTTTTGGACTAGGAGACTGACAGACTTATCTTGGTAAGAGTCCACACTGTAGTCTTGAAATAGAAACACATAAAAGCACTTAAACAATGATATATTTCAACCACACAGTGGTCTTTATCAATCGAAGAGAAAACACAAAAAGAAATTTGAGAGAAAGAAATAAAATAAATATCATTTACAAATACATTACAAGTACATTACAAATACCACATTTATAAAAACATACACAACAATTTAATGAATCTACAAACAACATATACAGAAGACATACTATATAGAAACATCATACACACAGATCAAGAAAAAGTGCGCGTAACGTCAACAAACACCAAGTTCACAGACCGAACATCTACAACAGAAAAACATCAGTGATTCGACAATGGTCAATTGACCGAAAGGTGCCTCATCACTCAAGGTAAAATTATTGCACTTAATGGTGGATAAAATTACTTACAATAGTAATATATTAACTTCATAAAGTCAGTGCAACGGAAAAACAATGGATAACGTTAAATATCAAGAATATATATATATATATATATATATATATATATATATATATATATATATATATATTTATTTATTTATTTATTCTTGATATTTAACGTTATCCATTGTTTTTCCGTTGCACTGACTTTATGAAGTTAATATATTACTATGTAAGTAATTTTATCCACCATTAAGTGCAATAATTTTACCTTGAGTGATAAAAAAAAGAGGTACCTTTCGGTCAATTGACCGAAAGGTACCTCTTTTTTTTATCACTCAAGGTAAAATTATTGCACTTAATGGTGGATAAAATTACTTACATAGTAATATATTAACTTCATATATATTTATATTTAATATAAAGTAGAATTGGGATAATTCCAACGCGTTTAATTCGTAATTGCCGATAATTCAAAGTTTTGGGTTGGTCACATGAACTTTATATCCTATCAGTGTCAAACAATTATGAATAATTCGAGGTTCAACTTCTTTAATTCGTAGTTATTAGTTTGGATGTGTGCTGGAATTCCAGTGGCACTAGTGATTGCATTCCAAGATTTCTCTGCATTCAGATCGAGATTACAGGATTTGGTGCTTAAGCGTTATCGATAGAATCAGTTATCGATCGACGCTCTGCTCAGTCGATCAGTTTGTTGTAATTGGTTCAAAGGTCACAATCTTTGGTGCGTAAGCAGTGAATTCTGTGTAAGGGGTGTCAAGTAAGCGATCAACATTGCGGTTTACGGAATAGGTCAACTAGTTACAATTTATTTGTAGCGGTTATAAAGACTACCCCAGCAAGTATTGAATGTCATCATTGTTTGATTGATTTGTTTGCTTCAAGAGAGTTTATTTTCTGATATGTCACGCACAAGACTAGACGTCAGTGCTTTCTAAGGAATATTTATCAACTCTTGATACTTACAGCATAAAGAAAGAAATTAATGGCCCACTGACCTTCTGTCAGCCGTCTAAACATAATACAGTAGATCTCTTAGTAGGCCTATAGATTTTAATCAGTGTTGGTCAGCAATGTAAATATTTTTATAATTAGTGTATTCTTGTGTACATATGAAATAAACAATAATAGTGGGAGCCTAGATTCTAATTCAAACATCAAACCCTAAGTAACTTTTAATTTGTTTTTACTAAATATGATTACACATAATAATCAATTTACAAATAATAAACTAAGGTAAAAAATTAAGAATAAAAAAAATAGCACCAGAATAAAAAATATAATAATTTAATTAGTGCTTTATAAGTGAAAATATTATTGAAGTGAAATACAACTCAATTGACGATAGTGTTCGCAGCACGAATGTAATTACATCCACAATAGCTTAACAGCTAATAATTATAAGTTGTATGATTCCGCTATGCCTAAGTTTATTGCTCATTCAAATTATAGTGTTCTAACATAGACCAGTGACACGATACCTGAAAACAGGCAAAATTCTCATCGTATACACACAAAAAAGAGCTGGACTGATTTGACTAAAAGGGTATTTTCCAACTTTCATAACTCGAATTTTTAGTTAATTCGTATGTTTTATTGGTTCCTTCAGCTTCGAAATATCCAAGTTCTACTGTATCTTATACATATTTTTAAATTTATCGATCATGACACTTGATGTTAATACAGTTTTTTCAAATATTTATTCATTAATTAAATATAATTAATTAATTTTAATATTTAATTTTGCTTTCTATGTTGCCACTTAACATTCTGATTCTGCCATATGTATACACATTTCTATTAATTGTAATTATTTATTAAAACGTTACTAAAATAATATTTTTTGTTGTGCAGGAATTGACCTTAAAAAAAATGTTATTTGACTTGTTAGAAATAATTTGATGTAAAATTAAAACTAATATTTACTAGTTATTTTTGGTAGTTATTTTTTGATAACATAACCATGTTATCCCCTCTAGCTGACTGGCCCTCCTGTTCAGCAGAAACTGTAAATGCCAGGTTAGTAGTAATAAGAACAGAAATACCTTACAACTACTCAAAAATTTATTTATTTTCTAAAATCCTTTTAAAAAGAACTATTTTTTCATCACCTAAGCTATTTTCTTTAGCTCCTTGCCTTTTCAAATGTCTCCAAAATCTTTCAGTACGTGGTATATGTAACTTGTTCAACAATGTGTTTGCTAGTTGAGGAACTATTGGCTGCAAAGCAATACCACAGATTCTTAAAGTTTCCATTGTGATATGAAGAACACATGTTAGGTGGTTTTGAGTATCAGGTGATTTACGGAGTTTCCAGGGTTGAGATATCTCAAAAAAACGATTTGCTTCACGTAACGTAGCTATTATAACATCTACTCCTTTATAGAAGTTGAACTCACTAAAATGTTTGGCAACTTCATCTGAAAAAAGTTTTATATGTTTATTGTTGAAATATTTGCCCAAATCAGATGACAGTAAAGGGATAGAATTGTAAATCGATCTATTTACTACACAGAAACTTTAACCTTAAGCAATTTTAGAATATTTTTGTAAAAGTTAATATAAAAATTACTGGATTTGGTTTTTAAAAAATTAAAAGGTTTAATTGAAATGTTCTCTTCTCAACTTTAATTCAAACCTACTCATTTTAATTTTGTAACAAATAACAGAACAGAATAAATACTAGATGTTTAGTTAGAAAGAATTTACAACATAATGGCATTCTCTATAAAAAAAAGAGCTAAATATAAGGCATGTACGATAACAGCTAAACAGAAGAACTATAGGTGTGGAGAGAAAGAACCTATAAACACAACTGTTCTAGGTTTATAAATATAAATATAATATAATATAATATAAATATATTAATGATGGATGATTTATTTACAAGTGTGTTTTTTTTTTTTAATTTAACTAGGGCCAAACTGTAGCAGCTAAATCATTTGCAATAAAACATCACTAATATTTACAACACCACTTCATATGTTTGTAATAGCTGTTTCAATTTCCTTAAATTATTTGTAAACTATTTTAAAAATTATATATATTATTTTTATTTATAGTATAAAAATACCCCAAACCCTTTTGAGATAAATTAAGCAACATATAGTTTCTTAATTATTTTACAAGAAAGTAGATCTGTTAAAATGCAACATAAATTAATGTCTTAATCAAAATAGGTGTTTCCCTTTTCTTCAGTTACATTCCAGAACTAATAAATGAAAACTCCCACTGTTTCTATTCCATGATTGTGTTTGTTTATTATCTGGGTTCAATCGTGCAGATTGTATTAACTAATCTCCCAAAGAGAGTTCAAAAGTAATTCTAAAATCAACATTTCACTAGAATTAACACTTTAGCTGCCGTGTCAGGCCAATTAGCCCGACGGCCCAGTAGGGTGAACCGAAAACAGTCTAGTAATTGTTGTTTAGTAACGTTTTATGTTTTGTTAGTACTACTCAACTGGTGTTGCTAATTACAATGGTTTTTATTTTAGTCAAGTTTAATTGTTTATTCTAACCAATAAAAATTGGTTCATTGAATGAAGTTTATCTTTATGTACTTTAATAATAAAACTAATGATTTATAATGAAGTGTTATATTGATTTTGATTCAAAATTTTACAAAATTTTAAAAAAAGTCAGACATATTGACTAAATATTAAATTTAGGTGTAAAATAATCCTTAAAAAACAGACTTGGTTGAAGTTAAGTACAAAGATTGATACATTTAGATAAACTCATCCTTAATAGGAACTAAATTATAACGTAAATTATTAAGTTTTAAAAATTTCACTTCTTATGTATCTTGTATAGCATTTAATTTCGTATCAGAGAGAGAATATGTCTATACTTTTGTTCTATATAGAAAATATTTATAAACTCACATGTGATGTTTACATTTCTTCTTGATAAGGGCTAAAATACTTTCCTTTGCCAGTCAGCTTATTATGTGGGTAAACAGAATGTGGAATTGTGGTTTTGTTGTTTATTGTTTATACACAAAACAAAAAATATCAAGACAGTGTGCACAAATGAGAAAAATATAATTACCTCAAAAACAATGTCAGGCCAACTGGCCAAACAGCGTTTATTTAGATATCATTTATAATATTGAAAAACCAATTTGGCCCAACACATGCTTATATATATTATGATAAGACACGTATTTTTGTACTTAGGTATGATAGAACAAAAAATAAGTACACGTTATTTAAAAATAAACAAAATACGTTACACAATATCAAGAGCACAGTGGTGCAATATATTACAATGAAAATGTTGGAAAGGACTTCAATACCACAAAAATAATCAAAAATAACGAATAAAACAAGTTACTTGAGATTAAACCCTTATGTACATTTTGATGACCATGTCATCATCATCATCAGAGGGCCTTATTACAAAATTACAATCTAGCAAAAAAAAAGTTACAAACTAGGATCACTACTAGAATCACTCTAGTTTGTAACTTCTTGTTTGATAGATTGTAATTTTGTAATAATACCCTCTGATGATGACATGGTTATCGAAATGTACATAAGGGTTTTAATCTTAAGTAAATTGTTTTATTTGTTATTTTTGATTATTTTTGTGGTATTCTTTCCAATATTTTCATTGTAATAAAATATTTAGGCAACTCTTCGGGAAAAGGCTGATATTGTAGCCAGCAGCTGAATTGTTAATGAAACTTTTATGAAGTTAAAATTATAAAAAGTAATCTTCATTACTTTTATATAAACCTATGTGAAATAGATATTTTACTATACCTGGTAAGGCGTCTAATTGTTGTAATAATTCAGCAGCATTATTCTGACAATAATGTTCATAGTGCTGGCTATTAAAAGCAGGAAACTGTTGGAGGGCATTTACAGTGGTGCCACAACATCTATTCAACAAATTGCCCAATGTATCTGCCAACTCTGCATTCAGGAGGCGCAAAATCTTTACTGAATTATAATCTGCACAAAATTGACCATTTTTTTAAAAATATTTACTTTAAATTTGTATAATTAAAAATTATATTATTACTCATATTGACACAGCTTTATTTAGTTTGTTATACAGTAATACAGTCGGCGCCGCTTATTGTGATCATTCGGTTATTGTTATCGTTTCATTGAAAAACAAACACGGACGTATATTAATACATTGTAATTAGGCCGCTTATTGTAATCATCTGTTCGCTTATTATTATCATTTAATTTGCCAATCAAAATCATATGCATCAACGTATACTAGCATAGACCAAGTAAAAATGTCTACAAAGTAGTGTAAACAGCACGTGCAACACACAATGATGCCCAATTCATAGAATGTTTATTTTTAGAATGACAGAAATACTTTATAACGGTTTCAGCACTTAGCACAGTTCTCAGAATGTCTCCCTTACTCTTTGTTTATGCAAACACCCTAGCCCGCTGAGTCGACTTTAGTTGTTTGTTAACATTAGTTGATGTTACTACTGAACCATTTACAGTACAGTCCTACTGTATTTTTTAACAGTGAATTTTTATGAACGTTTATTACAGTATTTCAGTGTGATTTTACATAACTTAATTTTTAAAGATCTTTTTCGTTTATTTTGTAGAGTTTAGTGTCACTTGAAGTTTCAAAGGACAGTATAGCAAGATGTCCGAATCTCAAAAGAAACGACATGATTTAAGTCTTAAACAAAAACTTGATATTCTAGATAGGTACAGTAAATTACCAAAAATGAGTCAAAGAAACGCTGCTTCTCAACTTGGCGTTTCTGAACTTCTCTCGTGTAAAATATTGAACAACAAAGAAAAAATCTTGTCTTTATCAAAGTGTAATGCAAATGTTGACAACAAAAGACATCATTCTGGGAAGGATCCGCAAATGGAATCAGCTTTGAAATTGTGGTTTAAAAATGTTCGCGAAAAAGATGCTCGCATCTAAGCTGAGGATATTGCCAAAAAAATAGGAAAACAGGATTTTAAAGCCACAGATGGATGGTTCAATCGATGGAAGAAAAGGGAAAACATTGTTTACAAGAAAACGTGTGGTGAAAAAAGAAATGCTGATTTTGTTGGAGCTGAGGACTGGTTACAATACGAATGGCCAAAGATTTTGACCGAGTATTCTCCTAGCTGCATATACAATGCAGATGAAACAGGACTTTATTATCGTGCTTTACCCGAACATACTTACTTATTTAAAAATGAAATTGCTAACGGCTGTAAAATATGTAAACAAAGAATAACTGTTTTGTGTTGTGTTAACATGGTTGGTCATAAAGAAAAACTCTTAATTATCGGTAAATCTAAAAATCCACGTTGTTTTCAAGGTATCAAAAAGCTACCGGTTGAATATCATTCAAACTCCAATGCTTGGATGACATCAAAAATTGTTAATGAATGGCTGACTAAATGGGATACCAGCCTCAAACGCAACATTGTCCTTCTACTAGACAACTGCACTGCACATAATGACATAAGCACTACGTTAAAACACATCAAAGCCTTCCGGCCAATACTACATCAATTATTCAGCCATGTGACCAAGGCATAATTAAAAATCTCAAAAGTTTTTATCGAGGAGAGATGCATGCTAGAATTATAGAAAATATGGATGAATTTCAAACCCTTACCTCAAATGAATTGGCTAAAAAAATTTCTTTACTCGATGCTATTCATCTGATAGCAAAATCTTGGAATGAAGTTTATGAAAAAACTGTGAAAAATTGCTATAGAAAAGGTGTTTTTTATTGTTGAAGAAAATCAAGAGCAAACTACATCTGAAGAAGACTCTGAAGAGAACTTGAAGCCTTTCGATTTGTCCTTAAAAGAATATACTGAGTGGATGGAAGTTGACGATAGTATTGAAACAGCAGCGGAAATGACTGAAGACGATATTTGTGAGGTAGTTGCTTCAACATCAAAAGTTACTGAAGAAGAAGAAGGCACCGATGATGACGAAAATGATAAATGTGTACCGCAAAGATCTAAGCAGGAAGTTCACCAAGCTCTTGAGATTCTAAGGCAGTTTGTTCAACAAAAAGCAGAAAATTTCATCAAAAATTATGAATATGAACAATTTATAAACAATATTTTACGAGAAGACTACAGACAGTACATATAGAGGAATTCTTCGAGAAAAAGTAAATGTAAATTTGAAGTGTAAATAAGATTGAAGTGTTTTATAATGAAGTTTTATGTGTTAAAATGTTTTGATCAAGTGTTTTACGTAGTACGATATATTTTTTTTCAATTATGCTAGATTCAGTGTTTAAAAAAAATCTACAGTGGAATAAAATAAACTGACATGAAATATGCCCACTAATTTCAACAAGTAGAAAACTAAATTACAGAAATTCTACTTCTGTACATAAAACTGTCCGGAATAGCATCAAAATTTTGTAAGTACAGTTTAATTTTAGTGTTACAGAATTAGAATTACTTGATGTAATGATAGGCTTACATATCGTTCAGAACAAACAGTTGTGGCAATAATACAGTGAGTTCAATGTAGTACGGCTGTAGACTACATCGTGATTAAGCGTTCAGTTATTGTTATCGTTTGGTTATTGTTATCAAATATGCTTCTGACAAATATGATCACAATAAGCGGCGCCGACTGTATTTCGCTTAACCCGTTTAGTGCTTCCACAACTTGACTTTAATATCACCATTGAATTGTATCAACTCATTGAAGTACAGTAATACCCTCTACTTATGCGATAGGTGGGGCAGAGCGATACCCGTGTTAGTCGGAGTATAATTTTACATGCAATCACATAGGAATCATGTTTAATTGGGACTAAATAAACTAATAATTTAGAAGAAACATGTATATGTATTAAAATCTTAAATATTTAATACAATAAAAAGTTATATTTAATACATAAATATTGCAAAGAAGTAAATAAAATGAAGATATTTTGACATAGAAGTCTTCATAAAATCTAGTAAATTTGTTTAAAGATTTTTTCTTATGCAGAATTTTCATATAACTCACTAATTTTTTTGTTTAATGGCAGAAATGCGCTCATCGTTGGAGCCTATGTTTTCCAAAATTTGTATGCCTTGCTGAATCAAACTGAAGCCTTTTGTCAAGTTTCTAACCGTCATTTCATTTTACATCAACTGGGTCTAAAGAATCTGCGTGTTTAAGGTATTGCTCTTGTTCACGCATTGCTATTAATTAATTGTCAGCTCCTGGTTGTGTAAATTTTGCAATGCTTAAACATCATCACTATCCATGTCTAAATTAAGTTGTCTAGCAAAACTCACAACTTCTTCAATCACATCAGCAATTTCATCAGACTCTGGCACTGATTCCGCTTCAGTTTCAGTGGCGAAAAAAATAGACACACTTTATTCCAAACGCCATTAAAAGTTTTTTGTGAAAATTCATACCAGGACTGTCCAATGATTCTCAAAGCATCTAAAACATTGAATTGTTTCCAAAAATCTTCAACAGAGAGCTCGTTGTTCTGTCTCATAGCTTCACGCAGATGTGCAAATGATCTTGTGTAATAAGCTTTAAATGTTTTGTTGCCCCCAGATCCATCGGTTGATGCAAATTAGTTGTTTGGTGGCAAAAATAACATTTACACGCGTGTGTCGAAATTAGTTAGAGTAGTAGGAGGATAGCCAGGTGCATTGTCAATTAATAGGAATTACTTTAAAAGGAATTTGTTTAGACCAACAATAACGTTCGACTTGAAGTATGAAAAGATGACCAAACCGGTCCTCAAAAAGGGAAGCTGTCACCCAAGCCTTCCGATTTAACTTCCAAATCACAGGCAAGGTAGCTTTGGAAATATTTTTTAATGTCCTTGGATTTTCCGAGTGATAAACTATAAGAAGTTGCAACTTACAGCCACCAGCTGTATTTGCTCCAACCATCACTGTCAATCAGTCAGTTTTGGCTGGCGGCCTCAAAACCTGGAAATATTCTCTCTTCATGCACTATAAAAGTTCTTTTGAGCATTTTCTTCTAGAAAAAGCCAGTTTCTGCGTAACTCCGACAGCTTGATTTAAAACCGCGTAACTTGGGAATCGCGTAAGGCGAGGTATCGTAAGTCAAGGTATTACTGTAGTCGCAAAAAAAACTGGGCTATAGACGTTATCACTTTCTAGGCGACCAGGATATGGCAGTCAGTATTTTGCTACCCTTTCAGTTACTGTTATATATAAACAAAACTGACATTCAAACAGGAAGAGGAACTGTCTAAAAAATATCATGGCATTACCATATATAGTTTCCCCAATTCCCTTAATATTCGAAAAACTAAGAGATCAATTTTGCTTCGATTGCCGAAATAGGTAATCAATCTACCAAAATGATGTTCCCTTTATGAATGACCTATATGGTGTATTAGGCAAGTTTATATATTTTAAAGTTTATAACACAAATTAAAAACAAATACAAAACATAAGAACTATCTGTCCATTACACAAAAACAAATCATGACCAATAGAAAATTTGGTGAAAAACTAATGAAATTCTTGTTTTCAGTTCTCTAATATGCTAGCAGATAAACCTGAAAGTAGAGACTGACATACTAAATTTATTACATTTAATGGAATTGTAGCTAGCTAGAGTAAACAAATTACAAAATATTGGTAAATTAGATTTATAATTTACGACTTTAATATCATAGTTTTAAAGTAATTTAAATTTAGACTATTAAGTATATTTTACTTTCTCAATAGCTTTGGGTTTTCACCTATTTTATATTGAGCTTATCTTTGAATAAATGTCCACTACTTGTGTAAATAAGAACAAAGTATTTTATGATGAAAGTTTATGTGTTTGGTGTTTTATGAAGTTTTTTACATAGTTCAATAATTTTTTGAAAATTATTCTACATTCAATTAGTGTTTAAAAAAATTTACAATGGAATAAAATAACCTGACGTATAGTATGCTCTCAAATTATTAAAAGAAGACCTAGTTACAAAATTTTACTACGGTACACAAAACTGTCTGCAGTTATAAAATTTGGTAAGTAATCATGCATGATTCCATGTGCCTGAATTACATTGTAGTTGTAGTGTTATAAAATTAAAAAACGACTTTAAAAATGAATGCTAGATATAGTTCAATAAACACTTGTGACAGTAATACAGTGAGTTCATTATGGCACTTTTATACATCTTGATCACGCAGTCGGTTATTGGTATCAAATATTCTTCTGACAAATATGATTAAATAAGCGCTGGCTACTGTATTTGAAAATTATATTAATATCGTTGCTATCTTAACTTATTGGCTTGTAACAATTCGATATTGTTTCGTGAAGTAAGAGTGACAGATGAACAGATCTGGAAATAATATGTTCATTCAATACAGAAAATGTCAGTCCGAAGCAACTACGGAAAGCTTCCCGTTTTTATGTTGTACATCTAGAGGTTTTATAATTATTTCTATTGATATCAGCAGATCTAGACCACAGATATTAAACACAGTTTATTGCAAGGTGATTTGGGAGTATTATAATTTAATACAATACTATATCATCTATAAGTTTATTGCAATTCTTTTTCATAGAATCCTGGTTCACTCAGTCATTTGAATGAAGTGCTTCAATTGAATCATTCGTGAATGATTTGCATAGCCATAAAGAAAAGCATGCAGTTTTTTATGTTGCAGATCTAGAGGTTTTTTAAATTACTACTACTGGTATCACTAGGAAAGAACAACTACTTACTGATTTTTTCAGCAGACAAGTTTCACACTAGATCAGTAAATTGTTCAATGCTGTGAATCTGATGCTCAGATGTGTTCTTTTGGTGTGAGTCTGTGGTGTATTATTGTTCATAGAGTATTTTTTAATTATGTGTTCAAATATAGTACTTGATTGTAAGTGTATTTTGTCGTTTAGAATGTATTGTGGATGGTTTTTGTGGTGTTTGTATATCTCCTAGTTTTTTGATGAGTTTTCTATAATGAAGAACATTTGTCTAATGATAGTCTAGTTTGTGTATTCTGTATGTATTGTGCGGTAAAGTTTCTCTCTGTTTGATTTATGTAGAAGCTGGGGCAGTCATTATATGTGATCTTGTATACTCCTGCTCAGTCATGTTTTTTCTGGAGTATTTTGTACTGTGTAGGTATTTTTTAGTTGTTTAATGTTTTAAAGGCTATTGTATTTGAGCTTGCAGAATGAGAAAACTATTTTTTGTTATGTGTTGTGATATATTAATGTTACTTGTATGTTATTATTGTTTTTGGTTTTGTTATATGTGTGTGTTGTTTTTTGCGCATCATGTTAGCTATCAGGGTGTGTTTGTATCTGTTCCTCTTGACTATGTATTTTAATGTTGAGTTCATTTAGTTTGTCTTCGTTGTTCATGGGCATGAGGTTGATTAGTCTGTGTATCATGGAGGGGGGAGCATGTTTATGTTGTATAGGGCGATTGGAAGTATTGTGTATAATTCTATCAGTTGGGGTGAGCTTTCTGTATATTTTAAATGCCTGTTTGTTGTTTTGTTTTGTGGTTGTGATATCTAGGAACTTGATTGTGTTCTGTTTCCAGTGTGAAGTTTATATTATTGTGTAATTTGTGCAAGGTGTTTATCTGTCTTTTGTTGCTAAACGAATGCATCAATGATCAAAGTCAATAAGCTCAATATATTTGTGCGAAGGTATGCATTGTCCAATATATCAGTGTCATGGAAAGTAAATAATTAATATAATAATAATAATAGAATCATTCACTATATTTAATATCAAAGGAAAATTTTAGATAACTAATTTAAAAATAATAGAACTTGAATCTTACTTGCATCACTATGAGTAGTTCCTTCTCTTAGTAAAAAATAACGTAATCCAGATTCTGTAAATAACTGTGCTGCTTCTGAAGGAGAAACTACGTTTCCTCGAGATTTTGACATTTTCTCATCATTTACAGTCCAATGAGAATGAACAAGTAAACAAGATGGTGGTTCCAATCCACTGGCAATAAGAAAAGCTGGCCAATATACCCCATGAAACCTACCAGAAAGTAATATTTTAAATGTATATTTTAGGAGATAATTTTCAACTTTTTATGGAATAGGAACTAATTTCCAATTGCAGTTCTAAAATTCAGAAAAATGTTAAATACACAACTAAGTTTTTCATAAACAAAGTGTTTTAAAAACTTGTGCAAGTATTTAAGAGTAAAATGTTTTTTTAAAAAAAAAATGTTTATTATTATAACACATTAATTGTCTCTTAGAATGTATTTTTCTTAAACTCTTTCTATGTATAAATTTAACTTCCTGTGCTTCTGGATTACCTTAATAAATATTGTTTTATGTATTGTTGAATACAGTACAGTATAGTCTGGAAAATCCGAGCCACGATATTTTGAGCTTTCGTATAATTCGAGCCTATTTCTATTTCAACCTATTTTATCTATTTGAAAGAAAATGATGATTCGGGCTTTGAAGAAATATTTATATTAATACGGTATGCAAAGAAAATGAGTCGGGGGGTTTCAAGAAATGTTTATATCAATATGGTATGCTAATGAAATGAGTCGGGCTACCAAGAAATGTTTATACCAATACGGTATGCTAAGGAAATGACTCGGGCTACCAAGAAGTGTTCATATAAAGCTCTCCTACTTTTTCTAAATTTCTACATAATTTCCATTTAATTCCACACATTATTGATATCTTAACATATTCCTGTGTTTCTGTGTTATTCCTGTGTTATAAAAACCTGCCACCAAATTCAAAAGTCCGTTTTCTACCTCAAATCTTACTTCACTAATAAAGCAACGACTATCCAGATGGGTTTTGAGCTCCACGATCAGATGAAAGATTAATAGTGTAGCAAATTTGGAAGATGATGACAAATCTGCCATCAGAATTCATTGAGAAGCTCAACAGTTGGATGAGCAGAATGTGGTGGGCCACCGTTGTGAATGCCCATGACTTTGTGGAACAAAAGGCCTCTCTGTTTGTTCTGAATAGTTCAACAAAGATTTCTCAACACTTCACCATAAAGCTCTGCATTAATAGTTATTCCTTTAATTAGATATTAAATTAGTAGCACCCCAAGGTAATCTCAAAAAACTGTAGCTATCACTTTTGCTTTTTGGAGAGGTTTTTCACTCTTTTGCCACACTATAGCCTCTTTTACATTTATTTATGAGGGTTGAATGATGAATTCACAATTCATTTCCAGTAACTATTTTTGAAAATATGGTGTCATCTTCATCTTCAAACAGTTGCAAAAAGTACTGTGCAGCTGCTAAATGCTTTCAATTTTGAAAGTTGAAGGATTTCAACCATAATGTTGTGAAATGAGGATTGACAATTTTAATATTTGGTGGCAGTAAAATCATGATGTCATCTAACATATATTGCTTCTTGGAGTCAACTTTCCGCACAGCTGCAATGGTATCAGCTTGGCGGGAAGTTGCAGGTTGTCCACTCTGTCATTGTGATCATTTTCTCTGTCTTTAATAAACATTTGTCGCCAACAGCGAACCATTTGGATTGACATTACATCTTCACCATACCCACTTCACATACCCACCTGGTGACAAATTTCCAAAGCCGATTTATTTTTTGCAGTAAAAAAACGAATAATACTGTGCACCTTACAACTTGCAGCAAAACTGTATAGAGTGTCAATGTTAGTTGGGTTGCCACAGACCTTGGAGTGTTTGCATTACTTGTCAGTGGTGCCGGTACACCCAAATTATAATCCCCAAGCGCAGAAATTATATACATGACTCCAAATATAATATAAAACCTGGGAAACTAACTTTTGGACACATCTCATAAAACCAATGAATCTTTAACAAGACAAGTGAACTGGTATGTTGTTTTCAATAGTGGTGTCAAAATAACATTTAAAATATCAGTACAAAATAATAATTAATAATACTTTTGGTAAGAAATAATTAACAAACCTTACTTAAGAATGTCTTTTCCTAATACTTGGCACGTTGGTGGCCAGGATAACTTATCAGGATAGCCAACCACAGTGAGATAATTCACCAGTGCATCAAGCCATACATACACACTTTGATCCTTAGATCCTGGCACTGGTACAGCCCAGTGTACACGACCCGAAGGCCTTGAAATCGACACATCTTGTAACAATTCTCCATCTTTTATCCAATTGAATAGTTGCGTGTGAAATTTCTGTGGTTGTACAACCTTTACTATCAGAAAAAAACAAAATAATCATCACTTATTTATAAATTAACATTATTTTTATGAAACTAAACGAGTATAAAATTAAAATTTTCAAATTAAATTTCACTTTAAACCTGAAAACCAACTGAATTAAAATAGTTTTAAACTGTTTTCACCACTATTTAAAATGAATTTAGGTCAATATTTATTTTAAAATAATCTCTCCTACTGTGAATTTTTTAAAATATGTTATATTTCAGCAAATATTTCTAAAATTTAATTTAATATATAATAATTTTAGTAATCATAATTGTTAGAAATATATTTGATAACAATAACCAAACTATAACTATAACCGACGGATGTAATCACAATGTACAGTAGTGCCATATTGAACACACTGTTTTACAGTCACAAGTGTTTATTGAGCGATACGTAGACCTAGCATTACAGTAAGTCAATTTAATTTTAAACACTACAACTGCATTACAATTCAGGCACATGGAAATCATTAGTGATTATTTACCTAATTTTGCAACTCCAGACAGTTTTATATAAAATAGATAATCCAGACTAGTTTTACAGGCAGTAGTAAAATTTTGTAACTAGGTCTTAAACTTTTTATACTTTTCGAGTATGCTTCGTGTCAGATTAATTTATCCACTGTAGATTTATTAAACCACTAATTGAATCTAGCATAATTTTTTTAAATTATTGAAATACATAAATAACTTTATTATACAACTTCATCATAAAACACTTTGATGTTATTTACATTTTCAAATGTATTTACTTTTTCACAAAAAATTCCTCAATATGAGATTGTCTATAATCTTTCAGTAAAATTTTGTTGATGAATTTTTCATATTCATAACTTTTTTTTCTAGGATTCTCTGCCTTTTGGATCATTTTTGCACGAATATTTTTAAACCATAATTTCAAAGCTGATTTCACTTGTAGGTCTTTCCCAGAACGATTTTTTTGCTGTCGGCATTTTCATTTCACTTGGACAGTGACAAGATAAGTCTTTGTTCTTCAAAATTTTACATAAGAGAGGTTACAAAAAGCCATGTTGAGAATTTGTTAGTAGTGGGTATTAAGACTAGCCCAGCTAGTATTGAATCGCATCATTGTTTTGATTGATTTGTTTGCTTCAAGAGATTTGTTAATTTTTTTATTTGACATGTACAAGACGAGATGTATGTGCTTTATAAGGGATATTTATCATTTCTCGATACTTACAGCTTAAATAAAAAAAGATATTTATGGAAAATTGACCTTATGTCAGACACCTAAACAAAATAGAACGCTTCAGCCAATTTCTATGTCAACTTTTAAACGGTGTTGGTCAGCATTGTAAATATTTTTACAATT
This sequence comes from Prosapia bicincta, assembly GCA_036971475.1. Taxonomy (NCBI): domain Eukaryota; kingdom Metazoa; phylum Arthropoda; class Insecta; order Hemiptera; family Cercopidae; genus Prosapia; species Prosapia bicincta. The sequence continues at coordinate 77,263,168 of JBAIZL010000005.1, read as the reverse complement.
AGTGTATTTTTCTGTATATATGAAATGAGTAACAATTTTGGAGTTTAAAATCTAAAGCAAACTTCAAACCATAAATAACTTTTAATTTCTTTTTACTAATTATGATTACACATAATAATCAATTAATACATAATAAACTAACTAAGGTAAGAAATAAATAAAAAAATTGCAGTCATATAAAACATATAATATTTAGTGCTTTATAAGTGAGAATATTTTTGTAGTAAAATAGATCTAAATTGACACGAGGAATTGATTTGTGCTAGCGCCAAGCAGTGCACAAGTAATTAGATCCCAATGGGTTGAGTTTATGCAAAACAATTGTTTTTTTGGAGGGAGCTTGAGATAAATGTACTAATTTATCAGAAGTTACATTTCATTAGATGCATGCAGGATCAAGTATCAATTAACATGATTTACCTGATTGGGTTCAAACACTTGCGCTTAAAAAAAAAACCAGGTGATCTAGTATGTTATGTAAAACACAAGTTATTTGTAGCCGTTGATAAAAAATATATACTTACATGCATGATACTAACCATCTTTAAGCCAATGTAACAAATCATCTTGTAGTTTGCTAAGCCTAAACTTGAAATTAACTTCTTCAGTCCATTCCACAGGTCGTCCAGATTCTAAACTGACGTTTAGTTCAGACCCATCATCTGTTTTTACTGTTTTTAACTGTGATTCAGTCAAGAATGATTCATCAGCTACACAATACCATCCTGCATAATGACCTTCATAAATGTGCCCTCGAGATGATAACTCATTCTATTAAATAAATTTAGGAAAACAATTAAAATATTAGAATAACAAAAGATTATTAAATCAAGTTCAGAATAATTTTAAGTTTAAACTTTATAGTTCCGAATTTATAAGTTTGAGGTTTAAAATGAATGTTTTTTCAGGTGATAATTCTCTTTTCAGTTTTAAAATATTTATTCATCTTTAACTGTATGTTACAATCTTTGAGACTTGGAGCAGTATCGAATTACATTAAGTATTAAAAATATTATAAATAAGGTAACTAGCAAAATAGTATGTTTCACAATAACATAAGTTATTACAGTAAAAATTGTGTAAGAGCTAAGCCAACACATTTGCACGGGTGACCAACTTAAAGAATTTTTTTTAAAATTCTTTCCCCATTTCTATTGCTTAAAGTTATAATTTCCGTGTGATTATATACTGTGTTGTAAATCTTCTATATCAGGGGTTCTCAAACTTTTAGTAACCACGTACCACTTGAAATTTTCAGATATTTTGACGTACCACCTTATATTTATATATATTTTTATTTTTATAAATAATTATATATAATTTACATTTGGTCATGTTTAGGAAAATAAAAATGCATTCTACAACTGTATGTATGTACATAGAATTTATTTAGATACAAAATGAAATGTATCTTACATTAAAAACAATCTCAAATTAGTTCATTGAACACAGTCATTTAAATTTAAACAGATCTTAATGACTCGTTGTTGTTCTTTGTCCTTGACCAAATTTTCTATATCTGGGTCGATTGAACTCAACTTGATTCTTAAGTCCTCTTCAACACTAATGCGGTTTCTGTATTTTTTTTTATGTACAGCAGTTCTGAAAAGCCCGATTCAAATAAGTACGAGGTTTCAAATGGAAGTAAAAAGATTATTGCTTGCTTGAACACTGATGGGTATTCAGTTTTTGTCCCCATCCAAAAGTCTATTAAAGATTTTTCTTTAAACGAATCTTTCATTGAGTTGTCACTTGTAAGGTCGATGAAACACTCTTTTGAGTGACTAGGAAATTCCCCTGAAAATGAATTTCTAATCCACTCATATTTAGAAAAATCTTGATTAAAATATTTATCAAAACTCGTTTTAAGGGCTTCCATATGACTAGTGATATCATCAGTCACTTCTGGCTTCAGAGAAATATCATTGGAGAAGGAATTGAGTCACTCGGGTTGTTTGTGTAGCGGCAAGGTCAGCGTCAAACTGCCACTATTCTATGTAAAACACAGATGGAGGAATTGTATTCTTAACGCGGAAATGTTGCACCGTAACAGTTTTTATTGTTATTATTAATATATGACTGCGTACCACCTGAAATGTCCCCGCGTACCACCGGTTGAGAACCACTGTTCTATATGATTTAGTTAAAAATTTTAATTTCAGAAATACAGGACAGTTTGTAATACGTAATGATGTCAGGTTACAAATTAAATAAAATTATAATTATGAAATAAAATGTTATTTACAGTTTTCCTCAATTTCATTTTTTAAAAATTTTACTGCAACTTTCTTTCTGAACTTCAAATTAGACCCTCCTGTATGTTTAAATTTCAACAGTTGGTTTTAAAACTGCTTGAAAATTTACAAACTCCAAACTGTTCAGAAATTTTATATCAGCTAAGTCCTTTATCAATTACATTTATTACTCCTTTATTTTTGATGTTTAATTTCTTTCACTTGCAGACTATTATTCGCTTTTTATCACAAGGCAAAAATACTTGATATTGAATTGCACACTAATAAATTATAGAATGCCAGACCGCTACAGGCCTAATAAAACAAAGGCTTACATACACAAAATGTTTAAATATATTATAGGAAATTAAATCTATTAAACGGGGATCAAAGCCTAGATAATAAATTATATTAATTATTTAATGTAGTACAATAAAGGTTCAATAATTGTTGAACTATACTGTACTTTATTGCACAAAAATGTATAGATTTGAGAAAGCGAGTTTCCTGTGAATAAGGACACTAAGTGTTTATGAAATTCAGTACTAATCTACAATGGTCAACTGTAATTACAAAACGAAGGTAGTGGCCAATAAATGTCAGGGATGACAAATATAGACAGACTGAGACCTTCATATAGGGTTCTTGAATTTTGTAGTCCATTACGTTTGGTGAATTTTATTAATCACTTAAACAATAGTTTACGACTATCCGAACTTTAAATTTTGTAAATTTGTAAAGACTTACTGAGACAGAACGTTTTCGATCGCTATGTGGCGATATTCATCATTGTCATCTGCTTGGAGATGTCGGGTCAAGCTGTGACGGTTTTAAAGGCAAGTTTTAGATAGTATCAAAGAGTATGTGTGACTTGTATTGTGTTTGTTCATTTAATATTTTTGTACTTTGTGTTTTTGTGTGTCTATAAATTTCATATTGTTCTAGTGTGTTGAGATGTGGTCCTTTTTTATTGATGTGTAGGATTTCTAGGTTATGGTATATGTCTGTGTATTTGTGTCCTGTTTCTTTTATGTGATTGTAAAATTTTGAGTTGGTGTTCTGTTTGTGTTCCTCGATTTTTTGTTTGTTTGAACAAACACAATACAAATGACACATACTGTTCGATACTATCGAAAACCTACCTTTAAATCCGTTACCGCTTGACATGATATCTCCAAGCAAAAGACACTGATGAAGATCGCCACATAGCGATCGAAGACGTTCTGTCTCAGTAAGTTTTAACAAATTTACAAAATTTGAAATTCGTACAGTCATAAACTATTGTTTAAGTGATTAATTCATACAGAAGTTTAAATACCAAGATATACAGGTGGTCAAGTTACCAAATGTTGAACAATTATAAATTAGGAATTTGCTAGTTACATAAAAATGAGGTCAATTAAGCAGTTGGTTGTTTAAGAGCTGACCGACGTCACAGGTTTTATTGTAATAGTGTACTTTTATGGATTTATAAACTACTTTAGGATTTTTTAACTCTATCTATCTTGTTTTCCATTTAATTAATTACAATGAAATTTAAAATTATTTTGTTAATATTTCTTTTTTATTAAAAGGATCTCTAATTGAATTTCCATCAACAAACTTCACTTGTTCTGAATTTTTTCAACTGCGTTAATTTATAAACATCACAAAAGAATAAAAACATACCTTTCTTTAGTACAGTTTTATTTAGTACTAATTCATTATTACCCATAATATAACACAGTCGAAGTGAATTATAACGTCACTTAAGCTGTAATGTAATATTTTTAGTAGTCCTCTGCAATTTTGGTTTTAATCTGCTATTCCCTTACGATTTTTGTGTCATAAAAATTACCTTAGCATTAGACATAACATTAAAATGTCGCTATTTACGTTTAATGAAAATGAAAATAGAAAACTAAGATCTCTATTACAGTATGTTTATTCTTTGAAATGCGTTTTTTGCTAATGTAGATAGATTTCCATTCTAGAAATCTAGAACAGGGATGTCCTGCTGGCGACCCACGGGCTGCATGTGGCCCGTAATGCAATTTTACGCAGAAAATTACCTGAAATACCTTTATTTTGGAAAATGCTTACAACAAACACGAAAGTTATAATTAAATTATTTATTCATATTTTGAGGTCTAGCAGACGGTCAGAATTTTTAACTTCTCAGTAAATCAGGACAAACAGGATACTGTGGTGGTCACCTGTCGTCTTGTGATTTTAGTGACCATGCGCACATGAGAGTATTTACATTTCTATTGTTTGGTATGACGTTAGTCTATGGTTTGTGTTGAAACCAGTTAGTCTATGTTTGGTACCAGTACAATAATGAGTAAGAAATCGGTAAAATGTAAAATTGATACCAAAAACAGGATTTACTACTAAAGTTAGGTTAGTGATTACTTGATTGTTAACAATGATGGGAACTCCAGTGTTTGGTGTGCATGAAAGTTATGTCAGTGCCTAAAGAGTATAATGTGAGAAGACATTACTCAACTATGCATGACAATAAGTATAATACAAATAGAGATGAAAGTCGGTGTGAATTAGTTGCAGATTTGAAGAAGCTTAAACAACAAACAAATATGCTTAGTAAAATATCGCATTCCCAAACGTATTCACTGTTTGAATCTTATGTCATAGTGTATAGCTGTAAAAAAGCAAAATAGAAACAACCTTTCTGATGTATCTCTACTTTAGCTCATGAGGTTGAATACAACTGAACTAGGAGTGGATATTCGTTCTTTACTGGATGCGGGAACCACCTTAAACTGGTGTGGGTGGTTTGAGAAAATGTGAATAGTCGTATTGGTACTAGTGGGTTTTCGGTATATGTTGAATTTATGTGTTTATTTGTCTGTACAGCCAACATAAACTAGCCGCTTACAACACCATGATATATCGCCTGCTTAAAACGCCGTTAGACAAAGAAGAACACTACCAGGAGTTAAACATCATAAAACAATAGCACAAACTAACGTATACCATACAACAATGATTGACAAATTATAGAACCGCCTAAAAAATAAACCTAATAACCCAAATACAAACACACAACATGACAATCCCATAAAATACTTATCAATACCATACAGATCACCCAAAACCCACAATCTAAACAAGACACTACAAAATAGCCTACTCCACACACAACACTCTCAATAAAGAATTTAAACCCAACAACAAAATCAATGACATTTACAAAGCCACTGGAGTTTACAAACCAACTTGCAGTTCGTGCCCCAGTTTCTACATAGGCCAGACAGGGAGGTCCTTCTACACATGTTACCAAGAACATAAAAGCACTCACAAACAATAACTACTAATCAAACTTGTCTTGAAATAACCAACACTACACAACCGAACAATACAAAATATACAGACACTTCAAACTACACCCTACACACATACTCAATACTTAATTACATTATAACTCATACACACTTTTTGACATCATAACTCCTAATACTCACAAAATACACCCACACCACCATAATATCCCACCCTCACCCTAATACCCTAACCTACATAAACCTTTAGTTCAGTTACGGTCTGAGTTGACAATGGAACACATCTCCCGAAACAGCCGTCCTCAACAAATATGAGCAAGTGCTACTATAGGCAAGTTTGTAAATATTTACAAGTGAAGTTGCTTGATGTAATCATCTTGAATTCATTGATTAAACTAATTTTAAAAATACTTAACTAAGTGAATACGTAATTGCTTACTTGCTGACCCCGATACCGCCAGTAGAAGGTTAACTTCGTAAAAGGAACGACTGTTTTGAAACGCGTCAGCAAGTAAGCAATTACGTATCCAGTTAGTCAAATATTTTAAAAATTAATTCACAAGTATTTAGTAAAAATTAGTAGCTCATGTGAAGATAGAATCAACAAAAATATATATATATTGAAAACAATTTATTTAGATTTTTTGGACTAGGAGACTGACAGACTTACCTTGGTAAGAGTCCACACTGTAGTCTTGAAATAGAAACACATAAAAGCACTTAAACAATGATATATTTCAACCACACAGTGGTCTTTGTCAATCGAAGAGAAGAGTGGTTTTCTCTTCGATTGACAAAGACCACTGTGTGGTTGAAATATATCATTGTTTAAGTGCTTTTATGTGTTTCTATTTCAAGACTACAGTGTGGACTCTTACCAAGGTAAGTCTGTCAGTCTCCTAGTCCAAAAAATCTAAATAATCTTTACTAACCAAAACAATTTATTTATTTATACATACTTTCACAAGAAACATGATATAACATTTCAAGTTTTAATTCGCAAGGTAAATTTTAACTAATAAGAAGAAAATCTGTTAGTGAGATGGATGAACTTGAAATTTTTTTCACCAACATGCGTATTTGAGGTTGTATTATAGTAAGGGCGCAAAGCAAGGCTTTACCAACATTAAGTTTGTTCCTATATTTCGTTTTTATTGCAACAAGTGCTGAAAATGTTTTTTTCGCAAAAATAGGGGCCTGAAAAATCCAAGTATAATCGAAGAGCTGACTATGATACACTGCTAAAATGTTTTATCTAAAATGAAGACGTGTTCATTGTGGCGCTGTTGCCACATTGAATGGCAAACATTCGTTTTGCGACAATTTTGTACTATTATTTTTTTCAAGCTGTCATGTTGATTTAATTTCAGAAAAACACTTAATCATCATGACATACATCATCATAACATTTGATTGATCATCTGAAATCTAGTCCTCATAAATGGGGTTGTGGCTTTTCAGGATCATTAAAAATTAAAGACAAAAAAAATCAGCAAAGAACATGAGACATTTTTAGGAAAGCTTAGGGTAGGTAGGACAGCTTACACTTCCATTAAAGATGTACAGAGGGAAGGTTTTTTAAACGGATGTTCGGTCTAAATGATTTAAATAATGTGGATATTGGTGAACTCAACAATTCCAGGTAATTTTATAAAGAATTCAGAAAACATATTTCTTAGAATGAAGTAAAATAAGTTATAGATTTTTAAGTAACACAAATCCTGCAACAAATCAACTACCTTTAGTGTCTATTACAGCAGATAAAATAACAAAACTCCACAGGACTTTCCAAAATACTTGTCTGAATACTTTAGTTTATGGTGTTCAGATATGTACTATCATTCACATATCTTCCTGTGGCACTTCTCACAGACAATTTTAATATAAAAATTAGAATTAAAACTAAATGGAATATCTTTTGACGAGCAATATTATGACATGTCAATATCAAAATTATCACTACATTGGTAATAATATAGAATTTACGTAAGCTGATAAACCTGTACCTATATGTTCCATAAATTTTGGGAAATTTGACATCTCCATAAACGGGATTGGGGGAAAATTGAGGGTAAAACATTTTCTGCACCCCTGGAAACTAGTAGCTTCAATGCAGGTCATATTGAATGAATTAAACATATGCAGAACAAGTTAGTAAAAACGTATCAAAGAGCTACAAATAAGGCCTACAAGAATCGTATGAGTAAAGATATTTAGTTGAAACAATACCAAAAAATTCTTCAACCTGCCTAACTTTATTGATTTACTTTCCTGAATACCCTAATACCTATTTTTATAAATGTTAATTATTTGGGAGTTTATAGAATAAATTATCCATCCATACCTTCACAATTGTCAAAATTATGATTTTATTAAAACACAAAAATTTTGATAAATTAAAATTATGCTTCATGTTTAATAAATACAATTATCAAAATTATGATTCATATTAAAATATAATTACCAAATTATTAATCCTTCCATAACACAATTATCAAAATTATGTTTCATGTTAAAATTACAATTATAAAATTATGATTCACTTTAAAAACCCATTATCAAATTTGTTATTCAGAATTACTTATTTGTGTGATGAGGCCATATTTGAATTTTATATCTGTAATTTACTTTCCACCACTGAGCAAATGATTGTGTGGAAAATCAATTTTGAAAAATCTTTTAATATAATAAAATTATCTCTTTGCTCCTACTTTTATTTTATAATTTTTTTATTTTAAATTATTATGAGGTTTTGATTTGAAATAATTTAAATTTTATAAAAACCTGCAAACATTCCTGTTGAATTTTAGCTTGTTCTGGCTTGGTTTCATTTCTTTCAGATCTGTAGTCGATTGTAACTGATTTGATAAGATATACAGGTTCCAAAAATTCAAGTCATTTTTTTCAATTAATAAAATTTCTCATGTTAATTATCTCGAATTTGTTAGTTTTTGAATTACGATTTACTTTACTAAATAAACATATTTCATGCTGATTTATAAACTTTTCGTACAACGTGGCATGTTAAGTTTTAAATGTTATAATAATAATAATAATTAATCATTAAGATTGTTCATTTGGACACCTAAAGACATATAGTTTTGGTTCAGTTTACCACTTCACCGGAATTATAACGTGTACAAATGTTTTATTCCACTCCATACTGACTGAATATAACAACACAATGAAAAACCATCCATCTGCTTTAACAATTTTTTGGGACTCCATTACAAGACATGCTAACTTTGCAGCATTATGTTGATTTAATTGCGTTGTTATAGCAACGAGTTTGCTTACAAGTTTGCTCCGTCCACGAAGATCTGACATCATCATTACTTGGATTATTTTCGTAACACATTTCTGTTTCTTTTAATTATTTGGACATTTTATAACAGTGGGTGATTTCACAAAATGCACATATTTAATTTTCTGGTGTTGTTACAATAATTGCCTGTCTTACATGTCTTCATTCACTAAATACCATTTCATACGATTCTTGTAGGCCTCATTTATAGCTCTTTCACTCTTTGATACGTTTTTGCTAACTTGTTCCGCCCATGTCTAATTCATTAAATAAAACCTTAAACTTTATCACCTGCATTAAAGCTATTAGTTTTTTTCCATTGTTTGTTCCACAGCACTGAGGCTACATTTTAAATTTTCTATTTAACAATCTAGGTAATGTTTATGAGTCGCACTAATCTAAAAGATTCTACATATTAATTTACATTTTCCTTATCCTTCCGTTCTTGTATTGTCTGTAGTGGTTAGTTCTTTTACTATGTGGAGAATATTTAAATTAATTTTGATGTTTTTGTATGTCTGTTGAGTGTTTTGTTTATCTTGCTTAGCTAGATTTCGGGTTTATGTCCTTTATGTCGTTCATGTGATTTTTGAATCTTCTGTTAAATGATCTACAGGTTTGGCCAATGTAGAAGCTGGGGCAGTCGTTACATGTTACTTTGTATATGCCAGATAGATTGTGTTTGTTGTTGAAAGGGTTGTATATGTTCGTTGTTGTATAATATTTGGTAATTGAGTTTTCCGAAGGTGGAATCAAATTTCTGTTTGTTTATTGTTGTGAATGATGGATATTTATGTTATTTTGTGTGTCGTTTGTCAGTCATTTTAATTACATTAAAAAATCTCTTCAAACGACAGAATAAGCATAAACAACACAAAACAGATCATTATCTCTAGAACGTCTAGCAATGACTTCTCCAGTATTCTTTGTAGAGCCTATAAACAGATAATTATTAGGCCAATTTGTATTTTTTTTAATAGTTATTTTCTAAAGATATATTTACCCAAAAATGTTGAACAGCAGCAATATGTTTATCATCAGTTGTCCTGATAAAATGTGTATAATCTACGTGAAACTTCTTAAACAAGTGTTTGTATTCCAAAGCAATTTTTTCACAATAGGCTGGCAACTCAACTTTCTCAATTCTTGCGGCTTGTTGGATCTTGGACCCATGTTCGTCTGTACCAGTGCTAAAAATAGTATTTTTTTTCCCTTGGAGGCGATGAAATCTATGTGCAGCATCAGCAATCAAAGCACTGTACAAATGACCTATATGTGGTACTATAACAAAAAATAAATTATAAATATTAGACAATTTTTATTACATTTTTAAGTATATGTATACTACAAGGTTTGAGAGACCTAAATTAAGATTCCATTTTTGTTTATTACTTTATTTGCGTTAGCCAAAGAAAGCAGTGCTGCCACAAATTTTAAAGTCGGTCTACAATATTGGAAGAGGCTGGGTTATTAGCTGCTCAGTAGCAATTGGTGCATTGTAATAGGCAGTTTTGTACTAAACTTGTTATTTTCACCTAGTGTGTTTTGTATTAGACCTGTATTTTATAATTTTGACCATGTGTAAGTGATCTCGTTTAGTTTTATTTTTGTTATTGATTAGTAAGTTATTTTTACTATAATTAAATGATACTTAACTAATGAATATTTAAGGGCTTACTTGCTGACACGTTTAGAAGCAATCATTCCTTTTACGTTCCTACTCTGAGTAGAGGCTTTGCTTTGTAAAAGGAACGTGTTTCAAAACATGTAAGCAAGTAAACTTTTATGTATTAACTTAGTTAAGTATCATTTAATTATAGTTTAATCAGTGAATTCAAGATGACTGTAACAAGCAAATTCAAGTTATTACATATTAGTTTTATTTATGTAAATAAATGTTTTAAATATATGTTAATATATGCTTTACTTATTTATGAAATTTTCTTGATGAAGAAAGAATTGTAAATTTATTACTAAGTGTTCAAAACAAACAAAATAATTAATCTTTGCATAACCATACTGACACTGTCTGTAGTATTTAAACAAGAAGATAATATTGATTTTAGTGAGCACAGTTCCGATAACAAAGAATTGTTTAGTAAAAGTGAGACAAGGAGGTATAAAACTTTTAGCTACCAATGAACTTCAGGTAAATGAAGGTCCAATTAAGGAAGAGAAGGTTTGTTCAAAGCAACATCAAGATCAAGAATGAGAAGGTCTATCAACACATCAAACACAAAATGGTGTTAACATATGGATTGGCAAAATATCAAACATTTGATAGTAAGAAGTGAATATAGAGTTGATTAAGTATTACTTAGAAAACTGTGGACTCACTGAGTACGAAGTGATGAGCAATTTCATTACTTGCTTCCCAGGCAAAAGACAATGCACACAATGCTTCTCTACTTTTTTAAGAATATTTTTTAAATCTAGAAGTGTTTGTTTTAAAAATTTCCCTTTGGGATATAGAAATTACCTAGCCATCCTACTTAACCAAGTATGCTAGCTGGGTCATGTGGCTAAGGCTGGGTCAACCCATGCCCCAGGTAGGAATTATTGCAAGATATATTGCTTAAAAATCTAAATATAACCCTAGTTTTAATAACAAAAAAAGTTATTCGGACTTTATTTCCCGTTCCCACAAAATTGTAATAGCAAAAATAATTATACTGTATATTTTTGATGTGGTAACTAGCAAAATGTCTGGAAATGTAATTAAACTTGCTGTTGACTCTACAAAAATTACAAATTGTTATTCTTAAAAAATCAACTTTAACACTTCATTTTCACACTTTGCATGGTAAGTTTTATTGTACTTAGGCCAAAGTTAGAAATAAAAGATCTGCAAATGTTCAATGCAATATTTTCTGTTCTAAGCGTAGAATAACCTCTGTAAGTGTTTGTTTCGTCCTTTTGAGTAATTTTGTGACACTATTGCAACAAAATAAGATATGTGCGAGTTTTATGTCTATACAGTTTGTGTGCCGAGTGGAACGTGGTGCTAATAAGGCTTTGTCAAAGTTGATTTTTTTCAAAATTTGTAATTTTTTGAGAGTCAACGGTCAATTTAATTACATTTCCAGGCATTTTGCAAGTTACTACATCAAAAAAAAGCCAAAATGTTGAATTTGTAACGTTTTACGTGTGCTGTGGCGAGAGCAGAAGTTTTCATAATTTTTTTTGTATTTCTGATGACTTTCTGCATCTTCCAGTATAATTTTACGCATCAAGTTCGTTTAAGTTCACTTTGGTTTGCTCTTAAAAATGAACCAACCCTGGTTGAAACCCTCCACCTTTACTTTACCGGCCCATTTTTAGCAATGAAACAGCCTTCGAAAAATAATGTGTGGAAAAAAATCCCTCACACACACACACACTAAATACGAGGTCTTTCGGTTAAAAACTCAGGTGGCATCTGTTGCCTAATCGAAAAGCATTTTTCAGATCCCATGACTACTGTAACTAGGATGGTTGATTTTAATTTATTGCTCAAAATAACATATTTAAGCCTTTTTTAGTTGAAAAGTAATGTGACATATGTCGGCTAATCGGATAGCATCTTGCGGGTCACGTGACTTTGGTTTGACGGTAAGATTCGCACCTTTTTGACAAGAATAAATTTTTGGGCTATCACAGCGATAGTAAGCACCTAGGTCAGGTTAGGTTACTTGGTTTTATGTTAATTTACGATTGCCGTTAAAATAACTTCAGATTTGGGTTCAGCATGGTCCAATTGGCGAGGAACAAAATATTTCCCCGATCAGAGCGGTAGTCGCTGATCGTTATAATTACCTATTTTTTTGCTAAGATGAATTACATGGGTACAAGAAATAAATTCCGTTATTTTAAATTGTAAATAAATATTTTAACTTACGTGCATTTACATAAAATATGGGCGTTGTGATAAAGTAGTCCAAATCATTTAAATGATAATTAGTACCGGTTGAATAGGCAATATATTTCTTCAAACGATCAGTCATAAGAGACAAACGTTTAAAATTAATTCTTGAAGTATAATTCATATTTTTTTTAAAGCATTTTCTTTCCAATTAATTAATGAAACACTTATTAAAACATTTAGTAAGTGCATTAACTAATACACTTTTCTATTCAGGTTATACTGTTGAGGTTAATAAGCAAAACCTTCTCATCGCAATTAACAGATTAACTATCTGTATATTTTCACAGATGTAGAAGGCACTTGTGAGACGGTACTTTCTTTTCCTATAATCTAGCTCAATATATTATACTAATACTTCTTTTATTTCACTTCTTTATGTATACCATCATATTGAAGTTGACAATAATTGCTGTATGTATGACAGTAGCACAAACACCAATTTAGTGTTTGAAAACACTATACATTTATAATGTAGTATCGATAGAATTTATCTAGTAGAGTCGACTGTGCTTAAACGCATACACCTAATATTTCCTTCAGAAACTTGCAGTATTTTTGTTGTACATCTTGAGGTTTATGTATGAGTTACACTTTTTATATTACCTTTAAACCAATACTTACTGATTTATTCAACAACGCGTTTTACACTAGGGCTGCGCAGTTTTCAATGTTGTGAGTCACTGACAAGACTGTTGCTCAGGTGGGTAGTGTTGGTGTTAGTCTGTGGTGTATCTTTGTTTTGTGGTGTGTTATTGTTACAGTACAAAAATACACCACGGACTCACACTAACACTACACATCTGAGCAACAGTCTTGTCAGTGACTCACAGCATTGAATAATGCGCTGACCTGGTGCGAAACGCGTCTGCTGAATAAATCAGTTAGTTGTGTTTTTTTTTGCCAAGTTAATACAAAACAAAAATGTAATTTCCGTCATATTACCCCAAGAGTCTCTATAACGGCTAATTTTGTGTTATTGATTATGTCATAGATCAGTCGATTTACAAGTAATTTTATGAGAAAAATGTTACCAAGAAACAATTTTTTAAATATTTGTTGATTCCATCTTCACGTGAGTTACTAGTTATCACTAAACTCTTTTTAATGTTTTTAAACTTGCCTATAGTAGGACTTACTTTGTTTGTTGAGGGCGGCCGTTTCGGGAGATGTGTCCCATGAGTTACTGTCTGAGTTGACAATGGGACAAATCTTCCGAAACGGCCGTCCTCAACAAACAAAGTAAGTGCTACTATAGCCAAGGGTTAAAAACATTTAAAAGAGTTTACTATTACACAGTTTTGATCAATTATTAAATATATTAATTTATTTAAATTTTGATAAATTTCAATACAAATAATTCAATATAACGATAATATTTGGTTATGTTTTATTATTTCAATTTTTGAAAGGAAAATATGTTTAATTATACAATTTATTATACAGATTGCATACAATACCTATGAATAATGAAAATAAAATTAAAGAGAAAACATTAACATTTATTGATTCCTCGCGTGAGCTACTAGTAATCACTTACACTTTTTTTAAAAAATGTTTTAACTTGCCTATAATAGCACTTACTTTGCTTGTTGAGGACGGCCGTTTCAGGAGATGTGTCCCTTTGTCAACTCAGACCGTAACTGATCTCAAGGTTTACGTGGGTTAGGGTGGGGGTGGGATGTTTTGGTGTGGGTGTATTTTGTGTGTATTAGGAGTTATGATGTCAAAAAGTACGTGTGAGTTGTAATGTAATTGTGTATTGAGTATGTGTGTAGGGTGTAGTTTGAAGTGCCTATATATTTCGTATTGTTCGGTTGTGTAGCGTTGGTTATTTCTGTGTTGTTTATGAAGAATTTGTAGGTTAGATGTTATGTCTGTGTAGTCGTGTTTTGTGGAGTTGAGATGATCGGTGAAGTTTGATTGATAGTTATTGTTTTTTAGTGCTTTTATATGTTCTTGGTAACGTGTGTAGAATGACCTCCCTGTCTGGCCTATGTAAAAACTAGGGCATGAACTGCAAGATAGTTTGTAAACTCCAGTGGTGTTGTAAATGTCGATTTTGCTGTTGGGTTTAAATTGTTTGTTGAGAGTGTTGTGTGTGGAGTAGGCTATTTTGTAGTTGTATTTTCGTAATGTGTTGGTTAGATTGTGGGTTTTGGATGATCTGTATGGTATTGATATGTATTTTATGGGATTGTCATCTTGTGTGTTTGTATTTGAGTTATTATGTTTATTTTTTAGGCGGTTGTATAATTTGTCAATCATTGTTGGGTTGTATCCGTTTGTTTGTGCTATATATTTTATGGTGTTTAACTCCTGGTAGTGTTCATCTTTGTCTAGTGGTGTTTTAAGGAGGCGATATATCATGGTGTTGTAAGCAGTTAGTTTATGTTGGTGTGGGTGGTTTGAGGAACTGTGTATGGTCGTATTGGTGCTGGTGGGTTTTTGGTATATGTTGAATTTATGTGTTTGTTTGTCTGTCTGTTTAATTGTGAGGTCTAAGAAGTTAAGGGAGTTTTGTTGTTCTGTTTCGATGGTGTATGTTAGTTTAGGGTGTATGGAATTTAAGTGTTTTAGAAATATGTGTGCTCTGCGTGTGTTGCCTTTATATAATGTTATGATGTCGTCGACGTATCTGTACCAGTAAATTATGTTATCTGAGTATTTGTTGTTGTGTAAAATGTGGTTTTGTTCGATATGGTGTATGCATATTTCTGCTAAGATGCTAGCTATGGGGGAGCCCATAGGTAGTCCATCTTTCTGGTTGTAGTATGTGTTATTGTAGGTGAAGTAATTTTGAGATGTGATTAATCTTGTGATGTGGATGATTTCGTCAATGTGTGTATGTGGTGTATTTGTGTCTATTAGCATGTTTTTGAGGATGTCGATGGTTTCTGGAATGGGGATGTTTGTATATAGATTTGATATATCAAAAGAGACTAAGGTGGAATTGTGACTAAGGTGGAATATTTACGTTTTTAATTTTGTCTATTAGATTTAGGCTATTTTTTAAACTAGAATAATTATTAAAACCAAAACAACAAAAAAAAAAAAAAAAAATTAATAATTTTAGGCATTTTACATATGGCAGTAGCCATAGTCTCAACCTCGTAATCTGTGATGCTGCAAAATGTTCCCCTAAAGCTATGACGTTCTTTGATGTTTTCTAAAGAATTTATCAACTTTTTTCGCCCAACAATGTGATTAGAAATTTTAATGAAACAAGTGACGAATCTGACTGGAAAAACATTCTGTAATACTCGATGGGAAAGTAAACTGGAAAGCATAAAAGCCTTCGATATCAAATCAAATAAGTTCATACTCAATTGGTTGAACTAGCTGAAGTCACTGAGAACCCAAAAGCCAATAGTGAAGCTTGATCGCTTAAAAATAAAATAAATAGCTATGTGTTCTTACTAGCAATATCTATTTGATATGATGTGCTGTTTGCAGTAAAACTGTTAGAAAAAACTTGCAAGCTCTAAAAATGCACATTGGAGTTGTGTTACAATTATTTCAAGGGCTCGTTCAGTTTTTTCAGAAATTTAGAGTTGAAGGTTTTGTGGCGGCAACATTGGTAGCGAAAGAACTTAGTAAAACTCCAGTGTAGAGCCAAAGTACAAAGAAGTCAGGCAGAGAAAGAAAAGAAGAATGTTTGAGTATGAGGGAGTAGATGCGCGTATGTCAGAATCTGCTGAGCAAACATTTGAACTTCAGTATTTTTTCTTATTACAGAGCCTGCAGCAGTCCTAGAAAAAAGGGTTGAACAAATTAACAGTTATGATACTATGTTTGGATTTTTGTATCATGTTAAAGAGCTAAAAGCAATTAAAAAAACATTGTTTCAAAAATGTAAAGACCTAGAATCATTCCCAAGTTTTGAAGAAGAAATGGATGTCTGTGGAAATTTTTTCTGAACCTAAGGTTCTTCATGAGCTCCTACCAGCTGTGGGGATTTTCAGAATTACGACAGAATTCAAAAACCATTTCTCAACACATTCATTGCGTATAGACTTTCACTTACCTGTTACTGTGACAAGCGCAGAAAGGAGTTTTTCCCGCTTAAAACTTATCAAGATGTATTATAGTCCATAAACCAAGAAAGGCTATCATCGTTGGCAACATTATCAATTGAATCGGATACAACAGCCAAAATTAATTTTGATGAGATTATTGACGACTTCACTGGAATGAAAGCGATAAAAGTACTGTTCATATAAGATTATTGTTAGTTTATAATGCTTTTAATGTATTTCTATATATACCTATGGACAGATGCATTTATTATCTATGAATCAGTTTTACAGGAAGTAGCTGCTCTTATTAATTTATATTTAATTCTTATTTTACAAGGCTTCCATTTTTGACAAGAGAAAATTAATATTCACAATGTAGTATTTGTTTTTCACTTGATCAGTAGTTTTGTAATGAACTTTTGTGGACAATATTTTAGTCGACTGAAGAATACTATACAATAATAGTATGTACAAATAATATTATTTCTTAATAATATGTGATTATTTGTGATTGATTAATAATTACAAAAGATACATAAAACTTGATTTCTCATAAGAATTTATTTATTCCTTGTCCCACCTGAATTATTATAATTTTCCTAATGGTTCATTGAATAAGAAATTAACGTGGAAGAGTTTAGACAAAATAAAACGTAATTAATTGGCGAATGACGGAGTGTTTTGAGACAAAATTGTGCTAAACACACCTTTTTGTGCGAGAGTTTATACAAATTTTAGGGAAAGATCACTTCCTAAAAAAAGGCCTCGCAAATGATTTTGCTCTGGGCCTCGCATTTGCTAATAAAGACGGCTCTAGTTATGTGCATTATTGCTAGCATCGAGTTTAAATGGCATTCACAATGCTCTTAATAAGACTTCCTTTTAACCCTTTCTGTACAGCTATAAAAAACAATGGACAATTTTTATGTTTAACTGCATTTTCTTAGCTTACTGCAGTTAAATTTTGATGTAGGTATGTTTCCAAAAAAAATTTTTATACAAAGTGGTCATACAGATCTGGGACTTGCACGTCCCGACAGCATATAAGGGGCGGTAAAATACTATTATGCTAGTTACAAATTTTGATAATAGATACAATTTCCTACATGTCTATTACTACAGTGCTACTACTTGAAATTATCCATGGAATGTCATATTTATTTATTAATAACAAATATAAAAATCTTTGAACACATTTCCATTATTTTTACACATATTGTCTAAATCAAAATAGTATATACCTACCTAAATATATCAAACTAAATATAGAACTTGAAACTGTAGCCTAATTCTACAATTATTTTTTCATTTGTATGCAAATTGACAACATATTTAGAAAACTATAGACAAAAAATAATAATAATATTATGAAAAATCCAACAAACATTTCAAATATAAAAATCATAGTTTTTATAATTGTATTACAATGTTAACTACCTACAATAATAATTATAAATATTATTTCACTAAATAAACTACATCAAATAGTACGATATTACATCTAAATTACTATATCATGGTACTTAGCAAAACAGTTTTTTTCATTGTAACACAAATGTACATACAAATTGAAATTGGCTTGGATTTCACCTTGTTCATGCTACACAATTCACATCTGCCACGTTTATTTGTGAACTGTGGCCAGTGTCCACCCAAATTTCTCAATCGCACATCCTTAACAACTGAATAACCAGATTTTCTTTTTTTCTTAGATGATCCTGCTAGTAGTGGTGTCTCGGAGGATCTCTTTTGACCTTTCCTTTTTTTGCTGCAATCAAGCCCATTCCAATCTGCTGACGAACTATTAACAGAGTTGTTTTTTTGAACAATTGGCAATAAATTATATACGCATTTACAAATGCAATATTCATAAGTGCAAAAAAAATTCAGTTCCACCACTTCTCTCACTTCATATCAACTCCATAAAGGACACGATATCTTCAGCTTCTCCTTGACTATCAGTAGAATTTGAATTTTTCGTGATGGTGTCAAAATTATTTAGCGGTGATATTGGTCTAAGATCTTCATCTTCATTATCATCACAATCAATATCTGATGGATAGTTTATATCAGGAATATTTTCATTTAGATATTTTTCAATCAACTCCAATGACACAGGTTCATTTGATGACATTTTGTAATCTAACTCAAATAATAATTTATGAACTTTACAACACAAATATACTTTGTAACATTTTGGAATAGCAAGTAAGAAAGGCACTATGTATAATATAATATAAATATGTAAGTAAATTCATACCATAAAATAACCAATTATGAAAAAAGAGAAAAATGTAAAGATAACCTGAATTGGCAAAATCGTAACATTTAATCACAAGTTTAGAACAATAACCACTATAAAAAAAACAATATAATAGAAACAATTTAATGTGTAACAGTTTGAAAAGAACACTAAAACGATTTAAATAAATGTAAAAGCCTTTAAGTGTTAAGAAAGTGAAACCAGTTTTAGATTACAAAAATGAACCAAGACGGGCTGGCTAACGTATTCAGTGAAGTGCGCGCGCATTGTGAATAGAACAGCTGATAATTTAAACTTAGTCGGGAGATATAATATTTAAATGCAGTTACCTGCAAAGAAATTAAAATCTAGTTATTAAGAACATGAAATGTACCGAAGGCAGTGAATACAGCATCCGTAAAGCCGGTAACAACAATTAAAAAAAGGAAATAGTTGGTTTAGCCATTTTTAAATGCATGGCTTAGCGTCGCTTCAGTCGCACACACCTACTCAAGCAAGACAGACGTACTTCAG
The DNA here is from genome assembly GCA_036971475.1 of Prosapia bicincta. Lineage (NCBI taxonomy): Eukaryota > Metazoa > Arthropoda > Insecta > Hemiptera > Cercopidae > Prosapia > Prosapia bicincta. Next base: position 77,243,653 of record JBAIZL010000005.1, on the reverse strand, counting down.
AATTGGCCCATAAAATTTAACGAATTTAAACTTAGTGCGGGAGTGTTAGTCTCGAATTCAATTAACACTACAAAATACTTTCAAGAAAATTAATTAAAACTATTTATTTAAAAAGATCTTATTAAATATTTTGATAAAGGCTGAAAAGTGGAATCTGCAATCTAAAACACTTAAGTATCTAGGCTAGATCCATTACTACATTTTGAAATTTTGCAATCAGACATTTATAAAAGAAAAGAAACCAGTGAATTTATTATAAAATCAAACTAGAAAAAAAACATTTAGAAAGAATATTAAGGGACAATTTTACCTAGAAATAAATTAATTTTGTAACATAGTTTATAACATTTATAAGTTAGATTTTTTTTTGTTCTTGTACTTTAGAGTGCCAAATAAGATTTCATTATTCAAAATTTAAAACCTACCAGATAACCCGAGATTAAGAGAGCTTGTGCTAAACCAAAATCAATTTAGGCTAAATTAAATAAAAATTGTTGCTGCCCAAAAGAGAAATACAATTTAGAGTAATAAGACTCATTATAATAGAGGGCACTAATAGTAAATTTGTAAAACTTTAAAAAAGAAAAAAAATGTAAGTTATTAATAGAACTTTAATTGTTAAGAAAGTGTTTTAAATGATACATTAAACTTGTTATTAAAAAGAAAGCTCTAGAATATTTATTTATCTTAAAATAAATTAGAAAAGTTACTAACCTACCTTGATTGAAATTATTGAAAAAATACATTTGAAAGAATTCATTCATATTATTAAAAAAATAATAATAATAATTTGACCAAAAAGAAACTATTACATTTGGCACACCAACGTGAGGCACGATCATTAGAAAAATAAGAAAAAGGCACTCTGAATAATATAAATAATTGAATATTTGTACTAATATTGTTTACCTTTCAGGACTTTACAATCATAAGTCGACATTTTAATTAATTTCAAAATTTAAATATAAAGGGGGTTTTGAAGTTTTATCTAAGAAAATATAATGGAATCTGAAACCGGTGCATACAATTTAAGGATGGAGAAAGCTAAAATAGACGAAAAGAAAGAAGAAACTACCATAGGCCTAATAGAAATGGAAAAAGGGACAAGCTTGGAAGTACAGGAAATAGAAATGGAAGGCACAGATATGCCAAACATTGAGGTAGGTGAAGCCAGGGGACTACCACTTGTACAAACTGAACAGAAACGAAGGAGTAGTGAAAGTGGAAGTAATAATAATGATGAGTGGATTAAGAAAATGTTCGAAGGCAACCAGAACCTATTAAAAGAAATAAAAGGGGAGATGACGGATATGAACCGGAAGTTGAATGATAAATTAGAGGAAAATAGAGACGAAATGAGAGAGATGAAGGAGGATTTAAAATTCATAACAGATGAAATAAGGCAGGATAATAGGAAAATGATAGAGGATATGAGGCGACAGTTGAGGACAGAGAATAATACTGTAATAGAGGATGTGAGAAGAGACTTAGAGGAGAAAGATAGAGAATTAGAGGAGAAGATTAAGAAAAATTTTGAGGAAACAAAAGAAATAATAGCTGAAATTATCACACTTAAATGGTCCCTAAAAACCAGTAAATGAATGGGTTCTATAAACATTTTTATAAAAAATTCAGTGGTGTTTGAGCTACTTGTTGAATTTACGTCAAAGAAATGCATGTTTTTAAACTATTTTTATTGAATAACTCAATTACGTTATATTTAAAAAAATTGTTATACACAAAAATAAAGCTTATAAGAAAAGATTCTCTTGTTGGCAGCAGTAATGACAACAGAGTTATGTCTCATTGAAGATGCCTTTATTTTTGTTTCTCTTCAGGTGAATTAAAACTTTTAAATAATGCAAAACCTGTTATTTTTCCTAAAATGTCTCAAGAAAAATATATAGAAACCTTAGTATTGACTTGGACACTTGATCCTTCAATCAGAATGCAAGTGCAAACTCTACTGCGCAATTCTTTCACCATTTTCCGGCAGTGTGTACTCAACTTTCAACAGTTATTGTCGCGTCTCTTCTCCTCGTTTTTTTTGCCATTTTGGGCTAATTTCTTTCATGTTATTTTCATCCGATTTTATCTGCACAATCATTCATGTAATAAGTATTATGAATTCCCGGGAAACAAAGTCATTAATTTTATAACCCTTAATTAGTTATTAACATCACATTGTCATTACTTTTTAATCACTTAAACAATAGTTTATGACTATCCGAACTTTATTTATTGTTAAAGTGATTAATAAGATTCACCGAACGTAATAGACTACAAAATTCAAGAAGTCATTGCTTTATTATTGAAGGATATTCAACAATTGTTAAACACGTGGTAAACTACCTAGTGAAACTTAAGTTACTCTTTTAGTGAACATTTGAACTTAAGTAATTAAAAGTTTAGTGAACAGTTCTAGTGGTGTACACACCTTACGCAGTCATCTTCATCTTTAAAGTAGATTTTATTGTAAGTATTTTACCAATTTTCTTTGTGCATAACCTTTGTTACATATACTCAATCACACTGACAGATTTGGCCCTTTTTAAATTTATCTGTATGGTCCACCGGTAATTTATTATTATTATTTATTCTATTCTATTCCTCTGTCAAACTTAAGGGCTGAACCCCACACATGATCATACTACACATTTATTTGGACATAATTTCTTGTTTCTTGAGTTTTGTAGTCCGATATTCTAATTTCTGGTCCAAATTTTAGTAAACATTTACATCTAAATTTTAAATGTATTAATTTAGATTCTGCTCTTTAAACATCTATAGCTCTAACCTCCGTTTACACAGTTTTAATAAATCCTTAAATTTAGATTCTGTAGTTTCAAATTCCTTTGTTACATCCATTTTACCAATTAGATTTATAGATTTACCAAACCGCTTTATATTGATCAACTATGGCTGTTTTTCTTAAAGTTTTTCTAATTTCTTGGACTGTACTATCAAGTCCCTTATCTGAGTTTCAATTCAAAAATTAATTCATCCTGAAACAACATTTCTGTTTGAACTCATTTTAAAAAAATTCACAAACTCACTATAAGTACAAGAAATATCAAACAATAATAATGGAGGAATGTACAACTTGAAATGAGTAAATATACTTTAAAACATAGGTTGCAAAAAATTATAATTAAGAGTGCATCAAAACTAACCTTAAAATTAAAAGCAATAAACAGCAGAGTTGCGCAACTTGTAACCCCTCGGTTATTTATAACCCTGTATGTTTCATTTAATTGTATAAACATCTTTACCTTTATTTTACATATTATTGGGAATTACGTGAGCTTACTTAGTTTTATGTTAAAACGTTACTCGGTTTTATCCTTTTGACAGTTGAATTTTGAAAAATTTAAAAGAAACGAAACAGCTACTTATAAAACATTTTCATGTTGTTATTAAATTTTGATATGTATATTATGAAAATTTTAAAAAAGAGTTTAACACAAAAATAATAACATAATAATAAGATTGCAGTCCCATGGCAATCTATCCTCTACCGTAGCTAATGAAAAAAGGGCTGTTTCTCACGGTAACAGAACCCCCACTCTTAATCACTCAGAAAATAGCCTTTCACTGGTTAGGTTTTTATCATGGTTGCTTTTGAGTAGAGGCTTTGCTTCGTAAAAGCAACGATTGTTTCGAAACGCGTCAGTAAGCCTTTAAGTATTCACTTAATTAAGTTTTATTTAATTATAGTATCATGGCCTTCTCCCTAGCATATAATTTTCAGAAATAAAAATTTCTCTTAAATTAGGCCGATTTTACGTTACCTAAAATATAATTATTTATGCAACATACTGAATTGTAACCGAAAATTCATCATGTTATATTATTAAGAATAATTACAAACATAAAATATTGTCATATGTTTGGTTCCAACAAGGAGAAGAACCTAGAACCATGAATTGAGACTTTATCAGTGTTCAACAAATCACCCTTAGTTTTAGCAATGATAATACTGTTGCAACTATTAGGCTACCTGTTAAAGAACACCATTTTGCCCATTTTAACACAATTAATAACTAATTCTTGGACGTAGCTCATGTGTCCAGCTATGCTGGATTCATCAGGCCTCCCGTATTTAATATGGGTTAGATGTTCTTTACACCTAGTTTTTCTCTCTACTTTGTCACAATAATAATTTGGACTAACGGTGGTGTAATTTTTATTTATAAATAAATAAAACCTCTTAAACATTTGATTTAAGTCCTGATGTACATCTCGATTGCAAAGCAATCATCTTGAGAGGAAATTAATGACAGACAAACTCTGTTAGTCATAAGATGATTGCTTTGTAATCAAAATGTACATCAGGTCATAAATAAAAAGTTTTTGTGGGTGAAGAGGTTTTATTAAGTTATAGCTTTGTCACAAATTTTACATGTAATAGTATAGATTCCAGGCCCATCCAATATCAGATGTTTAATCTTAGAATTTCCTAACAATCAGATTACATAAGATTTTGATAAGCTTTTCTTATAGTTTTTTAAAAATCTTGTCTAAACCACTAGAAATGATATTGTTGAAAGGTAATTTAAATTTATGTGAATTACCATCCAGTTAGATATTTTTGTCTTACAACTGTGAACAAGGATTCTCTACAACAGTAAAATTAAAAACGAAATCAAAGAAATCATATGACACTGGAGATTGATATTGTTTTGTTTTACAGAAAACCAGATATCGATTAAATCAAAAAGAAGTACCCATTATTGAATTTTTAAAAGGCACCAAAGGTTTTATGCAATGTATGTGTTTTTTAATAAATAACAATAAAAATAGCTGCTTTTAGTTTTAAATTTTACTACATATTGCCACCCACTTCTGATGTTTCCCGCTGAGGATCATATCAGTTGAGAACCTCAGCTCTGGAGAGAATGAAATGTCTAACAATAGGTCAAAAAAGGAAAAAGAAATTAAACAACGCCAAATAACACTGTGATTTATTGAATACAAGCTTTCAAACCTTCCACATTATATAAGATCAAACAAAAATTTGTTAATACTTTTTTATAACATTTTTTTTGCAATACACTTTGTTATAAATACAAACTATTTATCTTGATAGGTGGTTTTTCTCTTATGTTTCTTGAACTTGGTATATTTTCAAATATTTGGCTTCTTCTTTGAAGGAAATTTGTTAATTCATTCAAAGTAAGTAGCTCATTCGGTTTCATAGAAAGCTCCCAGTCTCTAAAATTAGACATGTCTCATTTTGAAGATAATAAGTGTTCTTGAATTTTATAGTCCATTACATTCGGTTGAATCTTATTAATCACATAAACAATAGTTTATGACTATCCGAACTTTGAATTTAGTAAATTTGTTAAAACTTACTGAGACAGAACGTTTTCGATCGCTATGTGCCGATCTTCATCAGTGTCTTCTGCTTGGAGATGTTGGGTGAAGCGGTGATGGTTTTAAAGGTAGGTTTTCGATAGTATCAAAGAGTATGTGTGATTTGTATTGTGTTTGTTCTTTTAATATGTTTGTACTTTGTGTCTGTAAATTTCATATTGTTCTAGTGTGTTGAGATTTGTTCCTTTTTTGTTGATGTGTAGGATTTCTAGGTTTTGGTAAATGTCTGTGTATTTGTGTCCTGTATCTTTTATGTGGTTGTAAAATGTTGAGTTGGTGTTCTGTTTGTGTTCTTCGACTCTTTGTTTAAAGCTTCGAAATGTTTGTCCAATGTAGAACTTGTTACATTCGTCACAGTTCAGTTTGTCTACGCCTGGTGCTTGTAGTTTATCCTTGTTGTTGCCGTTGTGTTGTATTTTGTATTGTAGCTTATTAGTTTTGTATGCTATTTTATATCCTGTTTTTTGAAATTTGCGGGCTATTTTGTTTGCTGCTGTTTTGTTTATGAATGGTAATGTGATGTATTTGTTTTCCCTGCCTGTAGTGTTAATTTTAGTGTTTTTTTGTATTTTGTACCATAGTTTGTCTATCATTGTGGTGTTGTATCCATTTGTGTATGCTAAATATTTAATTGTGTCTAGTTCTTTGTTTATGTTTTCTGTGGTCATTGGGACTTCTTTAAGTCTATGGAGCATGGATCTGAAGGCTGCGTGTTTGTGTTGGATAGGGTGGTTTGAGGTGTTGTGGATAAGTGTGTCTGTCGTTATGGGTTTCCTGTAAATGTTGAAGCTGTGTTTTTGTATGACTTATTTTTATAGTTAGGTCGAGGAAGTTTAGAGATTGGTTGGTTTCAATTTCTGAACTGAAGTAGAGTTTTGGGTGTATTTTATTAAAGTAGGTGAGGAGTTGTTCGCATTGACGGGAGTTGCCTCTGTATAGTGTTATAATATCATCGACGTATCTGTGCCAGTAAATAATTTTGTGTGCGTGTGTATTGTTTGTGAGTATTTTGGTGTTTTCTATGTGTTGTAGAAACATTTCGCTTAAGACACTACTGATAGGACTTCCCATGGGTAGGCCATCTGGTTGTGAATAGAAGTTTGAGTTGTGGGTGAAATAGTTTTGTTCGGTGATGATTTGGAGGATTTTTATGATTTCAGTAACGTGGGTTTTAGGTATGTTGTTCTGTATTAATTGGGTCTCTAGGATGTTGAGCGTTTCGGGTATGGGTATGTTGGTGTACATATTTGTTATGTCGAGTGACAGTAGTGTTGAGTTGTGTGGTATGTTTATGTTTTATTTATGAGATTTGTTCTGTTTTTTATGTGTGTTTCTGTGTTTAAGTTTATGGATTGTCTGATTATTTTGTCCATGTGTTTTGCTAATTTATGCGCAGGGGCATTCTGGTAGTTAATGATGGCTTGGATGGGGACGTTGGATTTGTGAATTTTGGGAAGGTATGTGCTTTAGGGTGGATCTGTTTTAGGTGGGATTTTTGGTTTTTGTTGATAATGTATTTAGATGTATTAATTAGTTGTACTATATTATTATTTATTATATAATCATTGATTTTATCATTTAGGCTGTTTGTATTAATAATTACTGTAGTGTTGCCTTTGTCTGCTGTGGTGAGTGTGATATTGTTTTGTTGGGCTTTTTGTTTTATGTTTTCAGCGATTTTAATTTCATTGCTCACATTTTTGTTGGTTATGTTTTTCTGTTTGGTTAGGTTTTTTATGTCATGTCGAAGTGAGTCTTGGTCTTTGGTGTCGGTTTTTTGTATGGCTGTTTCAGTTTGTAATATAATGTTTTTGTTTGTTATGTTATTTGGTTTATAATTTAGGTTGTATTTTTGACCTTTGTTTATTAAATTCATTTCATGTTGTGTGAATTTGGTATTAGTGAGGTTAACTCACAACATTACACACACATACGCGAAAATAAACATAAACAACAACACTAAAGCAGCTACAATTACCAAACAAAAAGCAGAAATAATTTACATTAAACAAAGTATCAAAAACCTGTACAAAAATAAAGACTTTCTAAATTATAGGTTATACCAACTACACCTAAATCTCGCGAATACAATCGGACACGATATCACATTACAGTTGGTAACAGACACAAATAATTGGGTAACTAATAAAATAATATACATCAAAAATAACCACAAGAAAAAAATGAATCAATTATTATGTAAAACAACATATTCTCAACATACACTAAATTTCTACCCCCGTACAGTTAACCTCTATTTTACATAAACCAAAAAATGAAACAACAGAAAAACTTTTGCCTGTTAGTAAAAACATGATATTTGAGTAACAATGAAATTCGGAATGAATAAACTTTGAAATGTTTTTGTAGCCCAAAAGCAAGACATGCCTTGGCTGTATTTTGTCAACAACTGTCCACTGCGACCAAGGCTTAGTTACGGGTGGAGACCTTCACAACCTCTGGCCACCACTTTTACTGTGTTTTAACCATTACAATACTGTAACTTGAAATAAGAATAACGTTCAAGAGGTTTAGATAAAAACTTGTCGAGTAACATTTGAGATCTGAGCCATAAGCAGGAATCTTTTTTTAATCAACTTTAAAATCAAGTAGTTTTCGTGAAAGCATACACAGGAATAACGATTTAGATTATACTCTCAAAAATTTTGTTTTCACAATCACCTAAAAGAAAAAAGAATATTTCCAAGTTTTTCTCAAGAATAGTTATACATATGGTTTATCAGTATTTTTTTTTTTTAATTGAAGCTGAATACTTACGCTATGAATATTTTGCAAGGTTTTTCTCCAGAATGGGTACGAATTTGTCTTTGAAGGTGTACTGACAGATTACATGAATAATTTCACTGTGAACATTTGTAAGGTGTTTCTCCAGAATGGGTACACATATGTTTAATAAGATATCTTTTTACTGAAGTTAAATATTTACAGAGAACATTTGTAAAGTTTATCTCCAAAATGGATATGCATACATGTAATACTACACAGTGAACATTTGTAGGATTTCTGCTCCAGAATAGGTATGCTATAATAAAATTTCCTTTTACTGAAGCTTAATAATTACACTGAATATTTGTAAGGTAATTATCCAGAATGTGTATACATATGTACTTGAAGGTGTCTTGATTGAGTGCTTGAGTAACTACATTATGAACATTTGTAGGGTTTTTTATCAGAATGAGTACGGATGTGTTTAATAAGACTTCCTTTTACCGAAGTTGAATAGTTACAGAGTGAACATTTGTAAGGTTTTTCTCCAGAATGTGTATGCATATGTAATTGAAGGTTTCCTGATTTAGTACTTGAGTAACTACACTGTGAACATTTGTAAGGTTTTTCTCCAGAATGGATACGCATATGTTTATTAAGACTACCTTTTACTGAAGCTGAATAATTACACTGTGAACATTTGTAAGGTTTTTCTCCAGAATGGGTTCTAATATGTGCTTGTAGGTGTACTACTTGAGTACTTGAATAATTACACTGTGAACATTTGAAAGGTTTTTCTCCAGAATGGGTACGCATATGTACTTGAAGGTTTCCTGATAGAGTACTTGAATAACTACACTGTGAACATTTGTAAGGTTTTTCTCCAGAATGGGTTCTAATATGTGCTTGTAGGTGTACTACTTGAGTACTTGAATAATTACACTGTGAACATTTGAAAGGTTTTTCTCCAGAATGGGTACGCATATGTACTTGAAGGTTTCCTGATAGAGTACTTGAATAATTACACTGTGAACATTTGTAAGGTTTTTCTCCAGAATGGGTTCTAATATGTGCTTGTAGGTGTACTACTTGAGTACTTGAATAATTACACTGTGAACATTTGTAAGGTTTTTCTCCAGAATGGGTACGCATGTGTCTTTGAAGGTTTAATAATTGATTACTTGAATGACTACACTGTGAACATTTGTAAGGTTTTTCACCAGAATGGGTACGGATGTGTGTTTGAAGGTGTACTAATTGATTACTAGAATAATTACACTGTGAACATTTGAAAGGTTTTTCTCCAGAATGGGTACGCATATGTTTACTAAGATTTTCTTTTACTGAAGCTGAATAATTACACTGAGAACATTTGTAAGGTTTTTCTCCAGAGTGGGTGCGCATATGTTTAATAAGATTTCCTTTTACTGAAGCTGAATAATTACACTGTGAACATTTGAAAGGTTTTTTACCAGAATGGATACGCATATGTTTACTAAGATTTCCTTTTACTGAAGCTGAATAATTACACTGAGAACATTTGTAAGGTTTTTCTCCAGAGTGGGTGCGCATATGTTTACTAAGATTTTCTTTTACTGAAGCTGAATAATTACACTGTGAACATTTGTAAGGTTTTTCACCAGAATGGCTACTGATGTGTCTAATAAGATTTCCTTTTACTGAAGCTGAATAATTACACTGTGAACATTTGAAAGGTTTTTCACCAGAATGGGTGCACATATGTTTAATAAGACTTTCTTTTACTGATGCTGAATAAGTACACTGTGAACATTTGTAAGGTTTTTCACCAGAATGGCTACGGATGTGTCTAATAAGATTTCCTTTTACTGAAGCTGAATAATTACACTGTGAACATTTGAATGGTTTTTCACCAGAATGGGTGCGCATATGTTTAATAAGACTTTCTTTTACTGATGCTGAATAAGTACACTGTGAACATTTGTAAGGTTTTTCACCAGAATGGGTACGGATGTGTCTAATAAGACTTCCTTTTACTGATGCTGAATAAGTACACTGTGAACAATTGTAAGGTTTTTCACCAGAATGGATCCGCATGTGTGTTTGTACGTTTACTAAATGATTACTTGAATAATTACACTGCGAACATTTGTACTGGTTTTCTAAAGAATGGATACTCATATGTTTAATAAGACTTCCTTTTACTATAGCTGAGTAATCACACTGTGAACATTTGTAAGGTTTTCCTCCAGAATGTGTATGCATATGTACTTGAAGGTTTCCTGATTGAGTACTTGAATAACTACACTGTGAACATTTGTAAGGTTTTCCTCCAGAATGGATACGCATATGCTTAATAAGACTTCCTTTTACTATAGCTGAATAATCACACTGTGAACATTTGTAAGGTTTTCCTCCAGATTGTGTATGCATATGTACTTGAAGGTTTCCTGATTGAGTACTTGAATAACTACACTGTGAACATTTGAAAGGTTTTCCTCCAGAATGTGTATGCATATGTACTTGAAGGTTTCCTGATTGAGTACTTGAATAACTACACTGTGAACATTTGTAAGGGTTTCCTCCAGAATGGATACGCATATGCTTAATAAGACTTAATTTTATTGAAGCTGAATAATTACACTGTGAACATTTGTATATTTTTCCCCCAAAATGAGGTTTAAAATATCTGGTTAATCCAGTTTTGTATGAAAATGAAAAATCCCATTGTAGACTCTTATAACCTCTTTTAGGAATGTGTTTTTTAAAATGGATTATAAGTTCATATATTTTTGAGACTACATAAGAACATTGATCACATTTAAATAACTTCTTTGTATCTTTGTTAATCGCCACAATGAATGGAAACATTATTGATCCCGTGTAGTTGTACACAAGTATTTTTGCAGTTTATTTCTGCTTATAAGGATTGTAATAAATCGCTGATTTATCAGAGTTTAGATTCTTTTCTAAATTTGTCTTCTTATTATAATTTTAATTACTGATGACACAGGTTATCTGAAAATACAGAAATGTTTTATTTCATATTACTATTCAACTGTAAAGACTATATTATTTTTAATTATTACTTTCAATTACATAATGGACTTTTACTGAAAGCGTATAAGTTAATATATCTTAGAGCCTACATAAAAATAGTGTACAGATTCAAATAACTTAGTTGTGTTTTCTGTATCACCAACATGAGTGGAGTCATGACTAATGCCATGTAGTTGTATACATGTGTTTTTGATGTGTAATTCTCCTTACAAGTACTATAATAAATTGCTGATTTATCAAAGTTCAGATAGATTCTTTTCTAAATTCGGTTTCTTATTCTAATATTAGTTACTGATGACACAGGTTATCTGAAAATACAGAAATGTTTCACTGCTAGTCAACTGTAAAGACTACATTATTTTTAATTATTACTTTCAATTACATAATGCACTTTTACGGAAAGCTCTAATAGACAATACTTAAGGAATGAATTCCTATATTTTTAGATTACAGTGCTTAAAGACTATATTCTCCTAGGTTTTTTACATTCATGATGAATATAGTTCCTTGTTGCAATTTTTCAGACAACACCAATGTAAGTATAGAGAATCAAGATAAAATTTATGTTTTACCAATGTATGCTTTTACCATAGGGTTAGATGCCACCCCTTCTTGGGAGTAGAAATTATTACACTTAAATTAGCCTTAGAAACTAGTAAAATAATGACTTCTATAAGCATATAAAAAAATCAATGGTGTTTGAGCTATTTGTAAATACAAGTGTTGAATTTATGTCAAAGAAATGCATGTTTTTAAATCTTTTTCAATGGATGACTCAAAAACTTTATATTGTAACAAAAAACTGTTATAAACAAAAATAAAGCTTGCAAAAAAAGATTTTATGTTTGGAGTAGTAATAACAAAAGAGTTATGTCTCATTGAAGTTATCTTTATTTTGGTTTCTCTTTAAGTGAATTTTAACTTTTAAGCAATGCAAAACCTGTTAATTTTTCCTAAATGTCTCTTTAAGGGGATTATTATAGACGGGTGGAAAGTGCACACTCTACTGCGCAACGCTCTACCATTTTCTGGCAGTGTGTGCTCAACTCCCGATAGTGATTGTCATGTTTTTTCCCCTCATTCTTTTTCTTCCCCATTTTGGCCTAACATCTTTCATGTTGTTTTCATCCGATTTTATCTGCGCTATCATTCATGTAATAAGTGTTGTGAATTCCCTCGAAAAAAGCATGTGGTGAACTAGCTAGTGAAACTCAAGTTATTCTCAAGTGAACATTTGAACATTAATAAAAAAAGTTTTTAGTGCACAGTTCTAGTGGTGTACACACCCTACGCAGTCATATTCATCTTTAAAGAACATTTTATTGTAAGTATTTTAGCCATTTTCTCATGACCTTTGTAACATATACTCAAGCCCACTCACAGATTTGTTTCTTTTTAAATTTATCTGTATGGTCCTCCGGTAATTTATTATTATTATTATTTATTCTATTCTATTTCTCTGTCTTAAGGGCTGAATGCCACACAAGGACATACTCGTATATTAATTAGGTCATTTTATCAACTGAACTATATCAATCTTATAATTTTTGTGAAATGAGGGGCCGTTCTTTGACATTGACAATTTCTAAATAACCAATTTATCTTAGAACCTTCAAAGTTTTACTATTACTTTTAATACTATTAAATACTTATTCTTACAAAATAATATTTTCTTCAAATTTTGACTTATGGAGTTGTTATTTAAAAGTTTAATAGTTCAGAAACATAATCATATATTAAAATGTAAAGAAATATTAATTTTATTCATTAAAACAAGGTTTCAGGCTTTAAAATCTTAATTGTATACTTTTTCATTTTTTGTCACCAGAAGAAGTTTTCACCCCTATTAATTAGGTAGCAAGTAACATGTACATAACCTTTTGAAGGAAAAGATATAAGATGGGCTTAATCCCAAATTTCCATGGTAATCTATGTTGTTTGAGAGAAATTAAGGTATTAACCTTTTTATACTACCATACTCTGAACTAAGAATGGGGTGAAACAAATCTTTTCCAAACACTGTTGCACTATTTAAAACTTAACTCATAGCAGCAGAGATCAGTTCCGTTGCCATAAATATATTTTAGAAAATCATAACACTATAGAAACAAAGAACAGATCAAATAATTACAGAAAAGAGATGAAAAACCAGGTATGTATACACAGATAAAAAAAATATCCTAGTACTTAGAAGACAAGAGTCAATACTATAAAATGTTTAAGATAATTCGTTAAAAGATCACTTTGAAAAAGAATTTTAAATTTTAAAGAAACATCAAAATAAATCAATAGCTAATTTTTTAATGAAAAGGCATTTATTGTTCACTAGAAAATTATACTTTGATTTAAAGTAGATTAGGAATGGGTTTGTGGTAGGTTAGGGATGCGGTATTGTCAGATCCAAGGCTGTGACAGTCAGCCCACCATTGCCAGCGGCTAATACCGTCAAGAGTAGCTAGTTGGTAAAATCATTCATTAACTTATAGATTTTTTCTCCAAAAAAGTGATATTTTTTATTCTGAATTTAATCCTCTCTATTAGAACTGCCTTCATTATTGTAAAAGCTGTTTTTTCGTATAATGAGAGTGAAGATCTCTCATAAATATCACTTAATTATTGATCGGAGTTAATTCGGAAATTGATATAAAGTATGCAATTAATAATATATAACATGCAACCGTTATTTAATTATTATCTTATATAATAAAATGTTTTTCATGCATATAGGTTAGAAGTTTGAAGTGATTGTACAAAGAAAAATTTAGTTTGGCAGTAATACGATGAGTGTTTCACTTTCACACTCGTAAACAAATTTAATTCATTTACACACAAAAATACGAACTAAATATATACACGTCAACCATTAAATATCTACATAAATTTACAGAAAATATGAAATTCATTACATAAATACTAATTGGTATTATATAAATAATGGGTAGATATATATAATTAACACACGGATAAAAGATAAATGTCAATAAAAGCTAATGAACCGATTAATATAAATAAGAGACAATGACCAAAATGCTTGGACGTCCGAAGGAGTAGTCTGTCATAATAATGTAAACAAATATCCGCTAACCACGGTTATAATAAATAGGATGTGACATAAGCATTATCATGACACAAGAAAATGAGCCAATAAAAATATAAAATTTTTATTTTAAGTCAATTCCTACTTAAAAAAACAAAGAACAATTTTATAATCAATATAAATATGTATATACATGTCAGGATAGGAATACTAAGTGACAAAATAGAAAGCGAATTTCTGTGCACTTTTCCATTTTCCTTTTCATGTGTTGAATTGGACTATTATTTTCATTTGTTAATATTTAGACACTTTATCTTATTTTGTCGTTTACATTGTGTTGTAGTTTCTTCTCCATTTCTTTTCGCATTGCCCGTTTGTGAAGCAAGGTTCGATAACATTATTCCAGTTTGTTAATGTTATTCTTTTCGTTTATTATTAATCCTAGAGCATTATTTATGTTATTGTGTGGTAACCATGGGAACAATTTAAGGTTATAAAATGGAGGTTTTTCATATACATCTTTGAGATGTTCATCTCTTTCTATGGAAAGATGGCTCAGTGCCAAAAAGCGCTAGACTTTCAACAAGAAGATACTCAGTTCGAAACCAACCTAGACCCGCAAATTTTTGTAATTCAATTATCGAATAAATATTTGAAAAAACTTCATTAATATCAATTGTCATCAACTATAGGTTTAAAAGAATGTATTTGAACTTGATTAGATGAATAAAAAAGAATTTTATTAATGATTGTAAATTTGTACAAGATGTATATATATATATATATATATGTATATATATATATATATATATATATATATATATATATATATATATATATATATATATAAGGAGAGTGTGAGGTAATAGATAAGTCTTGAAAATACTGTTGAAGGGAAACAAAACTGAAATTGCAGAACGAAGCAAGCTACACTACTAGTAACTCACCCCACCACAGCAACATTGAGACTGATCGATGAATGGAAGTTTAGAGTCGAATTGGCAACAAGGCTCACCCACGTACCAAGATGTGAACCTCCTATTCGCTTAGAAGTCTGTAATCCCCATTCCCTCTGGTTGATTTCGCATACATATAATCCTATTCTGTTTTAAATCAAACCAAAGTGTCTATAAGCTTGTCAGAATTTTACAAAATAAAATTCTAAAAAATCTATTTCCATATAAAATTTTATATTGGGTCAAGTTAGTCAATATGTTAATATATCTGGATTTATTCAGTTTTTTACTTGTGCCATTAATAAGAATTCTTATAATTTATCAACAATTTATACTCTAGGGCAGTCCCTCTAGCAGAAATGACTGCTTAAGTGAAGAA
Organism: Prosapia bicincta; assembly: GCA_036971475.1. Classification (NCBI taxonomy): domain Eukaryota; kingdom Metazoa; phylum Arthropoda; class Insecta; order Hemiptera; family Cercopidae; genus Prosapia; species Prosapia bicincta. Next base: position 77,228,136 of record JBAIZL010000005.1, on the reverse strand, counting down.
AGTAACACTATTACCTTTTTAAGGAGTTTTTTAAGTCATACTGATTTTTTATGAATGCATGTTGTAACAAAAAAAATGTCATTACCAGTGTATTTAAAATTAAAGTGTCTATACAAAATTTAATCTCAAGCCATTTTAAAAATTGTGTACTTGAAGATTTTGAAAAAACAATTAATTGTATTTAAACAAAAAATATACATCAAAGCCCAAATGACCAACATTGGCAATATACAGGCAGCAATGCTAATTTAAAGACCTTAAATCTAACATAATATATATAGACAAAGGTCTTTTTTAAATCTTATCTGAATGCATAAATATTAAATAGTAAATGGTCAAAATTAATAATATTTGAATAAAACACATAAGTAAAAATGACTTATTTTTAAAATATAAACCATATTGATCAGAATGAGAATTTCTTAATTAAACTTTGACTTTACAGTTTATGTTTATAGTTATAGGTAAAAGTAGAAATAAAAACTATTATTTGAACAAAAAAACTACTCAAAAGTCACCAAAATAAGGAATATAATGACCCAGAGAGGCAAAAAGCAAACACAACCCTATAATCCAAATAAATTCTTTAAAACTGGATATTTGGGATTAAATTAGGTTTTAAAATGAATAATCGGGAACAAGAGAAAAAAGGGTGTAAGTCGTGAATCTTTACAGTTACTGTCGTAGAGAATAAATAAACAAAGATATGCAAAATCAAGGACAAATTTGAGAAGATAAGCCTCCAGAATTTGAAAGGTTTATAGTAATCATATGACCGACTACACCAAATAAAAAATACGCAGTTCCCAAGGCTCTATGATTGGTAGACATTTTAATATCGAGCCATAGAGATACTATGTGAATAATATCAACAGATTCATATTTGTTAAAGGACCATGAATAGTTTCATTTAAAAAAACTTACTTCCACGCCACTTCGAAAACTGCAATATATTGTGAACTTACAAACTTTTTTGTAGCCATTTGCCTAATGTTATCGAGTAGTAAAAGCTCTACCATCAAATCAGGGAAACAACTATTCAGTTGCCAATGATACAATATTACTTGCAACAAGAAGAAGACAAACCAGACTAGTACAAAGTCTTGAAGAGCAACAACCATAGGCATCTAGAATGTCAGGAAGGCAAACATCATGTCCCCGAAGCAGAATATACATATGGGAAGTAGTTGTCCGTTTAGGGACACTGAAACATCACCATCAGTACAACAGGAGAAACCTCTCCCGGAGACTTCTATGACATTAGGTAGGCAGACATCTATTTAAAGAAGCAGAATTTAGGTCAGGAAGGCTGTTATCTTGTTATAGGTGATCAATAGTTTAACGGATAAGCTGAAATATCTTAAGGGTACTGCCATGATTCAAGTAGGCAAGCAGTTCAGAATTTGAAGGAAAATGAATTAATGAAATATTGTATGTACTTAATGAATTCTTATTTTTCTCTAGTTATATTAATTATAACAAAAATGAAAATAGGTGCTCACATCATCTCCTTTACCTATATTGATAGACTTGAAATTTGTAAGCTACTTGTCGACAGGTCAACGAGGTGAACAGACTCTGCCCCGGCATTTAGCCTTGTTACAAAACACCAACAGATATATCGACACATAGTCCCAAAGTTTGTCCTGACATAGTCTCAACATTTAGAGCAGAATCAAAGTTTCAAATATTATTCATTGGTGTATGACTAATCTCGACATATATAATACCACACAGAGCTCTGGTATATGTAACAGGGGCATTTAGAGACAACTTGTATTGTTTAAATTGTTTCCACATGAAAATTTAAGATAATTACAAAAAATATTGTAATTGTTTACTTCATCAGACACCTACGCTCCGCCAAAAAAAATTCCCCTACTTTAAACTAAAAAAAGTAACGTTCCTCAGAGAAAAAATTTTTTTTCATGGATATCGTACGTTTTTGTGCTTTTGAACAATAATCCAAATTATCGTGGGTGTCCGATACAGTAAACAATAACCTCAACTTGTTAGTAATAAGCTCCATAACCACTATGCATTCATATCTATGATGCAAAATTAAATTCAGTATAAATGGTAACACCAGTAAAACTGCCAGTATGACACTAGTATGTAATCATAATTGAAGGAATATATTACAAAGTACAATCAGTTCAAAATATTTGTTTACGAGTTACAGAAATTTTTGTAAATAGTGGTTCGAATTTTACAAAAGCGTATTACTTTACAGTTAAAAGGTTAAACCATAAATGGTCCATGAAAGTTCAATTAAATACTTGAACATAAACATAACCTTACTTCAGGAACACAGTTCTGTATGAATTAATGAAGAATTATGAGACTTTGTTATATAAGAACTACTATAAACTTATTTTAAAAAATATTGAAAATTATATGGTTAGGGTTAATTTGATTTTTGTCCAAAAAAATCTAACGAGTAATATTAAGAAAAGGAATTTCGCCTGCCAAGTATCCCTAACCACGAGCTGCATCATAAATTTTGCACACAAAAATTATACCGGTTTACGTGCATATATTTTATAAAAAGAAAAAACCATATAACTTCGTGCAGAAGCCTTATAAGTCGTAAAACTTCGTGAATACAAGCCTTCTTATTAACTCTAAACATATTTGGACACTTTTACCCTCATTTAAAACAGGCGAAATGTGAGCATATTCAGCCTGTATTAGGATCAGGTCTGGTATATATATATTTTTTTTTTTACTAAGTACTAAATTGCAATTTAGTAATAATGTTTCCGGTAAGAATTGATTTGGCTTTTTACCAAATTTAAAAATAACTAAGCTAATATTAAACTTACCTAGTACAAAAGAATTATGTAACTTGATCGATATTAGTGTATTCATTCACATAGTAGCAAAATATCCATTCAACCGACCCATTTAAACATAGATGTTAATATCCCTTTCCTTTTCTGTGATTTCTACTTAAAAATTGAAATCAACAGCAACGCACATAAATATTATACGAATATATCTAGAGACAAAAATAAGATAAATAAAAAATACTGTTTTTTTTTTTTTAAATGCATTAATCCAAAGCCAAAGCTGTTACTCAAACAAATATTCTTCTATAATATGAAGTAGTAAATGTATACGATAATATATCACGTGTGATAGTGTGCGCGATATAACGTGTAACTTTGTGTCACATTTGAATATAGTAATAAACTACTATTAGGGATATTTTAAATATCGGTAGTAGGATATTTTTTATTTACTATTTATTTCTTGCTCCAAAGTAAAGAAAGTGCTAAAAGAGTTATTCTAAAAACAAAGAAAATATTTTACGATAGAGTTCGTTATAGACAAAAATAATTTTGCTAATATAGGTAAGCTAACTTGATAACAAGTGAATTCATTAGTGTCCATTGAGGTGTACGTTATTGCACCACCACAGGGAACAAGCGGCGTTTCACTTTACGCATGAATTGTTCGCCTCATCTATTAGTAAACCTATTTTTTTACAACCACATCTATTCTAATCAAACATTTCTTAACTATGAGCAAATTGGTCTTCCCCGAATTTTTTTTAAAATTCTCAAGCATTTTTGATGTAGTCATCACGTTTTAAAATACGCCATTCATTCCCTAATAATTATTTACGTATTTTTCCATCTGCCAGGGTTGAAACGCTGACCCTATCAAACGATGTTTTGGATTCATGTTTCATCAATAATGTATTATTTATTTTTTAAATCCTGTATGCATTCGCCTTGAGTCAGTTGGTGACGGTTTTTGAGGTCATTCTCAAAATCACACGCTCCTCATGAACCTGGAAAAGTTTGTGAATTCGTTAGAAAACTCAGAAATTGTGAAATGTTGTTTTTCCCAAATATTCTCATTATATTATCAATAAGCTCATTACTGACCAAGGGCGGCATACCACTCCATCCTTTGTCACTAATATTTGTTCGACCAGTTTTAAGCAAATGAATTCAATCATCTACAACTCCTATATGCATAACCTTTGACCCAGAAACACCCCCAAGTTCTGTTCAATGGTGTATTATTATTCACAGTGTATTTGCTAATTGTGTTCGAATATTTGATTGAGTGTGTTTTGTCGTACAAGAAAAAAATGGGTGACAAATTATTCTTGTTAGCACTCATGTGTTTTATATTATAAAACGTATTATTATAACATAATTTATAACCAAATTCAAACAAACTGGACACTTCAGTTTCTTTTTCTTATTAACAAAGGACACGATGAATATTACCAAGGTAAATCTGACAGTTTCCTGACTGGTTAAACTGATTAGTACTTACGTATTATACGGATGCCACTATTATACAGCGGACTGCAGTTTATAAGTTAGGATAACTTGTTACATAAATGTTACTTTTTTATAATTGCTGTTCTGAGATCGATTTGTTTTTTCATTTTAGTAGTCAAGTTTTTGCATCGCGGTTCGGAACTTAACTAGAAACCGCGGCTCTGTTTCACGGCACTAACCGCCGAACACCAAACGCTGAGGCAATACTCTTAGTTTATCGTTTTATCAGTATTTTTTTCTAATGTAATTCTCATCGGGCATAATACGATTAATAATGTAACAGTGAAAGTAATAGCAAAATATTTATCATAACGTAACCGAACCCCTGCAGAGCGCTGTATAATAGTGGCCTCTGCATAATACGTAAGTACCAAATAATCTCATAAGTATGCTGTTGTTCATAATTTATTATTAGAACACACTTCATTACATGGTTCAATGTTACACATTCATAAATAAATACCATCCAGTAAAGGTATTTAAAGCAGATGTATGCAACAGATTAAGAGTGCTCTTATTATTTCTCAACAGATGAACCTCAAACACAAAAAAACATATATAGTAACATTTATCTTGACACGAGTCGCAACTCAGGGACAAAACAATTGTTCGTATAACATTTTTAGACAATTATTTCTAAAAAAAATTGAAAACAAAAACTCTAGAAACGGACTTTACAGTGTAAAAGCTGAGATCAGACGGAACAAAATGATACCAATCGGAAATTTATACAACGGAATTTGTGATAATACCAAGAAAAACGATTTCACATCTTGACAAAAACAGGTTGATTTGAACTGCCGCATCGAGACTCAGCGCGGTGATCGCTTAGTGGTACAAGGCTTATTGAGAAAATTTATCAGAGGTACGGATATGTTAATGAATGTGGAGGCACAACTCGAGTTTGGAAAATGGGAGACGGAATTTAAATATGAGAATAACAGAGAAAATAGAACTTATGAAGCAGATGAGAGATACAATGGATGTAAACGGTGTTACGGCAAGGACAGGCGTGGGGACAAGAAAAGAGCATGGTGCCCACAGTCAGTCGGAAAACTAAGACAATAAGAAACCCAGGAATAGAAATTAAATAGAGGAAACAAGTTTACAGGCATTAATAGACACAGGCAATAATATGACATGTATCCAGGTGAACTGGATATTGGAAAAGAAAAATAAAATAGGAAGGGAGATATTAAATATAGGTAAAGGAAGCAATATGAGTAAACTCTAGGTGACTATGTGTATAAGAAAACGTTAGCAGGAGATAAGTTTTAAGGGATGGTAACTATATCTACGATAATTTATGGGTAACTTCGTCGAATATTGAGAATAATGAATAATGATAAATATGAATCTATGATAATAAATATTGAAGCATCGTTGTAATAAAAATATGGTAATTGTGTATTTAAACTTCGTCGTATTGTAAGGGAGAATCTGCGTTGATAAATAATGGAACTTCGTCGTATATATTATATATTATAAAAGAAATATGAATCTATGATAATAAATATTAAAGCATCGTTGTAATAAAAATATGGTAATTGTGTATTTAAACTTCGTCGTATTGTAAGGGAGAATCTGCGTTGATAAATAAGTATTAAAACAAAAGTTATATTCGTTGATATAGGGATAGTGTAATCGAAGGAACTATAGATATGATCAAATAGAGGATATGAGATTGCGACCTTTAAAAATATTAGATGTTAAACTTCATACAAAATAAACTGAAATGATATAAGAAAATAATTGAACTGGATGTGAGATTGGAAGGGTGTAACGGATGTTATAATATGAAACTAGCAGAGTCGCGCAATATGTGTAACGGATGATATTTTTAAATAGCAGAGTAGCGCATTTTGTGTAACGGTTTATAATTTTACAAATTGGACATTATTTAGTTATAACTCTTAAAACATTTAATATTCACTTCTAGCTTACAGTTCAGGCGTAACGAGACGTCTGCCTGTAACGCAATAGAAGCTATAACTCCGTTACAAGGGGAGATAAAATAATAACTTAGAACTGAGAGTTAGATGAAGCTAAAAGCAAAATAAATATGAGATAAATAATAAACAGGAATATAGCAAATACCAAAAGTAAGAAAAATTAAAAATAGATAGCAGAAATAAAACGGAATGAGTACAAGTAGGGGCACTGCAAAGATAAAGATATGTATATTCTGGATGAGCATAACAATATAAAAAAAGGGGAAATATAATTTGGAAAAAGGGGAATTTTTAATAAAATAAAATATATAAATAACGTTGATAAATATAAGTATAAAATAATAAAGTGATATAAAATAAATGTATACGTGAATAAGGGTGTTAATGTGTTGATGTCGTCGATAATATGTTGAAATAAAATAAATGTCTACGTGAATAAATGGAGGTAAGGTGAATTACCGTCATATATATGTAACAAAATATATAAATATAATAGAGTTTAAAAAAATAAGAATAATATGAAAGTGGGGTTAAATTTAATATAGTTGTGTTGAGATAGAGTTGATAGATTTATAACTGAAGTGAGGCTGAGGCAAGGTTAAGAAAAATTATTTTTAATTGAAAAAATTTATTATGAATAGTTGGGAGGACGCGAAAAAAGGGATAGTAAATAGAATAATAAATAACAACATATAAAATTAATGAAATAGTATTATGCGAGTTTTAAACTAGTATAAACCATGTAAGACAAGTAGCTTGAAGTTTTCAGCTCAGTATTTGATTGTTAAAGAATTAAGATAAAATTGTGTCATAGGAATTAAGTATAAATGGACGAAAGTGGACAGATGAATGTATAAATGACTTTTAAATGGACAGTTATAAAAGTAGTAAAGACAATGGACGATAAGTCAGCCAAAGTGTTGAGGTACTTACTCAATAAAAAATGTGTTCAATTAGTTATTAAATAAAATGTACAATTAGGAAATGAATGTTAATTTTAAAAAAAATATATATATTTAATCAAGCTTGTAAAATGTAAAGAATGTGTAATGTAGATAGTAGGAATATTTTTTATTTAAATTAAATTAGGGGACATTGTAACATTTATAGAATGGGCTATATAATGTTCTTGAAGAATTGGAAAAATAAATTAGAAATAACTCACACAAAATTTAAAAAGAAATTCATTAAAAGATTGGTTAGATTAAATTGAAACTAAATTTAGGTAAAAGCCTAGAAATGTAAACAAGGTATTTGAACTGTAAAATCCATGAGGAAATTTGTTATATCAAATAACTTGACAAATAAATTAAAAACAAGATAATCTAATAATAATAATTATATTTAAACAAAATTGTAAATATTAGTAACATAGGGCATAAGTAATTACTTGAAGGAGAAAGTGAAATACGATTGTAAACAATGAGATTAGAAAGGTTATGTTTGTATGAATTCAGCTCAAAACACACACATTTCGGAATTATTACAAAAGTAAAACGCAAAGACACTTCACACACAAATAATAATAATTAAATAAACACTGGAAGGTTTGTTAAGGATCGGAAAATTGAAACAGTATGTTAACCAAATTAAAACGGTGAAAATAGTTCGTTGACATTAACAGATGTGAAAGTAAAGAAATAGGTCAAGTGTGCAGTCGACTCTAGTGGGAAGGAACGGAACTTCGTTAAATTAAAGCATATGATTTCTTTTTGAAGAAGGAGGCCGCCATATTTTTTTAAAAATCTAAGGACGCGGGAGTTTTAGATAGCGTGGGGGACGCTACAAGATCGGACCTGCCATGACCAGTCAAAATTTTCCATTGGAAGGAATTCGTCAAAATTATACCGTTTTGTGAAGAAACTTGGCAGGATTAAACAGGGATAAGTGAATTGAAAGAGTTAATAGTGTAAATATAATTTGACGTAACTAAAAAGAATTTAAATGTATAAAAAGTGAAATTTGAAGAGAACGGAATCTTACGTAAGCGACCTGCAGAATTTCGATATTTGATAAGTTAAGTATATTAGCGCTATAAAAATAAACTTTAGTGGACTTTTAAGATAATAGGGAAGTTTAAAATTGTACATTAGAATATCTTGGAATTAATTAATAGATAGTAGTAAGAATCATAATCCAGTTCAAATAGTTTCGCCTTTCTTTTGCTTATTCCAAATTAAAGTTTTTCCATCAGGAAAATATTTATTAAAACTAATTTCAAAATTTAATATTGTTTTTCAAAATTTATTTAATTAACAAAGGCGTTAAAAAATATAGCCCATGCCTATAAACCCCGAGATACTAAGAGCTCTCAAAAATAGCCTAGGGTATAAACATTTGTAACTAAAAATCAAAGAAAGTGAGTTTAGTATATTGTGTTAAAATTTGTTAAGTTTATTTTTGTTCTGTTTATTGTTTAAATGTTGAAATAAAAAAAATGTTATAATAAAGAATTATGAATTGTTCCTGAGTAGTTTTTTTGTTTTAAATAGAAAATAATCAATAATAATAATAAAACCCCGTTGCGTCTTTTTTATAATTATGTTATAATATATATATATATATATATATATATATTTGTAAACAGATTTGATAAATGAGTGTTTAAATTAAACTATTTTTTTCCAAATTAATTTACTCAATTAACAATAAATACTACTTATATTGATGAAGTTAAATACTAGTTATACTACTGAAGTTTGTTAATAGCTACATAATTTGTCAGGTAAGTTAATTAAACGCACTGTATTTGCTTAAGTCTTTGTTTCTATAAATTGATTTTGTTATTTAATAAATAAAATTGAGATTAGGGTAACACAATCCAGATTAAGGTAAGCTCCAAAAAATATAAGTCCAAAGATGTGGTAAAGAGCTAAAAATAATGCAAGATGTGATACGGAAGTGTTGGGTTATTTGAGCTACATGCTCCAATATCAAAATCAATAACACCTCGTCCTGTAAAATGTGTAAATATAAAACGCTGAAATTAGTCAATTTGAAGAAGACTCCATCTAATAAACATTCTTCAAAACATAATGAATTATAGTGAAAAGGTTTTTTACCAGCCAACAATTTTTTTAAAAGTGATTAACCAAAAACAACAAGGTATTTACCTTTATTGGATGTGAGGAATGACCTTCTCAGCTAGGTAGTCTAAGTATAGGGTGAATTACCTTTAAATATTATTGTGTTAAAATGGTATGCTAGAATAAATAATAATTAGATATGTTCTAGGGTTATGTTCAATTTTAAAACAAGGTTTGGTCCTAAATTTAAAGAAATTGCTGTTTGCAAAGAAAAAGAAATTCATAGATTAAAAAATTGAATAAGGCTTAGGCCAATGAAAATATTGCAAACAACCCCAATACCACAAAAATAACAAATAATACAATTACAGGCCGTCAAAGTTATGTTAGCGTGGTGCGCAGAGACGGATTTGGTAAAGATACGATGGTGGGGAGAAAGAGTAGGGCTGGTAGTGCGGTAGGGGAGGGGGCTCTTACAGCTGACTTGCTGGAATGCACAACACAGCAAATAGTACCGTTTTCGCTTTAGTTTGTGTGACAGTGTTTATGTCTTTAGTGTATCGAGCAAAACAGTATTTTTCAATACTAAATATGCCTCAACCGCAGACAACAAGTCTGTTCGGCAAAGGAGTGGCGCTCAGAAGCCAAACTAAATGCATTATTATTAATGTATTTAAAAACATATATTCTGAAAATCCCAACATGTGTTGCTCGGTAATTCAAGACCGCGTAGCTAACCTTTGTGGAATATCTGTTCATACATTTAGGAAATTATTGACGGAGAAAAAACGACTAGAAGAAAACGAAACATTCAGTACACCAGGTAAAATTCGTACAAGAAAAATTAAAAAAGTCAACATCGATGATTTTAAAAAATGTGCATTACGAAAAATAGTTCTTAATTTTCATACGATTCATCACGCGCTTCCAACATTGAAGAATGTGCTAATAGTTTTAAAAATTAAATATCCAGAATTAGAATTTAATTTCACTCATGAAACTTTACGCAAAATTTTAAGATCCAAGGTATTTAAATGGAAAAAAAACTGAAAATAAAAGAAGGGTTATGATCGAAAAAACATGACATACGCTTTAAAAGAGTATGCTATATAAAATTCGACAGTATAGAGCGGAAAATAGGCCAATAATATTTTCAGATGAGTCTTATATTCATTCGACGCATACCACGAATTTAGCATGGACTGATGAATCTGTTAACGGCTACAAAAAAAATATTTCAAAGGGATCAAGACTAATCATAGTCCACGCTGGCAGTGAAACAGGAAGTGTGGAAAATGCCCTTTTGGTCTTTAGAACAGGCCAGGAAACAGGAGATTATCACAACGACTTGAATGCGGGAAACTATGAGAAGTTGTGTTTCTCCTTTCTTTACGTCAGCTGGAGTAGAACGAGCCAAAGCACGCATGCGCAAACGTAATCGTCTAACGTGAGTCATCCCTTCTACAATCGGCCGTACTCCCCACTCACTTCTCCTACATGCGCGAACTACGCTTACAAAACTTTGACAGCCTGTACTTAAGATTAAACCCTTATATACACTTCAATGACCATGTCATCATCATCAGAGGGTCATATTACAAAATTACAATCTAGCAAACAACTAGTTACAAACTAGAGTGACCATCTGACAATGACTAGGTCACAGATATGTACATAAGGTTTAATCTTAAGTAAATGTATTAATTGTTATTTTTGTGGGACTTGGGTGTTTTCCAGTATTTTCATTGTAATATATTGTACAACTGTGCTCTTCATATTTTATTATAAAACTATGCCATAAATTAAAATATAATTTGCTATTTGTAAATAATAAGAAATTTATTAATTCAACTTATTGTAGACACAATTTTAGTCATACTTTGAATATTATAATAACTGTAAAACAAAAGAAAGAATAGTGGAATGTATAATGAATAATAAATCAAACAGTGTTATTTCCCAATTAGCTTAGAGTTTTATTTTATATAATATAAATATAATTGTATAATATAAATACAATATAATTGTCCTCAGGTAATTTAATATTATTATTTATTCTATTTCTCTGTCTAACTCTAGGGCCGAATCCGCACAAGATCATACTAGTATATTTAACCAGCTGAACTATGTCAATCTTATAATTTTTGGGCTCAATTCCAAGTTTTCACGGTAATCTATGTTGTTTGAGAGAATTTAAGGTATTAATCTTTTCATACTCCCATTCTCTGAACTAAGAATGGGTTGAAAGAAATTTCTTTTCCAAACACTGTTGCACTATTTACAACTTAACCCATAGCAGCAGAGATCAGTCCCATTGCCATGAATATAATATTATAGAAAATCATAACACTATAGAAACAAAGAACATATCATATATTTACAGAAAAGAGATGAAAAACCAGGTATGTATACACAGATAAAAAAAATATCCTAGTACTAAGAAGACAAGAGTCAATACTATAAAATTTTTAAGATAATTCAATAAAGATCAACCACCCTGAAAAAGAATTTAAAATTTTAAAGAAACATCAAAATAAATCAATGAAGGATGCACAGGATGGAGATGAGTTGGTCGGAGGTATAAAAGTGGTAAAGGGTGTGGAGGAAAGTACAAAAAGGTTCATAGGAAATTATACTTTAAACATTTCTAAGGTTTTTGTCCAGAATGGGTAACATATGTATATAACGATTTCCTTTTAATGAAGTTCAATATATTCACTGTGAACATTTGTAAGGTTTTGTTCCAAAATGAGTAAGCATATGGTTTATAAGATTTCCTTTCACTGAAACTGAATAGCTACACTCTGAACATTTGTAAGGTTTTTCTCCAGAATGAGTATGCATATAGTTTTTAAAATTTCAATTTAAAAGAGTTGAATAAGAACACGGTAAACATTTGTAAGGTTCTTCACTAGAATAAGTTTGGATGTGTGTAGTACGATTTCCTTTTAATGAGGTTGAACAATTACACTGTGAACATTTGTAAAGTTTTGCTCCAAAATTAGTATGCATATGGTTTAAAAGATTTCTTTTAAAGAAGTTGATTAACCATACTGTGATAATTTGTAAGCCTTTTCTCGAGAATGTGTACTCATATGATTTATAACACTGCCTTTTACTAAAGCTGAATAATTATACTGTAAAATTTGTAAGGTTTTTCTCCATAATGGCTTTAAATATGGTTTATAAGACTTCCTTTTAATGAAGTTGAATATTCACACTGTGAACGTTTGTAAGGTTTTTCTCCAGAATGGGTACACATATGGTCTATAAGATTTCCTTTCAATGAAGTTGAATAACGACATTGTGAACACTTGTAAGCTTTTTCTCCAGAATAGGTACGCATATAAGGTATGACACTGCATTTTACTGAAGCTGAACATATACACTGCAAACATTTCTAGAGGTTTTCTCCAGAACGGGTACGCATATGGTTGATAAGATTTCCTTTCAAAGTTGAATAACCACATTGTGAACACTTGTAAGGTTTTTCTCCAGAATAGGTATGCATATGAGGTATAAATCTACCTTTTACTGAAGCTGAATAATTTCAATGTGAACATTTCTAGAGGTTTTCTCCAAAATGGGGACGCAAATGTACTTGAAGGTGTACCAATTGATTACTTAAAAAAATACACTGTTATCATTTGTTGAATTTTTCTCAAGAATGAGAACGCATATTGTTAAATATTTTGCCATATAACGGCAACATTGATTTCCGGAGGACCTTAAATAATTAAATGAATGAAGTTGACGTTTTGTACATACCTCACTGGGCGAAGTACCACCACTTGTCGGACAGTTATTCGGGTGCACCCTTTCCCGCACTTATCAATTACCTGTTGAACTTAAAGAAATCACTTATATTCAAAATGTCACTATTAATGTTAAGAGTACCTTCGCCACACGACAGGAGAAACAAAAAGAGAGAAATGGTCTAAACCGAGCCTCGTTTAGAACACACAAAAACTACGTCACGTCGAGAGTGACGGGAGAGATGTCGTTTAACCGACAATTCGAAAGGAATTGGGCCGTACCGAACCTTGTAAGAGACAAAGGTTGGCCGATAAGGAGTCCCTCTCTGAAGCAGTTACACTGTCTTTTAAATTATCTTTAATTTAAAGAAAAGTACGTAACATACCGGGGGCCTTGAATCCTCCTAGGATTCAAAGAAGAATACAATATAAGCTACCCCAGCATGGAAGAAAAAAAACAATAATTATCAATAAACAAACTGAGAGTTCTTCACAAAAAACAAATATACACTAAATAAAATAAAAATTCCTTTTCTAGAAACATGAGAAAAATAATAAGTTTATTCTGCACTAATGGGCAGGGGGAAAACCTTATGAGAAGGTCGAGTTATAAGTCCTTGCTGTGTCTTGAGCTGAACAACTCGCACCACACCGTCTGTGCCAGGGAACACTTGTGTCACTCTTGCCAATGGCCAAGAGAGAGGCGGAGTAGGTTGATGCACTAGCACTAGGTCGCCCACACGAAGGTTGTCTGTCGTTTCCGTCCATTTGGTTTGCTGCTGTAGAGTGTGAAGATATTCCAGCTGCCACCTTTTCCACACGCGTTGGTGAAAAGCATGGACGAGGTGCCAATGCTTAAGTCGATTAGTAGGGACTTCAGCCAGATTTCTTTCGGGTACGGCGACGAGTGGAGCTCCAATTAAAAAGTGTCCTGGGGTCAGAGCAGTGAGATCGGAAGGATCGTTAGACAAAGGTGTGAGTGGTCGAGAGTTGAGGATTGACTCGACTTGAGTTGTCAGAGTCATGAATTCGGAGAGAGTTAGAACGTGTTCACCTATGACGCGACGCAAGTGATGTTTAGCACTTTTAATTGCGCTTTCCCATAGCCCTCCTTGATGAGGTGCAGCAGGAGGATTGAAGTGAAAATTAACTCCACGTTGAAATGAAAATTCACAAACGAGATCTTGTCCTGAGGTCCTGAGTAGAGATCGCAGAGCATTGTCAGCTCCCACAAAGTTTGTTCCGCAGTCGGAATAGACGTGTTGACAAAGACCTCGTCTAGACACAAATCGAGTCAATGCTGCGATGAACGCGTCCGTCGAGAGATCAGTGACCACCTCAATGTGAACAGCTTTGGTGACAAGGCAAACAAAGACACAGATGTATGCCTTGATGGTTCGAATAGAGAGTAGATTATGTACTTTCAGAGTGAAAGGACCACCATAATCAATGCCTGTGTTGAGAATTGGGCGAGTAGGGGTCAGTCGAGGTTGAGGTAAGTTTCCCATAAGAGGATTTTTATTTTTAGGTCGGTGCTTAAAGCACACAATACACTTTAAGACGGGTGCACAGATTACATTCCGAGCACACAATATCCACACCTCTTGTGCGAGAAGTCATTGAGTGAGTTGAACTCCAGAATGAAGGTACTTCCGATGATATAGGTCAATCAAGGAGTCAACCACAGGGTGTTTCTTAGGCAAAATCACCGGATGTTGTGTCTCATAACGAATCTGTGCTGCTTCGAGTCGTCCACCAACTCGCAGGACGCCATCGCTATCGAGAAATGGTGTTAATCGTCGAAGCCTAGAAGATACCCTGTTAGGAAGGGTGTGTCCTAATCCCTTAAATCTTCGATGAAGGAGGATGCCTGAAGTAATTTGAATATTCGGATTCTGGCTGAGTTCAACTCCCCCGTAGTGAGAGGTCCAACAGTTCTTCCTAAGTGACGAGAGTTGTGTATGAAACGCAACAAGTACGCCATTACACGCTGCAGTCGACTAAAGCTAGAATATTTCCGCAAGTCCCATTCTGAGTGAACAGTGGAGAGAAGAGATATAGGTGAAATAGGTTTATATTCCCCTGTGTCAATGAGTTTTGCAGGCTCAAAATGAGATATAGGCCAGTTATCATGCGACTGTTGTAACCAAGAGGGTCCGTACCACCATAATTTATGTTGAGGTAGGTCTGAAGGAAGTAATCCACGTGACGCGCAGTCAGCGGGATTGTGTTTACTCGGTACGTGCCTCCAATAATGAGAAGGCAATAATTCTTGAACCTGCGCTACCCGATTGGCGACAAAGGTTTTGAGTCGATAAGGAGGTATTTGTATCCATGTCAATGTTACTGACGAATCGCACCATAGAAAAACTGAGGAAAATTCCATTTTTTTGTTATAAAGAGATATAATATATGCCACTAATTGAGCGAGTAAATGAGCAGTACTTAGCTCCAAGCGAGGTACAGTGAGTTTTTTCAGTGGGGCTACCCGAGTCTTCGATAATAGCTGCCGAATTACCACCGAGTTGTCACTAATCTGACATCTCAAGTAAATGACAGCAGCGTATCCACTCTCAGAAGCATCTGAGAAACCGTGTAACTCAATGTTAGGCGAGTGACTCAAGCGTAAAGCCCGCGGAATTACAATATTTTTTAAACAATTAGAAGTCTTTGCAAATGTTTGCCCTGAGTTAGAAGTTCAGGTGGTAGGGATTGGTCCCAGTCTAACCCTTTTGTCCAGAGGAGCTGCATAAAACATTTCGCCCACATGACAACAGGCGAAAGGAAACCACAAGGGTCATAAATTTGAGCGATAACGCTGAGCACTTGGCGTTTAGTTTTAGAGTTTCGAGGAAAATTCAAATGGTAAGTAAAATCGTCCGAAGAGGATGACCAATGAAGTCCGAGAATATTATAATGAGGTTGTGCGGTATCCTGAAGAAACGTGGGTGTCTCTAGGTGTTTGTCTGGAAGATCCTGTAATAGTTGATAAGCGTTAGTAGTCCATTTCCGCAATTCGAAGCCACCTCGAAGTAAAAGAGAAATGAGCCGAGTTTTCAAATGAGAGGCCTCATCAATGGAATCACCACCCGCAATAATGTCGTCGACAAACGTTTGTGTGCGGAGTACTTCGGCAGCCTGAGGGAATGAAGCACCTTCATCGGAGGCGAGCTGATGAAGAGTTCTTATCGCCAGGTAAGGTGAACAACTAAGTCCATAGGTTACTGTGGTCAATTGATAAGTGGAAATAGGTTGATCGACATGGTCCCTCCATAGGATCAGCTGATAAGGTTGATCATCAGGGTGGACTTTGATCTGACGATACATCTGACGTATATCGCAAGTAAAAACCACATTATGATAGCGAAACATGAGTAACAGATCACAAATGTTGGTCTGCATTTTCTGTCCTGTCCACAGGGTGTCGTTGAGAGAGAAACCGTTGGATGTTTTTGCACTGGCATCAAAGACGTTTCGAAGGCGAGTAGTGGTGCTGGATTCCTTTAGAACCCCATGATGAGGTAAAAGTAGTGAGGTGAACTGAGCTGAGTGTTTTGGGCAAGTATCATGTGTCCAGAAGTCAAATAGTCAGACATGAATTCTGCATAAAGTTGCTTGAAGCGAGGCTTAGAGTTGAACTTTTGTTCGAGAGATTTTAATCGTACTTCCGCGTTCCCGCGAGAAGAGGTTTATCTTGTTTGAAAGGAAGTCGGACACAGTAACGACCTGAACTGTCATGTGTATGAGTAGCGACATAATGAGCTTCACATGCTTGATCATGTGGTGAGAGTTTTGAGGTTAAGGGTACTTCTTCATGTTGCCAGAATTTTTGTAGAGAATTGTGCAGTTCCAAGTCATTCACCGTGAGTAATGTGGTGGACATACTAGCACTAGATTCCCTTTCACAGGTAGGCAGACATGGAGCTTCTCCCATAACCATAAATCCAAAGTGAGTGCCTATCAGGCACGGCATATTAGAACCGAGAGAATGCGTAGCTGGAGTCAATATTAAAGGAAAAAGAGCGCCTCCCAGAAGAATATCAATGCGACTTGGCAAATGAAAAGTAGGGTCGGCAAGCGTATAAGATTGTACCGTATTTAGTACTTTAACGTCAATGTGAGTACGAGGTAAATCGATGCAAATTTTGTCGAGAATGAGAAAATTATGTTTGGCAGCTATTACTGTGCCATCGAGAGTGTGCACGCCTAAAGAGGTCATGCCCCTGGAGCGAGTAAGATTTTGAGAAAGTCCAACAATGTTGTGATTACTTCTCGTTCGAGTTACACACATTAGTTGAGCTACTTGCTCTGAAATAAATGAGGATTGG
Source organism: Prosapia bicincta (assembly GCA_036971475.1). Classification (NCBI taxonomy): domain Eukaryota; kingdom Metazoa; phylum Arthropoda; class Insecta; order Hemiptera; family Cercopidae; genus Prosapia; species Prosapia bicincta. The sequence goes on along the minus strand of JBAIZL010000005.1, from coordinate 77,210,771 downwards.
CTTCCTGAGTCCACCAGAGCCCGGAAAACATTAGTCGTCCCGGTGGGAGAGGAGAGTTTTACTAAAAGTGTGCCCAGGAACACAGTTGTACTTTGAGAGGTAGGATTAGTCGCCTGAGAAGTCATACTAATAGGTGACTGAACAACTTCTGTTACACCTTGGTCCTGGGAAAGAGAGGACTTTAATGGTGTATGCTGAGGCAGGTGATCGTTGTCGAAATGAAGAAGAGTGTGATGTTTCCTTTTACATTGAAAACAAGTCGAATTGGATTTACAAAACTTCACACTGTGAGCGCCCAAACATGAAATACATCTACTATACGACTTCGCGATCTTCAAACGCTCTGTCGGAGATTTGGCCTTAAACTTAAGGCAGGAATAGATTTTATGGTCTGTTCCTTTACACAGAAAACATAAAGGATGCTTTGTCTCAGACGCTGTGTCATTGACAGAGTTACAAGTCACCAGCGATGTCCCCTTTCGGTTAACCTGAGTCTTATACATTAACTGTTTTCCCTTTGAAATTTGAGGTGAGTTTGAAGGTAATGAGTTAGCGTTGAGAGTTGCAAAGGAATGTAGTGTCGCGTGTTCAAGTTCACTACATTTTTGTGAGAGGAAGTTGATAATTTCCGCAGGTGTTGCCAGGGTCGACATGTTATCCCGTGATTGTTCAAGCTTCTTCAGTATAGTAGAATCCAGCTTGCGTAAAATCATCGCTGACAATAAGGGATTGTTACTCGTGATATCAATTTGTAGCCCCTTCAAGGCTTGGGTGTTCTCTGTGTAACTTGTAACAAAGTTACGTATTTGGTTAGAAGTGTAAATGATATTCGGCAAGTCGAGAATTCTATTGAGATGAATTGACATTAATCGTCTTGGAGAATGATATCTCTCCATAAGAAGGTCATACGCGACTTGATAATTAACTTCCGAAATAGGTAAAGAGTTAATTAATTTTAATGGTTTACCTGAGAGTACACTGAGCAAATACTGTAGTTTGGTGACAGCATTGAGAGATGTATTTTTATGTATGGTAGAGTCAAAGAGATTTTTGAAAGAAATCCATTCAAATGGATCACCCGTGAAATGTTAGAGTTCCAATTTTGGAAGTCGCAGTGGGATTTGCGACGAGAGTGAAGAGCTAGCTTCGGTTTTTTGCCTAGCAGCTTGTTTCGCTTCTATTGAAGCAACAGTGTAATTTATGCGAGAAACAAGATCATTAACCACAGCCGAAGTTGAGAAATTGAGAATAAAATCGTTATCTTTTTCCAACGAGAGTTCATTGAATAAGTCCAATGTGTCTAAAAATTCTTGTTTAATGCTAGCGACAGAGGGAGCTCGGATCATTAATTCCTGCATGATCGCTTTATCAGAAATCTTTTGCGTGAGATCATAAATAGATTGGATCTGGGAAAATAGAGCTTCCTTCTTAGCAGTGATTACCCTTAGTGATTTGGCCATTTTGTAGAATTGAATTATATCTACAATAACAATAAGGCTCTTTAAATACACTAACAAAATATGCTATACTAATAGCAAGAGCGATAGATAAAGCATAAACTAGTTTCTCACAAAGAAATGTAAATATTGAATGTTTGAACTTATGAACGGACGTAAACAGTTGAAGTAAACAAATGTCTCTTAGTCAAGGTTACAATAACAAGATATCTTCCAATAATTGCAATAAGAAAAACGTTCAATACAAATTATGAAAAAATGTAAATATTTTAAAAGGAAATATTACAATTACATTGGATAGCATGTAACTGAATGATCTGCTTCAAAACAATAAGCATTAATAAATATAAATTTGCAATTTATAAGCACTGAAATCATAGGTGACTTCTTTTACCATACTAAATAGTTAGCAGAAAATATTTATAAATATATTAGCCTATTAACATTAGCATGAGTGGGAAACATACATTTTGAATCATACGAATTGTTTACAAATAGACAAGCGTAGTAAATTATAAAGATATGCTTTCAGAGAGGGTTTGTTATAATCTACTGTATTTGAACAGCTGATAGATAAGAAATTGAGTGAGGTAAGCCTTGTAACAAGGACAAGATATTGCGTGCGGTTGGAAATATGTACGTCACACTTGTGGACATGTTTTAACATAGGACCTTTTCAAAAGATCCGGGCCGTAGGACCAAAAATGTTAAATATTTTGCCATATAACGGCAACATTGATTTCCGGAGGACCTTAAATAATTAAATGAATGAAGTTGACGTTTTGTACATACCTCACTGGGCGAAGTACCACCACTTGTCGGACAGTTATTCGGGTGCACCCTTTCCCGCACTTATCAATTACCTGTTGAACTTAAAGAAATCACTTATATTCAAAATGTCACTATTAATGTTAAGAGTACCTTCGCCACACGACAGGAGAAACAAAAAGAGAGAAATGGTCTAAACCGAGCCTCGTTTAGAACACACAAAAACTACGTCACGTCGAGAGTGACGGGAGAGATGTCGTTTAACCGACGATTCGAAAGGAATTGGGCCTTACCGAACCTTGTAAGAGACTAAGGTTGGCCAATAAGGAGTCCCTCTCTGAAGCAGTTACACTGTCTTTTAAATTATCTTTAATTTAAAGAAAAGTACGTAACACATATGTAATTTAAGAAGGTCTGATTCATTACTTGAATAAATGCATTATAAACATTTGTAAGGTTTTTCTCCAGAATAGGTATGCATATGAGGTATAAATCTACCTTTTCCTGAAGCTGAATAATTTCAATGTGAACATTTCTAGAGGTTTTCTCCAAAATGGGGACGCAAATGTACTTGAAGGTGTACCAATTGATTACTTAAAAAAATACACTGTTATCATTTGTTGAAGTTTTCTCAAGAATGAGAACGCATATGTAATTTAAGATGGTCTGATTCATTACTTGAATAAATGCATTATAAACATTTGTAAGGTTCTTTTCCAGAATGGATACGCATATGTCTAATAAGATTTCCCTTTAATGATGATGAATAATTACACTGTGAACATTTGAAAGGTTTTACTCTAGAATGGGTATGCATATGGTTAATAAGATTTCCTTTTACTGAAGCTGAATAATTACAATGTGAACATTTGTAAGGTTTTTCTCCAGAATGGCTACGGATGTGTCTAATAAGATTTCCTTTTACTGAAGCTGAATAATTACACTGTGAACATTTGAAAGGTTTTTCACCAGAATGGGTGCGCATATGTATAATAAGACTTTCTTTTACTGATGCTGAATAAGTACACTGTGAACATTTGTAAGGTTTTTCACCAGAATGGGTACGGATGTGTCTAATAAGACTTCCTTTTACTGATGCTGAATAAGTACACTGTGAACATTTGTAAGGTTTTTCACCAGAATGGATCCGCATGTGTGTTTGTACGTTTACTAAATGATTACTTGAATAATTACACTGCGAACATTTGTACTGGTTTTCTAAAGAATGGATACTCATATGTTTAATAAGACTTCCTTTTACTATAGCTGAATAATCACACTGTGAACATTTGTAAGGTTTTCCTCCAGAATGTGTATGCATATGTACTTGAAGGTTTCCTGATTGAGTACTTGAATAACTACACTGTGAACATTTGAAAGGTTTTTCACCAGAATGGGTGCGCATATGTTTAATAAGATTTGCTATTACTGAAGCTGAATAATTACACTCTGAACATTTGAAAGGTTTTTCACCAGAATGGGTGCGCATATGTTTAATAAGACTTTCTTTTACTGATGCTGAATAAGTACACTGTGAACATTTGTAAGGTTTTTCACCAGAATGGCTACGGATGTGTCTAATAAGATTTCCTTTTACTGAAGCTGAATAATTACACTGTGAACATTTGAAAGGTTTTTCACCAGAATGGGTGCGCATATGTTTAATAAGACTTTCTTTTACTGATGCTGAAAAAGTACACTGTGAACATTTGTAAGGTTTTTCACCAGAATGGGTACGGATGTGTCTAATAAGACTTCCTTTTACTGATGCTGAATAAGTACACTGTGAACATTTGTAAGGTTTTTCACCAGAATGGATCCGCATGTGTGTTTGTACGTTTACTAAATGATTACTTGAATAATTACACTGCGAACCTTTGTACTGGTTTTCTAAAGAATGGATACTCATATGTTTAATAAGGCTTCCTTTTACTATAGCTGAATAATCACACTGTGAACATTTGTAAGGTTTTCCTCCAGAATGTGTATGCATATGTACTTGAAGGTTTCCTGATTGAGTACTTGAATAACTACACTGTGAACATTTGTAAAGGTTTTCTCCAGAATGTATATGCATATGTACTCGAAGGTTTCCTGATTGAGTACTTGAATAACTACACTGTGAACATTTGTAAGGGTTTCCTCCAGAATGGATACGCATATGCTTAATAAGACTTAATTTTATTGAAGCTGAATAATTACACTGTGAACATTTGTATATTTTTCCCCCAAAATGAGGTTTAAAATATCTGGTTAATCCAGTTTTGTATGAAAATGAAAAATCCCATTGTAGACTCTTATAACCTCTTTTAGGAATGTGTTTTTTAAAATGGATTATAAGTTCATATATTTTTGAGACTACATAAGAACATTGTTCACATTTAAATAACTTCTTTGTATCTTTGTTAATCGCCACAATGAGTGGAAACATTATTGATCCCGTGTAGTTGTACACAAGTATTTTTGCAGTTTATTTCTGCTTATAAGGATTGTAATAAATCGCTGATTTATCAGAGTTTAGATTCTTTTCTAAATTTGTCTTCTTATTATAATTTTAATTACTGATGATACAGGTTATCTGAAAATACAGAAATGTTTTATTTCATATTACTATTCAACTGTAAAGACTATATTATTTTTAATTATTACTTTCAATTACATAATGGACTTTTACTGAAAGCGTATAAGTTAATATATCTTAGAGCCTACATAAAAATAGTGTACAGATTCAAATAACTTAGTTGTTTTCTGTATCACCAACATGAGTGGAGTCATGACTAATGCCATGTAGTTGTATACATGTGTTTTTGATGTGTAATTCTCCTTACAAGTACTATAATAAATTGCTGATTTATCAAAGTTCAGATAGATTCTTTTCTAAATTCGGTTTCTTATTCTAATATTACTTACTGATGACACAGGTTATCTGAAAATACAGAAATGTTTCACTGCTAGTCAACTGTAAAGACTACATTATTTTTAATTATTACTTTCAATTACATAATGCACTTTTACGGAAAGCTCTAATAGACAATACTTAAGGAATGAATTCCTATATTTTTAGATTACAGTGCTTAAAGACTATATTCTCCTAGGTTTTTTACATTCATGATGAATATAGTTCCTTGTTGCAATTTTTCAGACAACACCAATGTAAGTATAGAGAATCAAGATAAAATTTATATTTTACCAATGTATGCTTTTACCATAGGGTTAGATGCCACCCCTTCTTGGGAGTAGAAATTATTACACTTAAATTAGCCTTAGAAACTAGTAAAATAATGACTTCTATAAGCATATAAAAAAATCAATGGTGTTTGGGCTATTTGTAAATAAAAGTGTTGAACTTACGTCAAAGAAATGCATGTTTTTAAACCTTTTTCAATTGATGACTCAAAAACTTTATATTGTAACAAAAAACTGTTATAAACAAAAATAAAGCTTGCAAAAAATAATTTTAAGATTTTATGTTTGGAGTAGTAATAACAAAAGAGTTATGTCTCATTGAAGTTATCTTTATTTTGGTTTCTCTTTAAGTGAATTTTAACTTTTAAGCAATGCAAAACCTGTTAATTTTTCCTAAATGTCTCTTTAAGAGGATTATTATAGACGGGTGGAAAGTGCACACTCTACTGCGCAACGCTCTACCATTTTCTGGCAGTGTGTGCTCAACTCCCGATAGTGATTGTCATGTTTTTCCCCTCATTCTTTTTCTTCCCCATTTTGGCCTAACATCTTTCATGTTGTTTTCATCCGATTTTATCTGCGCTATCATTCATGTAATAAGTGTTGTGAATTCCCTCGAAAAAAGCATGTGGTGAACTAGCTAGTGAAACTCAAGTTATTCTCAAGTGAACATTTGAACATTAATAAAAAAGTGTTTAGTGCACAGTTCTAGTGGTGTACACACCCTACTCAGTCATATTCATCTTTAAGGAACATTTTATTGTAAGTATTTTAGCAATTTTCTCATGACCTTTGTAACATATACTCAAGCCCACTCACAGATTTGTCCCTTTTTAAATTTATCTGTATGGTCCTCCGGTAATTTATTATTAATATTTATTCTATTCTATTTCTCTGTCTTAAGGGCTGAATGCCACACAAGGACATACTCGTATATTAATTAGGTCATTTTATCAACTGAACTATATCAATCTTATAATTTTTGTGAAATGAGGGGCCGTTCTTTGATTGACAATTTCTAAATAACCAATTTATCTTAGAACCTTCAAAGTTTTACTATTACTTTTAATACTATTAAATACTTATTCTTACAAAATAATATTTTCTTCAAATTTTGACTTATGGAGTTGTTATTTAAAAGTTTAATAGTTCAGAAACATAATCACATATTAAAATGTAAAGAAATATTAATTTTATTCATTAAAACAAGGTTTCAATTGTATACTTTTTCATTTTTTGTCACCAGAAGTAGTTTTCACCCCTAAAAATTAGGTAGCAAGTAACATGCACATAACCTTTTGAAGGAAAAGATATAAGATGGGCTTAATCCCAAATTTCCATGGTAATCTATGTTGTTTAAGAGAATTTAAGGTATTAACCTTTTTATACTACCATACTCTGAACAAAAAATGGGGTGAAACAAATCTTTTCCAAACACTGTTGCACTACTTAAAACTTAACCCATAGCAGCAGAGATCAGTTCCGTTGCCATAAATATATTTTAGAAAATCATAACACTATAGAAACAAAGAACAGATCAAATAATTACAGAAAAGAGATGAAAAACCAGGTATGTATACACAGATAAAAAAAATATCCTAGTACTTAGAAGACAAGAGTCAATACTATAAAATGTTTAAGATAATTCATTAAAAGATCACTTTGAAAAAGAATTTTAAATTTTAAAGAAACATCAAAATAAATCAATAGCTAATTTTTTAATGAAAAGGCATTTATTGTTCACTAGAAAATTATACTTTGATTTAAAGTAGATTAGGAATGGGTTTGTGGTAGGTTAGGGATGCGGTATTGTCAGATCTAAGGCTGTGACAGTCACCCCACCATTGCCAGCGGCTAATACCGTCAAGAGTAGCTAGTTGGTAAAATCATTCATTAACTTATAGATTTTTTCTCCAAAAAAGTGATATTTTTTATTCTGAATTTAATCCTCTCTATTAGAACTGCCTTCATTATTGTAAAAGCTGTTTTTTCGTATAATGAGAGTGAAGATCTCTCATAAATATCACTTAATTATTGATCGGAGTTAATTCGGAAATTGATATAAAGTATGCAATTAATAATATATAACATGCAACCGTTATTTAATTATTATCTTATATAATAAAATGTTTTTCATGCATATAGGTTAGAAGTTTGAAGTGATTGTACAAAGAAAAATTTAGTTTGGCAGTAATACGATGAGTGTTTCACTTTCACACTCGTAAACAAATTTAATTCATTTACACACAAAAATACGAACTAAATATATACACGTCAACCATTAAATATCTACATAAATTTACAGAAAATATGAAATTTATTACATAAATACTAATTGGTATTATATAAATAATGGGTAGATATATATAACTAACACACGGATAAAAGATAAATGTCAATAAAAGCTAATGAACCGATTAATATAAATAAGAGACAATGACCAAAATGCTTGGACGTCCGAAGGAGTAGTCTGTCATAATAATGTAAACAAATATCCGCTAACCACGGTTATAATAAATAGGATGTGACATAAGCATTATCATGACACAAGAAAATGAGCCAATAATAATATAAAATTTTTATTTTAAGTCAATTCCTACTTAAAAAAACAAAGAACAATTTTATAATCAATATAAATATGTATATACATGTCAGGATAGGAATACTAAGTGACAAAATAGAAAGCGAATTTCTGTGCACTTTTCCATTTTCCTTTTCATGTGTTGAATTGGACTATTATTTTCATTTGTTAATATTTAGACACTTTATCTTATTTTGTCGTTTACATTGTGTTGTAGTTTCTTCTCCATTTCTTTTCGCATTGCCCGTTTGTGAAGCAAGGTTCGATAACATTATTCCAGTTTGTTAATGTTATTCTTTTCGTTTATTATTAATCCTAGAGCATTATTTATGTTATTGTGTGGTAACCATGGGAACAATTTAAGGTTATAAAATGGAGGTTTTTCATATACATCTTTGAGATGTTCATCTCTTTCTATGGAAAGATGGCTCAGTGCCAAAAAGCGCTAGACTTTCAACAAGAAGATACTCAGTTCGAAACCAACCTAGACCCGCAAATTTTTGTAATTCAATTATCGAATAAATATTTGAAAAAACTTCATTAATATCAATTGTCATCAACTATAGGTTTAAAAGAATGTATTTGAACTTGATTAGATGAATAAAAAAGAATTTTATTAATGATTGTAAATTTGTACAAGATGTATATATATATATAAGGAGAGTGTGAGGTAATAGATAAGTCTTGAAAATACTGTTGAAGGGAAACAAAACTGAAATTGCAGAACGAAGCAAGCTACACTACTAGTAACTCACCCCACCACAGCAACATTGAGACTGATCGATGAATGGAAGTTTAGAGTCGAATTGGCAACAAGGCTCACCCACGTACCAAGATGTGAACCTCCTATTCGCTTAGAAGTCTGTAATCCCCATTCCCTCTGGTTGATTTCGCATACATATAATCCTATTCTGTTTTAAATCAAACCAAAGTGTCTATAAGCTTGTCAGAATTTTACAAAATAAAATTCTAAAAAATCTATTTCCATATAAAATTTTATATTGGGTCAAGTTAGACAATATGTTAATATATCTGGATTTATTCAGTTTTTTACTTGTGCCATTAATAAGAATTCTTATAATTTATCAACAATTTATACTCTAGGGCAGTCCCTCTAGCAGAAATGACTGCTTAAGTGAAGAAAGTAACACTATTACCTTTTTAAGGAGTTTTTTAAGTCATACTGATTTTTTATGAATGCATGTTGTAACAAAAAAAATGTCATTACCAGTGTATTTAAAATTAAAGTGTCTATACAAAATTTAATCTCAAGCCATTTTAAAAATTGTGTACTTGAAGATTTTGAAAAAACAATTAATTGTATTTAAACAAAAAATATACATCAAAGCCCAAATGACCAACATTGGCAATATACAGGCAGCAATGCTAATTTAAAGGCCTTAAATCTAACATAATATATATAGACAAGTCTTTTTTAAATCTTATCTGAATGCATAAATATTAAATAGTAAATGGTCAAAATTAATAATATTTGAATAAAACACATAAGTAAAAATGACTTATTTTTAAAATATAAACCATATTGATCAGAATGAGAATTTCTTAATAAAACTTTGACTTTACAGTTTATGTTTATAGTTATAGGTAAAAGTAGAAATAAAAACTATTATTTGAACAAAAAAAACTACTCAAAAGTCACCAAAATAAGGAATATAATGACCCAGAGAGGCAAAAAGCAAACACAACCCTATAATCCAAATAAATTCTTTAAAACTGGATATTTGGGATTAAATTAGGTTTTAAAATGAATAATCGGGAACAAGAGAAAAAAGGGTGTAAGTCGTGAATCTTTACAGTTACTGTCGTAGAGAATAAATAAACAAAGATATGCAAAATCAAGGGCAAATTTGAGAAGATAAGCCTCCAGAATTTGAAAGGTTTATAGTAATCATATGACCGACTACACCAAATAAAAAATGCACAGTTCCCAAGGCTCTATGATTGGTAGACATTTTAATATCGAGCCATAGAGATACTATGTGAATAATATCAACAGATTCATATTTGTTAAAGGACCATGAATAGTTTCATTTAAAAAAACTTACTTCCACGCCACTTCGAAAACTGCAATATATTGTGAACTTACAAACTTTTTTGTAGCCATTTGCCTAATGTTATCGAGTAGTAAAAGCTCTACCATCAAATCAGGGAAACAACTATTCAGTTGCCAATGATACAATATTACTTGCAACAAGAAGAAGACAAACCAGACTAGTACAAAGTCTTGAAGAGCAACAACCATAGGCATCTAGAATGTCAGGAAGGCAAACATCATGTCCCCGAAGCAGAATATACATATGGGAAGTAGTTGTCCGTTTAGGGACACTGAAACATCACCATCAGTACAACAGGAGAAACCTCTCCCGGAGACTTCTATGACATTAGGTAGGCAGACATCTATTTAAAGAAGCAGAATTTAGGTCAGGAAGGCTGTTATCTCGTTATAGGTGATCAATAGTTTAACGGATAAGCTGAAATATCTTAAGGGTACTGCCATGATTCAAGTAGGCAAGCAGTTCAGAATTTGAAGGAAAATGAATTAATGAAATATTGTATGTACTTAATGAATTCTTATTTTTCTCTAGTTATATTAATTATAACAAAAATGAAAATAGGTGCTCACATCATCTCCTTTACCTATATTGATAGACTTGAAATTTGTAAGCTACTTGTCGACAGGTCAACGAGGTGAACAGACTCTGCCCCGGCATTTAGCCTTGTTACAAAACACCAACAGATATATCGACACATAGTCCCAAAGTTTGTCCTGACGTAGTCTCAACATTTAGAGCAGAATCAAAGTTTCAAATATTATTCATTGGTGTATGACTAATCTCGACATATATAATACCACACAGAGCTCTGGTATATGTAACAGGGGCATTTAGAGACAACTTGTATTGTTTAAATTGTTTCCACATGAAAATTTAAGATAATTACAAAAAATATTGTAATTGTTTACTTCATCAGACACCTACGCTCCGCCAAAAAAAATTCCCCTACTTTAAACTAAAAAAAGTAACGTTCCTCAGAGAAAAAATTTTTTTTCATGGATATCGTACGTTTTTGTGCTTTTGAACAATAATCCAAATTATCGTGGGTGTCCGATACAGTAAACAATAACCTCAACTTGTTAGTAATAAGCTCCATAACCACTATGCATTCATATCTATGATGCAAAATTAAATTCAGTATAAATGGTAACACCAGTAAAACTGCCAGTATGACACTAGTATGTAATCATAATTGAAGGAATATATTACAAAGTACAATCAGTTCAAAATATTTGTTTACGAGTTACAGAAATTTTTGTAAATAGTGGTTCGAATTTTACAAAAGCGTATTACTTTACAGTTAAAAGGTTAAACCATAAATGGTCCATGAAAGTTCAATTAAATACTTGAACATAAACATAACCTTACTTCAGGAACACAGTTCTGTATGAATTAATGAAGAATTATGAGACTTTGTTATATAAGAACTACTATAAACTTATTTTAAAAAATATTGAAAATTATATGGTTAGGGTTAATTTGATTTTTGTCCAAAAAAATCTAACGAGTAATATTAAGAAAAGGAATTTCGCCTGCCAAGTATCCCTAACCACGAGCTGCATCATAAATTTTGCACACAAAAATTATACCGGTTTACGTGCATATATTTTATAAAAAGAAAAAACCATATAACTTCGTGCAGAAGCCTTATAAGTCGTAAAACTTCGTGAATACAAGCCTTCTTATTAACTCTAAACATATTTGGACACTTTTACCCTCATTTAAAACAGGCGAAATGTGAGCATATTCAGCCTGTATTAGGATCAGGTCTGGTATATATATATATTTTTTTTTACTAAGTACTAAATTGCAATTTAGTAATAATGTTTCCGGTAAGAATTGATTTGGCTTTTTACCAAATTTAAAAATAACTAAGCTAATATTAAACTTACCTAGTACAAAAGAATTATGTAACTTGATCGATATTAGTGTATTCATTCACATAGTAGCAAAATATCCATTCAACCGACCCATTTAAACATAGATGTTAATATCCCTTTCCTTTTCTGTGATTTCTACTTAAAAATTGAAATCAACAGCAACGCACATAAATATTATACGAATATATCTAGAGACAAAAATAAGATAAATAAAAAATACTGTTTTTTTTTTTAAAATGCATTAATCCAAAGCCAAAGCTGTTACTCAAACAAATATTCTTCTATAATATGAAGTAGTAAATGTATACGATAATATATCACGTGTGATAGTGTGCGCGATATAACGTGTAACTTTGTGTCACATTTGAATATAGTAATAAACTACTATTAGGGATATAGTGCTAAAAGAGTTATTCTAAAAACAAAGAAAATATTTTACGATAGAGTTCGTTATAGACAAAAATAATTTTGCTAATATAGGTAAGCTAACTTGATAACAAGTGAATTCATTAGTGTCCATTGAGGTGTACGTTATTGCACCACCACAGGGAACAAGCGGCGTTTCACTTTACGCATGAATTGTTCGCCTCATCTATTAGTAAACCTATTTTTTTACAACCACATCTATTCTAATCAAACATTTCTTAACTATGAGCAAATTGGTCTTCCCCGAATTTTTTTTAAAATTCTCAAGCACTTTTGATGTAGTCATCACGTTTTAAAATACGCCATTCATTCCCTAATTATTTACGTATTTTTCCATCTGCCAGGGTTGAAACGCTGACCCTATCAAACGATGTTTTGGATTCATGTTTCATCAATAATGTATTATTTATTTTTTAAATCCTGTATGCATTCGCCTTGAGTCAGTTGGTGACGGTTTTTGAGGTCATTCTCAAAATCACACGCTCCTCATGAACCTGGAAAAGTTTGTGAATTCGTTAGAAAACTCAGAAATTGTGAAATGTTGTTTTTCCCAAATATTCTCATTATATTATCAATAAGCTCATTACTGACCAAGGGCGGCATACCACTCCATCCTTTGTCACTAATATTTGTTCGACCAGTTTTAAGCAAATGAATTCAATCATCTACAACTCCCATATGCATAACCTTTGACCCAGAAACACCCCCAAGTTCTGTTCAATGGTGTATTATTATTCACAGTGTATTTGCTAATTGTGTTCGAATATTTGATTGAGTGTGTTTTGTCGTACAAGAAAAAAATGGGTGACAAATTATTCTTGTTAGCACTCATGTGTTTTATAATAGAAAACGTATTATTATAACATAATTTATAACCAAATTCAAAGAAACTGGACACTTCAGTTTCTTTTTCTTATTAACAAAGGACACGATGAATATTACCAAGGTAAATCTGACAGTTTCCTGACTGGTTAAACTGATTAGTACTTACGTATTATACGGATGCCACTATTATACAGCGGACTGCAGTTTATAAGTTAGGTTAACTTGTTACATAAATGTTACTTTTTTATAATTGCTGTTCTGAGATCGATTTGTTTTTTCATTTTAGTAGTCAAGTTTTTGCATCGCGGTTCGGAACTTAACTAGAAACCGCGGCTCTGTTTCACGGCACTAACCGCCGAACACCAAACGCTGAGGCAATACTCTTAGTTTATCGTTTTATTAGTATTTTTTTCTAATGTAATTCTCATCGGGCATAATACGATTAATAATGTAACAGTGAAAGTAATAGCAAAATATTTATCATAACGTAACCGAACCCCTGCAGAGCGCTGTATAATAGTGGCCTCTGCATAATACGTAAGTACCAAATAATCTCATAAGTATGCTGTTGTTCATAATTTATTATTAGAACACACTTCATTACATGGTTCAATGTTACACATTCATAAATAAATACCATCCAGTAAAGGTATTTAAAGCAGATGTATGCAACAGATTAAGAGTGCTCTTATTATTTCTCAACAGATGAACCTCAAACACAAAAAAACATATATAGTAACATTTATCTTGACACGAGTCGCAACTCAGGGACAAAACAATTGTTCGTATAACATTTTTAGACAATTATTTCTAAAAAAAATTGAAAACAAAAACTCTAGAAACGGACTTTACAGTGTAAAAGCTGAGATCAGACGGAACAAAATGATACCAATCGGAAATTTATACAACGGAATTTGTGATAATACCAAGAAAAACGATTTCACATCTTGACAAAAACAGGTTGATTTGAACTGCCGCATCGAGACTCAGCGCGGTGATCGCTTAGTGGTACAAGGCTTATTGAGAAAATTTATCAGAGGTACGGATATGTTAATGAATGTGGAGGCACAACTCGAGTTTGGAAAATGGGAGACGGAATTTAAATATGAGAATAACAGAGAAAATAGAACTTATGAAGCAGATGAGAGATACAATGGAGATGTAAACGGTGTTACGGCAAGGACAGGCGTGGGGACAAGAAAAGAGCATGGTGCCCATAGTCAGTCGGAAAACTAAGACAATAAGAAACCCAGGAATAGAAATTAAATAGAGGAAACAAGTTTACAGGCATTAATAGACACAGGCAATAATATGACATGTATTCAGGTGAACTGGATATTGGAAAAGAAAAATAAAATAGGAAGGGAGATATTAAATATAGGTAAAGGAAGCAATATGAGTAAACTCTAGGTGACTATGTGTATAAGAAAACGTTAGCAGGAGATAAGTTTTAAGGGATGGTAACTATATCTACGATAATTTATGGGTAACTTCGTCGAATATTGAGAATAATGAATAAAGATAAATATGAATCTATGATAATAAATATTGAAGCATCGTTGTAATAAAAATATGGTAATTGTGTATTTAAACTTCGTCGTATTGTAAGGGAGAATCTGCGTTGATAAATAAGTATTAAAACAAAAGTTATATTCGTTGATATAGGGATAGTGTAATCGAAGGAACTATAGATATGATCAAATAGAGGATATGAGATTGCGACCTTTAAAAATATTAGATGTTAAACTTCATACAAAATAAACTGAAATGATATAAGAAAATAATTGAACTGGATGTGAGATTGGAAGGGTGTAACGGATGTTATAATATGAAACTAGCAGAGTCGCGCAATATGTGTAACGGATGATATTTTTAAATAGCAGAGTAGCGCATTTTGTTTATAATTTTACAAATTGGACATTATTTAGTTATAACTCTTAAAACATTTAATATTCACTTCTAGCTTACAGTTCAGGCGTAACGAGACGTCTGCCTGTAACGCAATAGAAGCTATAACTCCGTTACAAGGGGAGATAAAATAATAACTTAGAACTGAGAGTTAGATGAAGCTAAAAGCAAAATAAATATGAGATAAATAATAAACAGGAATATAGCAAATACCAAAAGTAAGAAAAATTAAAAATAGATAGCAGAAATAAAACGGAATGAGTACAAGTAGGGTGCACTGCAAAGATAAAGATATGTATATTCTGGATGAGCATAACAATATAAAAAAAGGGGAAATATAATTTGGAAAAAGGGGAATTTTTAATAAAATAAAATATATAAATAACGTTGATAAATATAAGTATAAAATAATAAAGTGATATAAAATAAATGTATACGTGAATAAGGGCGTTAATGTGTTGATGTCGTCGATAATATGTTGAAATAAAATAAATGTCTACGTGAATAAGTGGAGGTAAGGTGAATTACCGTCATATATATGTAACAAAATATATAAATATAATAGAGTTTAAAAAAATAAGAATAATATGAAAGTGGGGTTAAATTTAATATAGTTGTGTTGAGATAGAGTTGATAGATTTATAACTGAAGTGAGGCTGAGGCAAGGTTAAGAAAAATTATTTTTAATTGAAAAAATTTATTATGAATAGTTGGGAGGACGCGAAAAAAGGGATAGTAAATAGAATAATAAATAACAACATATAAAATTAATGAAATAGTATTATGCGAGTTTTAAACTAGTATAAACCATGTAAGACAAGTAGCTTGAAGTTTTCAGCTCAGTATTTGATTGTTAAAGAATTAAGATAAAATTGTGTCATAGGAATTAAGTATAAATGGACGAAAGTGGACAGATGAATGTATAAATGACTTTTAAACGGACAGTTATAAAAGTAGTAAAGACAATGGACGATAAGTTAGCCAAAGTGTTGAGGTACTTACTCAATAAAAAATGTGTTCAATTAGTTATTAAATAAAATGTACAATTAGGAAATGAATGTTAATTTAAATTTAATTTTAAAAAAAATATATGTATATTTAATCAAGCTTGTAAAATGTAAAGAATGTGTAATGTAGATAGTAGGAATATTTTTTATTTAAATTAAATTAGGGGACATTGTAACATTTATAGAATGGGCTATATAATGTTCTTGAAGAATTGGAAAAATAAATTAGAAATAACTCACACAAAATTTAAAAAGAAATTCATTAAAAGATTGGTTAGATTAAATTGAAACTAAATTTAGGTAAAAGCCTAGAAATGTAAACAAGGTATTTGAACTGTAAAATCCATGAGGAAATTTGTTATATCAAATAACTTAACAAATAAATTAAAAACAAGATAATCTAATAATAATAATTATATCTAAACAAAATTGTAAATATTAGTAACATAGGGCATAAGTAATTACTTGAAGGAGAAAGTGAAATACGATTGTAAACAATGAGATTAGAAAGGTTATGTTTGTATGAATTCAGCTCAAAACACACACATTTCGGAATTATTACAAAAGTAAAACGCAAAGACACTTCACACACAAATAATAATAATTAAATAAACACTGGAAGGTTTGTTAAGGATCGGAAAATTGAAACAGTATGTTAACCAAATTAAAACGGTGAAAATAGTTCGTTGACATTAACAGATGTGAAAGTAAAGAAATAGGTCAAGTGTGCAGTCGACTCTAGTGGGAAGGAACGGAACTTCGTTAAATTAAAGCATATGATTTCTTTTTGAAGAAGGAGGCTGCCATATTTTTTTTTATTTTTTAAAAATCTAAGGACGCGGGAGTTTTAGATAGCGCGGGGGACGCTACAAGATCGGACCTGCCATGACCAGTCAAAATTTTCCATTGGAAGGAATTCGTCAAAATTATACCGTTTTGTGAAGAAACTTGGCAGGATTAAACAGGGTTAAGTGAATTGAAAGAGTTAATAGTGTAAATATAATTTGACGTAACTAAAAAGAATTTAAGTGTATAAAAAGTGAAATTTGAAGAGAACGGAATCTTACGTAAGCGACCTGCAGAATTTCGATATTTGATAAGTTAAGTATATTAGCGCTATAAAAATAAACTTTAGTGGACTTTTAAGATAATAGGGAAGTTTAAAATTGTACATTAGAATATCTTGGAATTAATTAATAGATAGTAGTAAGAATCATAATCCAGTTCAAATAGTTTCGCCTTTCTTTTGCTTATTCCAAATTAAAGTTTTTCCATCAGGAAAATATTTAATAAAACTAATTTCAAAATTTAATATTGTTTTTCAAAATTTATTTAATTAACAAAGGAGTTAAAAAATATAGCCCATGCCTATAAACCCCGAGATACTAAGAGCTCTCAAAAATAGCCTAGGGTATAAACATTTGTAACTAAAAATCAAAGAAAGTGAGTTTAGTATATTGTGTTAAAATTTGTTAAGTTTATTTTTGTTCTGTTTATTGTTTAAATGTTGAAATAAAAAAATTGTTATAATAAAGAATTATGAATTGTTCCTGAGTAGTTTTTTTGTTTTAAATAGAAAATAATCAATAATAATAATAAAACCCCGTTGCGTCTTTTTTATAATTATGTTATTATATATATATATATATATATATATATATATATATATATATATATTTGTAAACAGATTTGATAAATGAGTGTCTAAATTAAACTATTTTTTTCCAAATTAATTTACTCAATTAACAATAAATACTACTTATATTGATGAAGTTAAATACTAGTTATACTACTGAAGTTTGTTAATAGCTACATAATTTGTCAGGTAAGTTAATAAAACACACTGTATTTGCTTAAGTCTTTGTTTCTATAAACTGATTTTGTTATTTAATAAATAAAATTGAGATTAGGGTAACACAATCCAGATTAAGGTAAGCTCCAAAAAATATAAGTCCAAAGATGTGGTAAAGAGCTAAAAATAATGCAAGATGTGATACAGAAGTGTTGGGTTATTTGAGCTACATGCTCCAATATCAAAATCAATAACACCTCGTCCTGTAAAATGTGTAAATATAAAACGCTGAAATTAGTCAATTTGAAGAAGACTCCATCTAATAAACATTCTTCAAAACATAATGAATTATAGTGAAAAGGTTTTTTACCAGCCAACAATTTTTTTAAAAGTGATTAACCAAAAACAACAAGATATTTACCTTTATTGGATGTGAGGAATGACCTTCTCAGCTAGGTAGTCTAAGTATAGGGTGAATTACCTTTAAATATTATTGTGTTAAAATGGTATGCTAGAATAAATAATAATTAGATATGTTCTAGGGTTATGTTCACTTTTAAAACAAGGTTTGGTCCTAAATTTAAAGAAATTGCTGTTTGCAAAGAAAAAGAAATTCATAGATTAAAAAATTGAATAAGGCTTAGGCCAATGAAAATATTGCAAACAACCCCAATACCACAAAATAACAAATAATACAATTACTTAAGATTAAACCCTTATATACACTTCAATGACCATGTCATCATCATCAGAGGGTCATATTACAAAATTACAATCTAGCAAACAACTAGTTACAAACTAGAGTGACCATCTGACAATGACTAGGTCACAGATATGTACATAAGGTTTAATCTTAAGTAAATGTATTAATTGTTATTTTTGTGGGACTTGGGTGTTTTCCAGTATTTTCATTGTAATATATTGTACAACTGTGCTCTTCATATTTTATTATAAAACTATGCCATAAATTAAAATATAATTTGCTATTTGTAAATAATAAGAAATTTATTAATTCAACTTATTGTAGACACAATTTTAGTCATACTTTGAATATTATAATAACTGTAAAACAAAAGAAAGAATAGTGGAATGTATAATGAATAATAAATCAAACAGTGTTATTTCCCAATTAGCTTAGAGTTTTATTTTATATAATATAAATATAATTGTATAATATAAATACAATATAATTGTCCTCAGGTAATTTAATATTATTATTTATTCTATTTCTCTGTCTAACTCTAGGGTCGAATCCGCACAAGATCATACTAGTATATTTAACCAGCTGAACTATATCAATCTTATAATTTTTGGGCTCAATTCCAAATTTTCATGGTAATCTATGTTATTTGAGAGAATTTAAGGTAATAATCTTTTCATACTCAGATTCTCTGAACTAAGAATGGGTTGAAACAAATTTCTTTTCCAAACACTGTTGCACTATTTAAAACTTAACCCATAGCAACAGAGATCAGTCCCATTGCCATAAATATAATAATATAGAAAACTATAACACTAAAGAAACAAAGAACATGTCATATATTTACAGAAAAGAGATGAAAAACCAGGTATGTATACACAGATAAAAAAAAAATATCCTAGTACTTAGAAGACAAGAGTCAATACTATAAAATTTTTAAGATAATTCAATAAAGATCAACCACCCTGAAAAAGAATTTTAAATTTTAAAGAAACATCAAAATAAATCAATGAAGGATGCACAGGATGGAGATGAGTTGGTCGGAGGTATAAAAGTGGTAAAGGGAGTGGAGGAAAGTAGAAAAAGGTTCATAGGAAAGTATACTTTAAACATTTCTAAGGTTTTTGTCCAGAATGGGTAACATATGTATATAACGATTTCCTTTTAATGAAGTTCAATATATTCACTGTGAACATTTGTAAGGTTTTGTTCCAAAATGAGTAAGCATATGGTTTATAAGATTTCCTTTCACTGAAACTGAATAGCTACACTCTGAACATTTGTAAGGTTTTTCTCCAGAATGAGTACGCATATAGTTTTTAAAATTTCAATTTAAAAGAGTTGAATAAGAACACGGTAAACATTTGTAAGGGTTTTTACTAGAATAAGTTTGGATGTGTGTAGTACGATTTCCTTTTAATGACGTTGAACAATTACACTGTGAACATTTGTAAAGTTTTGCTCCAAAATGAGTATGCATATGGTTTAAAAGATTTCTTTTAAAGAAGTTGATTAACCATACTGTGATAATTTGTTAGCCTTTTCTCGAGAATGTGTACTCATATGATTTATAACACTGCCTTTTACTAAAGCTGAATAATTATACTGTAAAATTTGTAAGGTTTTTCTCCACAATGGGTATAAATATGGTTTATAAGACTTCCTTTTAATGAAGTTGAATATTCACACATTGAACGTTTGTAAGGTTTTTCTCCAGAATGGGTACACATATGGTCTATAAGATTTCCTTTCAATGAAGTTGAATAACCACATTGTGAACACTTGTAAGCTTTTGCTCCAGAATAGGTACGCATATAAGGTATGACACTGCCTTTTACTGAAGCTGAACATATACACTGCAAACATTTCTAGGGGTTTTCTCCAGAACGGGTACGCATATAAGGTATGACACTGCCTTTTACTGAAGCTGAACATATACACTGCAAACATTTCTAGGGGTTTTCTCCAGAACGGGTACGCATATGGTTGATAAGATTTCCTTTCAAAGTTGAATAACCACATTGTGAACACTTGTAAGGTTTTTCTCCAGAATAGGTATGCATATGAGGTATAAATCTACCTTTTACTGAAGCTGAATAATTTCAATGTGAACATTTCTAGAGGTTTTCTCCAAAATGGGGACGCAAATGTACTTGAAGGTGTACCTATTGATTACTTAAAAAAATACACTGTTATCATTTGTTGGATTTTTCTCAAGAATGAGAACGCATATGTAATTTAAGATGGTCTGATTCATTACTTGAATAAATGCATTATAAACATTTGTAAGGTTCTTTTCCAGAATGGGTACGCATGTGTCTTTGAAGGTTTACTAATTGATTACTTGAATGACTACACTGTGAACATTTGTAAGGTTTTTTACCAGAATGTATCCGCATGTGTGTTTGTACGTTTACTAAATGATTACTTGAATAATTACACTGCAATCATTTGTACGGGTTTTCTAAAGAATGGATACTCATATGTTTAATAAGATTTCCTTTTACTATAGCTGAATAATCACACTGTGAACATTTGTAAGGTTTTCCTCCAGAATGTGTGTGCATATGTACTTGAAGGTTTCCTGATTGAGTACTTGAATAACTACACTGTGAACATTTGTAAGGTTTTTCTCCAGAATGGGTACGCATATGTTTAATAAGATTTCCTTTTACTGACGCTGAATAATTACACTGTGAACATTTGAAAGGTTTTTCACCAGAATGGGTGCGCATATGTTTAATAAGACTTTCTTTTACTGATGCTGAATAAGTACACTGTGAACATTTGTAAGGTTTTTCACCAGAATGGGTACGGATGTGTCTAATAAGACTTCCTTTTACTGAAGTTGAATAATTACACTGGTGACATTTGAAAGGTTTTTCACCAGAATGGGCGCACATATGTTTAATAAGTCTTTCTTTTACTGATGCTGAATAAGTACACTGTGAACATTTGTAAGGTTTTTCACCAGAATGGGTACGGATGTGTCTAATAAGACTTCCTTGTACTGATGCTGAATAAGTACACTGTGAACATTTGTAAGGTTTTTCACCAGAATGGGTACGGATGTGTCTAATAAGACTTCCTTTTACTGAAGTTGAATAATTACACTGTGAACATTTGAAAGGTTTTACACCAGAATGGGCGCACATATGTTTAATAAGACTTTCTTTTACTGATGCTGAATAAGTACACTGTGAACATTTGTAAGGTTTTTCACCAGAATGGGTACGGATGTGTCTAATAAGACTTCCTTTTACTGATGCTGAATAATTACACTGTGAACATTTGAAAGGTTTTACTCTAGAATGGGTATGCATATGTCTAATAAGATTTCCCTTTAATGATGATGAATAATTACACTGTGAACATTTGAAAGGTTTTACTCTAGAATGGGTACGCATGTGTCTTTGAAGGTTTAATAATTGATTACTTGAATGACTACACTGTGAACATTTGTAAGGTTTTTCACCAGAATGGGTACGGATGTGTGTTTGAAGGTTTACTAATTGATTACTAGAATAATTACACTGTGAACATTTGAAAGGTTTTACTCTAGAATGGGTATGCATATGTCTAATAAGATTTCCCTTTAATGATGATGAATAATTACACTGTGAACATTTGAAAGGTTTTACTCTAGAATGGGTACGCATGTGTCTTTGAAGGTTTAATAATTGATTACTTGAATGACTACACTGTGAACATTTGTAAGGTTTTTCACCAGAATGGGTACGGATGTGTGTTTGAAGGTTTACTAATTGATTACTAGAATAATTACACTGTGAACATTTGAAAGGTTTTTCTCCAGAATGGATACGCATATGTTTACTAAGATTTTCTTTTACTGAAGCTGAATAATTACACTGAGAACATTTGTAAGGTTTTTCTCCAGAGTGGGTGCGCATATGTTTAATAAGATTTCCTTTTACTGAAGCTGAATAATTACACTGTGAACATTTGAACGGTTTTTCACCAGAATGGGTACGCATATGTTTACTAAGATTTTCTTTTACTGAAGCTGAATAATTACACTGTGAACATTTGAAAGGTTTTTCTCCAGAATGGGTACGCATATGTTTACTAAGATTTTCTTTTACTGAAGCTGAATAATTACACTGTGAACATTTGAAAGGTTTTTCACCAGAATGGGTACGGATGTGTCTAATAAGACTTCCTTTTACTGATGCTGAATAAGTACACTGTGAACATTTGTAAGGTTTTTCACCAGAATGGATCCGCATGTGTGTTTGTACGTTTACTAAATGATTACTTGAATAATTACACTGCGAACATTTGTACTGGTTTTCTAAAGAATGGATACTCATATGTTTAATAAGACTTCCTTTTACTATAGCTGAATAATCACACTGTGAACATTTGTAAGGTTTTCCTCCAGAATGGATACGCATATGCTTAATAAGACTTAATTTTATTGAAGCTGAATAATTACACTGTGAACATTTGTATATTTTTCCCCCAAAATGAGGTTTAAAATATCTGGTTAATCCAGTTTTGTATGAAAATGAAAAATCCCATTGTAGACTCTTATAACCTCTTTTAGGAATGTGTTTTTTAAAATGGATTATAAGTTCATATATTTTTGAGACTACATAAGAACATTGTTCACATTTAAATAACTTCTTTGTATCTTTGTTAATCACCACAATCAGTGGAAACATTATTGATCCCGTGTAGTTGTACACAAGTATTTTGCAGTTTATTTCTGCTTATAAGGATTGCAATAAATCGCTGATTTATCAGAGTTTAGATTCTTTTCTAAATTTGTCTTCTTATTATAATTTTAATTACTGATGACACAGGTTATCTGAAAATACAGAAATGTTTTATTTCATATTACTATTCAACTGTAAAGACTATATTATTTTTAATTATTACTTTCAATTACATAATGGACTTTTACTGAAAGCTTATAAGTTAATATATCTTAGAGCCTACATAAAAATAGTGTACAGATTCAAATAACTTATTTGTGTCTTTCTGTATCACCAACATGAGTGGAGTCATGACTAATGCCATGTAGTTGTATACATGTGTTTTTGATGTGTAATTCTCCTTACAAGTACTATAATAAATTGCTGATTTATCAAAGTTCAGATAGATTCTTTTCTAAATTCGGTTTCTTATTCTAATTTTAGTTACTGATGACACAGGTTATCTGAAAATACAGAAATGTTTTACTGCTAGTCAACTGTAAAGACTACATTATTTTTAATTATTACTTTCAATTACATAATGCACTTTTACGGAAAGCTCTAATAGACAATACTTAAGGAATGAATTTCTATATTTTTAGATTACAGTGCTTAAAGACTATATTCTCCTAGGTTTTTTACATTCATGATGAATATAGTTCCTTGTTGCAATTTTTCAGACAACACCAATGTAAGTATAGAGGATCAAGATAAAATTTATATTTTACCAATGTATGCTTTTACCATAGGGTTAGATGCCACCCCTTCTTGGGAGTAGAAATTATTACACTTAAATTAGCCTTAGAAACTAGTAAAATAATGACTTCTATAAGCATATAAAAAAATCAATGGTGTTTGAGCTATTTGTAAATAAAAGTGTTGAATTTACGTCAAAGAAATGCATGTTTTTAAACCTTTTTCAATGGATGACTCAAAAACTTTATATTGTAACAAAAAACTGTTATAAACAAAAATAAAGCTTGCAAAAAAAGATTTTATGTTTGGAGTAGTAATAACAAAAGAGTTATGTCTCATTGAAGTTATCTTTATTTTGGTTTCTCTTTAAGTGAATTTTAACTTTTAAGCAATGAAAAACCTGTTAATTTTTCCTAAATGTCTCTTTAAGGGGATTATTATAGACGGGTGGAAAGTGCACACTCTACTGCGCAACGCTCTACCATTTTCTGGCAGTGTGTGCTCAACTCCCGATAGTGATTGTCATGTTTTTTCCCCTCATTCTTTTTCTTCCCCATTTTGGCCTAACATCTTTCATGTTGTTTTTATCCGATTTTATCTGCGCTATCATTCATGTAATAAGTGTTGTGAATTCCCTCGAAAAAAGCATGTGCTGAACTAGCTAGTGAAACTCAAGTTATTCTCAAGTGAACATTTGAACATTAATAAAAAAGTGTTTAGTGCACAGTTCTAGTGGTGTACACACCCTACGCAGTCATATTCATCTTTAAAGAACATTTTATTGTAAGTATTTTAGCAATTTTCTCATGACCTTTGTAACATATACTCAAGCCCACTCACAGATTTGTTTCTTTTTAAATTTCTATCTGTATGGTCCTCCGATAATTTATTAATAATATTTATTCTATTCTATTTCTCTGTCTTAAGAGCTGAATGCCACACAAGGACATACTCGTATATTAATTAGGTCATTTTATCAACTGAACTATATCAATCTTATAATTTTTGTGAAATGAGGGGCCGTTCTTTGACATTGACAATTTCTAAATAACCAATTTATCTTAGAACCTTTAAAGTTTTACTATTACTTTTAATACTATTAAATACTTATTCTTACAAAATAATATTTTCTTCAAATTTTGACTTAAGGAGTTGTTATTTAAAAGTTTAATAGTTCAAAAACATAATCACATATTAAAATGTAAAGAAATATTAATTTTATTCATTAAAACAAGATTTCAGGCTTTAAAATCTTAATTGTATACTTTTTCATTTTTGTCACCAGAAGTAGTTTTCACCCCTATTAATTAGGTAGCAAGTAACATGCACATAACCTTTTGAAGGAAAAGATATAAGATGGGCTTAATCCCAAATTTCCATGGTAATCTATGTTGTTTGAGAGAATTTAAGGTATTAACCTTTTTATACTACTATACTCTGAACTAAGAATGGGTTGAAACAAATCTTTTCCAAACACTGTTGCACTATTTAAAACTTAACCCATAGCAGCAGAGATCAGTCCCGTTGCCATAAATATATTTTAGAAAATCATAAAACTATAGAAACAAAGAACAGATCAAATAATTACAGAAAAGAGATGAAAACCAGGTATGTATACGCAGATAAAAAAAATATCCTAGTACTTAGAAGACAAGAGTCAATACTATAAAATGTTTAAGATAATTCATTAAAAGATCACTTTGAAAAAGAATTTTAAATTTTAAAGAAACATCAAAATAAATCAATAGCTAATTTTTTAATGAAAAGGCATTTATTGTTCACTAGAAAATTATACTTTGATTTAAAGTAGATTAGGAATGGGTTTGTGGTAGGTTAGGGATGCGGTATTGTCAGATCTAAGGCTGTGACAGTCAGCCCACCATTGCCAGCGGCTAATACCGTCAAGAGTAGCTAGTTGGTAAAATCATTCATTAACTTATAGATTTTTTCTCCAAAAAAGTGATAATTTTTATTCTGAATTTAATCCTCTCTATTAGAACTGCCTTCATTATTGTAAAAGCTGTTTTTTCGTATAATGAGAGTGAAGATCTCTCATAAATATCACTTAATTATTGATCGGAGTTAATTCGGAAATTGATATAAAGTATGCAATTAATAATATATAACATGCAACAGTTATTTAATTATTATCTTATATAATAAAATGTTTTTCATGCATATAGATTAGAAGTTTGAAGTGATTGTACAAAGAAAAATTTAGTTTGGCAGTAATACGATGAGTGTTTCACTTTCACACTCGTAAACAAATTTAATTCATTTACACACAAAAATACAAACTAAATATATACACGTCAACCATTAAATATCTACATAAATTTACAGAAAATATGAAATTTATTACATAAATACTAATTGGTATTATATAAATAATGGGTAGATATATATAACTAACACACGGATAAAAGATAAATGTCAATAAAAGCTAATGAACCGATTAATATAAATAAGAGACAATGACCAAAATGCTTGGACGTCCGAAGGAGTAGTCTGTCATAATAATGTAAACAAATGTCCGCTAATCACGGTTATAATAAATAGGACATGACATAAGCATTATCATGACACAAGAAAATTAGCCAATAGTAATACAAAATTTTTATTTTAAGTCAATTCCTACTTAAAAAAACAAAGAACAATTTTATAATCAATATAAATATGTATATACATATGTCAGGATAGGAATATTAAGTGACAAAATAGAAAGCGAATTTCTGTGCACTTTTCCATTTTCCTTTTCATGTGTTGAATTGGACTATTATTTTCATTTGTTAATATTTATACACTTTATCTTATTTTGTCGTTTACATTGTGTTGTAGTTTCTTCTCCATTTCTTTTCGCATTGCCCGTTTGTGAAGCAAGGTTCGATAACATTATTCCAGTTTGTTAATGTTATTCTTTTCGTTTATTATTAATCCTAGAGCATTATTTATGTTATTGTGTGGTAACCATGGGAACAATTTAAGGTTATAAAATGGAGGTTTTTCATATACATCTTTGAGATTTTCATCTCTTTCTATGGGAAGTTGGCTCAGTGCCAAAAAGCGCTAGACTTTGAACATGAAGATACTCAGTTCGAAACCAACCTAGACCCGCAAATTTTTGTAATTCAATTATCGAATAAATATTTGAAAAAACTTCATTAATATCAATTGTCATCAACTATAGGTTTAAAAGAATGTATTTGAACTTGATTAGATGAATAAAAAAGAATTTTATTAATGATTGTAAATTTTTACAAGTTGTATATATATATATATATATATATATATATATATAAATATAAAATACGTTTTCTTGTTTAATAATTTAAAACAACACAGGTTATTCAAATACAAGAATATTTATTATTTTATATCCAAAGCTTTTCGTTGGCAAACAGTACCAACATCATCAGGAATGTAATT
Source organism: Prosapia bicincta (assembly GCA_036971475.1). NCBI lineage: Eukaryota > Metazoa > Arthropoda > Insecta > Hemiptera > Cercopidae > Prosapia > Prosapia bicincta. Next base: position 77,183,326 of record JBAIZL010000005.1, on the reverse strand, counting down.
TTCATTCCTGATGATGTTGGTACTGTTTGCCAACGAAAAGCTTTGGATATAAAATAATAAATATTCTTGTATTTGAATAACCTGTGTTGTTTTAATATATATATATATATATATATATATATATATATATATATATATATATATATATATATATAAGGAGAGTGTGAGGTAATAGATAAGTCTTGAAAATACTGTTGAAGGGAAACAAAACTGAAATTGCAGAACGAAGCAAGCTACACTACTAGTAACTCACCCCACCACAGCTACATTGAGACTGATCGATGAATGGAAGTTTAGAGTCGAATTGGCAACAAGGCTCACCCACGTACCAAGATGTGAACCTCCTATTCGCTTAGAAGTCTGTAATCCCCACTCCCTCTGGTCGATTTCGCATACATATAATCCTATTCTGTTTTAAATCAAACCAAAGTGTCTATAAGCTTGTCAGAATTTTACAAAATAAAATTCTAAAAAATCTATTTCTATATAAAATTTTATATTGCGTCAAGTTAGTCAATATGTTAATATATCTGGATTTATTCAGTTTTTTACTTGTGCCATTAATAAGAATTTGTATAATTTATCAACAATTTATACTCTAGGGCAGTCCGTCTAGCAGAAATTACTGCTTAAGTGAAGAAAGTAACACTATTACCTTTTTAAGGAGTTTTTTAAGTCATACTGATTTTTTATGAATGCATGTTGTAACAGAAAAAAATGTCATTACCAGTGTATTTAAAATTAAATCTATACAAAATTTAATCTCAAGCCATTTTAAAAATTGTGTACTTGAAGATTTTGAAAAAACAATTAATTGTATTTAAACAAAAAATATACATCAAAGCCCAAATTACCAACATTGGCAATATACAGGCAGCAATGCTAATTTAAAGGCCTTAAATCTAACATAATATATATATAGACAAGTCTTTTTTAAATCTTATCTGAATGCATAAATATTAAATAGTAAATGGTCAAAATTGATAATATTTGAATAAAACACATAAGTAAAAATGACTTATTTTTAAAATATAAAACATATTGATCAGAATGAGAATTTCTTAATTAAACTTTGACTTTACAGTTTATGTTTATAGTTATAGGTAAAAGTAGAAAAAAAACTATTAATTGAACAAAAAAAACTACTCAAAAGTCACCAAAATAAGGAATTTAATGACCCAGAGAGGCAAAAAGCAAACAACCCTATAATCCAAATAAATTCTTAATTTTTTTTTTCCAGGCGAAAAACCTATTGAGGTTATCATCGCCTCTATAAATTCTTTAAAACTGGATATTTGGGATTAAATTAGGTTTTAAAATGAATAATCGGGAACAAGAGAAAAAAGGGTGCAAGTCGTGAATCTTTACAGTTACTGTAGTAGAGAATAAATAAAAATATGCAAAATCAAGGACAAATTTGAGAAGATAAGCCTCCAGAATTTGAAAGGTTTATAGTAATCATATGACCGACTACACCAAATAAAAAATACGCAGTTCCCAAGGCTCTATGATTGGTAGACATTTTAATATCGAGCCATAGAGATACTATGTGAATAATATCAACAGATTCATATTTGTTAAAGGACCATGAATAGTTTCATTTAAAAAAACTTACTTCCACGCCACTTCAAAAACTGCAATATATTGTGAACTTACAAACTTTTTTGTAGCCATTTGCCTAATGTTATCGAGTAGTAAAAGCTCTACCATCAAATCAGGGAAACAACTATTCAGTTGCCAATGATACAATATTACTTGCAACAAGAAGAAGACAAACCAGACTAGTACAAAGTCTTGAAGAGCAACAACCATAGGCATCTAGAATGTCAGGAAGGCAAACATCATGTCCCCGAAGCAGAATATACATATGGGAAGTAGTTGTCCGTTTAGGGACACTGAAACGTCACCATCAGTACAACAGGAGGAACCTCCCCCGGAGACTTCTATGACATTAGGTAGGCAGACATCTAATTAAAGAAGCAGAATTTAGGTCAGGAAGGCAGTTATCTCGTAATAGGTGACCAATAGTTTAACGGATAAGCTGAAATGTCATCAGGGTACTACCATGACTCAAGTAGGCAAGCAGTTCAGAATTTGAAGGAAAATGAATTAATGAAATATTGTATGTACTTAATGAATTCTTATTTTTCTCTAGTTATATTAATTATAACAAAAATGAAAATAGGGGCTCACATCATCACCTTTACCTATATTGATAGACTTGAAATTTGTAAGCTACTTGTCGACAGGTCAATGAGGTGAACAGACTCTGTCCCGGCATTTGGCCTTGTTACAAAACACCAACAGATATATCGACACATAGTCCCAAAGTTTGTCCAGACGTAGTCTCAACATTTAGAGCAGAATCAAAGTTTCAAATATTATTCATTGGTGTATGGATAGTCTCGAAATATATAATACCACACAGAGCTCTGTTATATGTAACAGGGGCATTTAGAGACAACTTGTATTGTTTAAATTGTTTCCACATGAAAATTTAAGATAATTACAAAAAATATTGTAATTGTTTACTGCATCGGACACCTACGCTCCGCCAAAAAAAATTTCCCCTACTTTAAACTAAAAAAAGTAACGTTCCTCAGAGAAAAAAAATTTTTTTTTCATGGATATCGTATGTTTTTGTGCTTTTGAACAATAATCCAAAATATCGTGGGTGTCCAATACAGTAAACAATAACCTCAACTTGTTAGTAATAAGCTCTATAACCACTATGCATTCATATCTATGATGCAAAATTAAATTCAGTATAAATGGTAACACCAGTAAAACTGCCAGTATGACACTAGTATGTAATCATAATTGAAGGAAGGTATTACAAAGTACAATCAGTTCAAAATATTTGTTTACGAGTTACAGAAATTTTTGTAAATAGTGGTTCGAATAATAAATACACAAAAACCTCTTAACCACAAACTTTCTTTAATTTACCCTAATGTACATTTCAGTTACAAAGTAACCATCCTCAGAGGGATAACATACAAAGCTGTACTTTGTATGTTATCCCTCTGAGGATGGTTACTTTGTAACTGAAATGTACATTAGGGTAAATTAAAGAAAGTTTGTGGTTAAGAGGTTTTTGTGTATTTATTATTAAATTCAACCACAGTATATTCCTAATAAATAGTAAGTGGTTCGAATTTTACAAAAGCGTATTGGGTTGAAATTTATTACGCCGGCCCCACTCCATATTTTGGATTATTGTTCAATAGCACGAAAAGGTACGATATCCACAAAAAAAAAAATTTTTTTCCTTTTAGGAAAGTTACTTTTTTCGACTTTAAAGTAGGGCAAATTTTTTTTGGCGGAAGCACAAGTTGTGAATAGGCGCGGAGTGATACTTACGTCACAGTGCTGCGCATAAGGTTGTACGCATTGTCCGCGGTACGTCACAACTTCTACAGTTAGGATAGATTGGTTTTAAATTTATAAAATACTGTATACCTATATTAAAATATACCGAAAAAGTGTAAAGTCAGGTTAGGTTTGGTTTTAATTTTATACATTGAAATTCAGTTGTAAAATCATGAAGCATGAAATTCAATGTATAAAATTAAAACCAAACCTAACCTGACTTTACACTTTTTCGGTATATTTTAATATAGGTATACAGTATTTTATAAATTTAAAACCAATCTATCCTAACTGTAGAAGTTGTTTCTCAAATATCTACACACGTAAGTTTGCGTGACGTACGGACAATGCGTACAACCTTATGCGCAGCACTGTGACGTAAGTATCACTCCGCGCCTATTCACAACTTGTGCTTCCGCCAAAAAAAATTTGCCCTACTTTAAAGTCGAAAAAAGTAACTTTCCTAAAAGGAAAAAAATTTTTTTTTTGTGGATATCGTACCTTTTCGTGCTATTGAACAATAATCCAAAATATGGAGTGGGGCCGGCGTAATAAATTTCAACCGCGTATTGCTTTACAGTTAAAAGGTTAAACCATAAATGGTCCTGGAAAGTTCAATTAAATACTTGAACATAAACATAACCTTACTTCAGGAACACAGTTCTGTATGAATTGATGAAGAATTATCAGACTTTGTTATATAAGAACTACTATAAACTTATTTTAAAAAATATTGAAAATTATATGGTTAGGGTTAATTTGATTTTTGTCCAAAAAAATCTAACGAGTAATATTAAGAAAAGGAATTCCGCCTGCCAAGTATCCCTAACGGGAGCTGCATCATAAATTTTGCACACAAAAATTATACCTGTTGACGTGCATATATTTTATAAAAAGAAAAAATCATATAACTTCATGCAGAAGCCTTATAAGTCGTAAAACTTCGTGAATATAAGCCTTCTTATTAACTCTAAACATATTTGGACACTTTTACCCTCATTTAAAACAGGCGAAATGTGAGCAGATTCAGCCTGTATTAGGATCAGGGTCTGGTGTATATATATATTTTTTTTTTACTAAGTACTAAATTGGAATTTAGTAATAATGTTTCCGGTAAGAATTGATTTGGCTTTTTACCAAATTTAAAAATAACTAAGCTAACATTAAACTTACCTAGTACAAAAGAATAATGTAACTTGATCGATATTAGTGTATTCATTCACATAGTAGCAAAATATCCATTCAACCGACCCATTTAAACATAGATGTTAATCTCCCTTTCGTTTTCTGTGATTTCTACTTAAAATTTTACATCAACAGCAACGCACATAAATATTATACGAATATATCTAGAGACAATAATAAGATAAATAAAAAATACTGTTTTTTTTTAAATGCATTAATCCAAAGCCAAATCTGTTACTCAAACAAATATACTTCTATGAAATGAAGTAGTAAAGGTATACGATAATATATCACGTGTGATAGTGTGCGCGATATAACGTGTAGCTTTGTGTCACATTTGAATATAGTAATAAACTACTATTAGGGATATTTTAAATATCGGTAGTAGGATATTTTTTTATTTACTATTTATTTCTTGCTCCAAAGTAAAGAAAGTGCTAAAAGAGTTATTCTAAAAACAAAGAAAATATTTTACTAGAGTTCGTTATAGACAAAAATAATTTTGCTAATATAGGTAAGCTAACTTGTTAACAAGTTAATTCATTAGTGTCCATTGAGGTGTACGTTATTGCACCACCACAGGGAACAAGCGGTATTTCACTTTACGCATGAATTGTTCACCTCGTCTATTAGTAAACCTATTTTTCTACAACCACATCTATTCTAATCAAACATTTCTTAACTATGAGCAAATTGGTCTTCCCCGAAATTTTTTTTAATTCTCAAGCAATTTTGATGTAGTCATCACGTTTTAAAACACGCCATTCATTCGCTAATTATGTACGTATTTTTTCCATCTCCCAGGGTTGAAACGCTGACCCTATCAAACGATGTTTTGGATTCTCTTGGTCTTGAAGGCAGTATCTCGTTCAAACATTTGGTCTAAAATCAATATTTTAACATATTGTTCGGGATAATCAGAAAGATATTTTAGGCACATACATCTCTACATTATTATTTCCTTTCGTTCAACCAAAACATTTTACTTATGCTTTAATTCTAGTAAAGCCTCGCGGCGCTAAGCCTGTAGCGACCGCAACACTAAGGACGACACTGTCTTTGTGTGCGGTTTAAAAAGTAACCATCTTTTGGTGACGATTAAAAAATTTATTTACTGTATACATATTAAAACTACATCTGTCCTATATTGGTCAACATAATTTCCACTAAATTTAATCCTTAATCATGTTTCATCAATAATTTATTATTATTGTTATTATTTTAAATCCTGTATGCATTCGCCTTGAGTCAGTTGGGGACGGTATTTGAGGTCATTCTCAAAATCACACGCTCCTCATGAACCTGGAAAAGTTTGTGAATTCGTTAGAAAACTCAGAAATTGTGAAATGTTGTTTTTCCCAAATATTCTCATTATATTATCAATAACCTCATTACTGACTAAGGGCGGCATGCCACTCCATCCTTTGTCACTAATATTTGTTCGGCCAGTTTTAAGCAAATGAATTCAATCATCTAAAACTCCTATATGCATAACCTTTGACCCAGAAACACCCCCAAGTTCCTCATGAATAGTTACTAATAAACATTATATGAAAACTTTAAACTGTACTTTGCAACGCATATAAACAAAACTAACACACAACCATTAAAATATCATGGCGGTTGCTAACTGACCTGCATCTTAAATTCCATTCTACATATACATCAGTATTGTAAATAAAAGTTAGTGGTTGTAGTTTTTGTATAATACATCTTAAGTTTTGTTCAAAGTACTATTTTATAGTATGAATTTGCAAAAAAACACCGCCTACTGATATTATTCAGCAGACGCGTTTGGCACTAGATCAGTGCATTGTTCAATGGCGTGAACCACGGACAAGGCTGTTTGCACTGCTGTGTTGTATTGGCGCGAATCTATGGTGTCATGTTCAATGGTGTATTATTATTCACAGTGTAGTTGCTAATTGTGTTCGAATATTTGATTGAGTGTGTTTTGTCGTACAAGAAAAAAATGGGCGACAAATTATTCTTGTTAGCACTCATGTAGTTTATATTAGAAAACGTATTATTATAATATAATTTATAACCAAATTCAAACAAACTGGACACGTCAGTTTCTTTTTCTTATTAACAAAGGACACGATGAGTCTGAAATATGTTATGGATGTAGAGCTTATATGTATTTATTTTAGGATAAGAGACTGAAATATTACCAAGGTAAATCTGACAGTTTCCTGACTGGTTAAACTGATTAGTACTTACGTATTATACGGATACGAGTAGCAACTCAGGGACAAAACAATTGTTCGTATAACATTTTTAGACAATTATTTCTAAAAAAAATTGAAAACAAAAACTCTAGAAACGGACTTTACAGTGTAAAAGCTGAGATCAGACGGAACAAAATGATACCAATCGGAAATTTATACAACGAAATTTGTGGTAATACCAAGAAAAACGATTTCACATCTTGACAAAAACAGGTTGATTTGAACTGCCGCATCGAGACTCAGCGCGGTGATCGCTACCGCAATGAATGTATTACAGTTGTTTTGTTTCACGACTGATGATACAATAGCTAGGAAAATAATTTCAATCGTAACCTTGTTTTGATATTTACCCAATAACCTAATAGAACTATTAGAAATTATAACCTAATAGAACTTATTATCCAATAGAACTAAACTCACTAGAAGAATACCACATTTATAAAAACACACAATTTATTGAGCCTACAGACAAAATATGCAGATGACGTACTATTCAAAACCATTACATACATGGCTTAAGAAGAATCATGTATGATGACAACAAATACCAACATTATAGACGGGACGTCCACATCAGAAAAATAGAGAAAATTAATTCAGTTATTAGACAATGGTCAAGTGACTGAAAGGTGCCTCATCACATAAGGTAAAATTATTACACTTAGTGGTGGAAAAAATTATTTACAAATAATAATAATAACTTCATATATATATATATATATATATATATATATGTGTGTGTGCGTGTGTGTGTGTAAACAGATTTGATAAATGATTGTTTAAATTAAACTATTTTTTTCCAAATTAATTTACTCAATTAACAATAAATACTACTTATATTGAAGTTAAATACTAGTTATACTACTGAAGTTTGTTAATAGCTACATAATTTGTCAGGTAAGTTAATAAAACACACTGTATTTGCTTGAGTCTTTGTTTCTATAAACTGATTTTGTTATTTAATAAATAAAATTGAGATTAGGGTAACACAATCCAGATTAGGGTAAGCACCAAAAAATATGAGTCCAAAGATGTGGTAAAGAGCTAAAATTAATGCAAGATGTGATACGGAAGTGTTGGGTTATTTGAGCTACATGCTCCAATATCAAAATTAATAACACCTCGTCCTGTAAAATGTGTAAATATAAAACGCTGAAATTAGTCAATTTGAAGAAGACTCCATCTAATAAACATTCTTCAAAACATAATGAATTATAGTGAAAAGGTTTTTTACCAACCAACAATTTTTTTAAAAATGATTAACCAAAAACAACAAGATATTTACCTTTATTGGATGTGAGGAATGACCTTCTCAGCTAGGCACTCTAGGTATAGGGTGAATTACCTTTAAATATTATTGTGTTAAAATGGTATGCTAGAATAAATAATAATTAGATATGTTCTAGGGTTATGTTCAATTTTAAAACAAAGTTTGGTCCTAAATTTAAAGAAATTGCTGTTTGCAAAGAAAAAGAAATTCATCGATTAAAAAATTGAATAAGGCTTAGGCCAATGAAAATATTGCAAACAACCCCAATACCACAAAATAACAAATAATACAATTACTTAAGATTAAACCCTTATATACATTTCAATGACCATGTCATCATCATCAGCGGGTCATATTACAAAATTACAATCTAGCAAACAACTAGTTACAAACTAGAGTGACCATCTGACAATGACTAGGTCACAGATATGTACATAAGGTTTAATCTTAAGTAAATGTATTAATTGTTATTTTTGTGGGACTGCGGTGTTTTCCAGTATTTTCATTGTAATATATTGTACAACTGTGCTCTTCATATTTTATTATAAAACTATGCCATAAATTAAAATATAATTTGCTATTTGTAAATAATAAGAAATTTATTAATTCAACTTATTGTAGACACAATTTTAGTCATACTTTGAATATTATAATAACTGTAAAACAAAAGAAAGAATAGTGGAATGTATAATGAATAATAAATCAAACAGTGTTATTTCCCAATTAGCTTGGAGTTTTATTTTATATAATATAAATATAATTGTATAATATAAATACAATATAATTGTCCTCAGGTAATTTAATATTATTATTTATTCTATTTCTCTGTCTAACTCTAGGGCCGAATCCGCACAAGATCATACTAGTATATTTAACCAGCTGAACTATATCAATCTTATAATTTTTGGGCTCAATTCCAAATTTTCATGGTAATCTATGTTATTTGAGAGAATTTAAGGTATTAATCTTTTCATACTCAGATTCTCTGAACTAAGAATGGGTTGAAACAAATTTCTTTTCCAAACACTGTTGCACTATTTAAAACTTAACCCATAGCAGCAGAGATCAGTCCCATTGCCATAAATATAATATTATAGAAAATCATAACACTAAAGAAACAAAGAACATATCATATATTTACAGAAAAGAGATGAAAAACCAGGTATGTATACACAGATAAAAAAAATATCCTAGTACTAAGAAAACAAGAGTCAATACTATAAAATTTTAAAGATAATTCAATAAAGATCAACCACCCTGAAAAAGAATTTAAAATTTTAAAGAAACATCAAAATAAATCAATGAAGGAAGCACAGGATGGAGATGAGTTGGTCGGAGGTATAAAAGTGGTAAAGGGTGTGGCGGAAAGTACAAAAAGGTTCATAGGAAATTATACTTTAAACATTTCTAAGGTTTTTGTCCAGAATGGGTAACATATGTATATAACGATTTCCTTTTAATGAAGTTCAATATATTCACTGTGAACATTTGTAAGGTTTTGTTCCAAAATGAGTAAGCATATGGTTTATAAGATTTCCTTCCACTGAAACTGAATAGCTGCACTCTGAACATTTGTAAGGTTTTTCTCCAGAATGAGTACGCATATAGTTTTTAAAATATCAATTTAAAAGAGTTGAATAAGAACACGGTAAATATTTGTAAGGTTTTTCACTAGAATAAGTTTGGATGTGTGTAGTACGATTTCCTTTTAATGAGGTTGAACAATTACACTGTGAACATTTGTAAAGTTTTGCTCCAAAATTAGTATGCATATGGTTTAAAAGATTTCTTTTAAAGAAGTTGATTAACCATACTGTGATAATTTGTAAGCTTTTTCTCGAGAATGTGTACTCATATGATTTATAACACTGTCTTTTACTAAAGCTGAATAATTATACTGTAAAATTTGTAAGGTTTTTCTCCACAATGGGTATAAATATGGTTTATAAGACTTGCTTTTAATGAAGTTTAATAACCACACATTAAACGTTTCTAAGGTTTTTCTCCACAATGGGTACACATATGGTCTATAAGATTTCCTTTCAATGAAGTTGAATAACCACATTGTGAACACTTGTAAGCTTTTTCTCCAGAATAGGTACGCATATAAGGTATGACACTGCCTTTTACTGAAGCTGAACATATACACTGCAAACATTTCTAGGGGTTTTCTCCAGAATAGGTACGCATATAAGGTATGACACTGCATTTTACTGAAGCTGAACATATACACTGCAAACATTTCTAGGGGTTTTCTCCACAATGGGTACACATATGGTCTATAAGATTTCCTTTCAATGAAGTTGAATAACCACATTGTGAACACTTGTAAGCTTTTTCTCCAGAATAGGTACGCATATAAGGTATGACACTGCCTTTTACTGAAGCTGAACATATACACTGCAAACATTTCTAGGGGTTTTCTCCAGAATAGGTACGCATATAAGGTATGACACTGCCTTTTACTGAAGCTGAACATATACAATGCGAACATTTCTAGGGGTTTTCTCCAGAATAGGTACGCATATAAGGTATGACACTGCCTTTTACTGAAGCTGAACATATACAATGCGAACATTTCTAGGGGTTTTCTCCAGAATAGGTACGCATATAAGGTATGACACTGCCTTTTACTGAAGCTGAACATATACACTGCAAACATTTCTAGGGGTTTTCTCCAGAACGGGTACGCATATGGTTGATAAGATTTCCTTTTATTCAAAGTTGAATAACCACATTGTGAACACTTGTAAGGTTTTTCTCCAGAATAGGTATGCATATGAGGTATAAATCTACCTTTTACTGAAGCTGAATAATTTCAATGTGAACATTTCTAGAGGTTTTCTCCAAAATGGGGACGCAAATGTACTTGAAGGTGTACCTATTGATTACTTAAAAAAATACACTGTTATCATTTGTTGGATTTTTCTCAAGAATGAGAACGCATATGTAATTTAAGATGGTCTGATTCATTACTTGAATAAATGCATTATAAACATTTGTAAGGTTCTTTTCCAGAATGGGTACGCATGTGTCTTTGAAGGTTTACTAATTGATTACTTGAATGACTACACTGTGAACATTCGTAAGGTTTTTTACCAGAATGGGTACAGATGTGTGTTTGAAGGTTTACTAATTTATTACTAGAATAATTTCACTGTGAACATTTGAAAGGTTTTTCTCCAGAATGGGTACGCATGTGTCTTTGAAGGTTTACTAATTGATTACTTGAATGACTACACTGTGAACATTTGTAAGGTTTTTTACCAGAATGGGTACAGATGTGTGTTTGAAGGTTTACTAATTTATTACTAGAATAATTACACTGTGAACATTTGAAAGGTTTTTCTCCAGAATTGGTACGCATATGTTTATTAAGACTTTCTTTTACTGATGCTGAAAAAGTACACTGTGAACATATTTAAGGTTTTTCACCAGAATGGGTACGGATGTGTCTAATAAGACTTTCTTTTACTGATGCTGAATAAGTACACTGTGAACATTTGTAGGGTTTTTCACCAGAATGCGTACGGATGTGTGTAATGAGATTTCCTTTTGCTGAAGCTGAATAATTACACTGTGAACATTTGTAAGGTTTTTCTCCAGAATGGGTACGGATGTGTGATTGAAGGTTTACTAATTGATTACTTGAATAATTACACTGTAAACATATGTACGGTTTTTGATCAGAATGGGTACGCATGTGTCTTTGAAGGTTTACTAATTGATTACTTGAATGACTACACTGTGAACATTTGTAAGGTTTTTCACCAGAATGGGTACGGATGTGTGTTTTAAGGTTTACTAATTTATTACTAGAATAATTACACTGTGAACATTTGAAAGGTTTTTCTCTAGAATGGGTACGCATATGTTTAATAAGATTTTTTTTTACTGAAGCTGAATTATTACACTGAGAACATTTGTAAGGTTTTTCTAAAGAGTGGGTGCACATATGTTTAATAAGATTTCCTTTTACTGACGCTGAATAATTACACTGTGAACATTTGAAAGGTTTTTCACCAGAATGGGTGCGCATATGTTTAATAAGATTTCCTTTTACTGACGCTGAATAATTACACTGTGAACATTTGAAAGGTTTTTCACCAGAATGGGTGCGCATATGTTTATTAAGACTTTCTTTTACTGATGCTGAATAAGTACACTGTGAACATTTGTAAGGTTTTTCACCAGAATGGGTACGGATGTGTCTAATAAGACTTTCTTTTACTGATGCTGAATAAGTACACTGTGAACATATTTAAGGTTTTTCACCAGAATGGGTACGGATGTGTCTAATAAGACTTTCTTTTACTGATGCTGAATAAGTACACTGTGAACATATTTAAGGTTTTTCACCAGAATGGGTACGGATGTGTCTAATAAGACTTTCTTTTACTGATGCTGAATAAGTACACTGTGAACATTTGTAAGGTTTTTCACCAGAATGGGTACGGATGTGTCTAATAAGACTTTCTTTTACTGATGCTGAATAAGTACACTGTGAACATTTGTAAGGTTTTTCACCAGAATGCGTACGGATGTGTCTAATAAGACTTTCTTTTACTGATGCTGAATAAGTACACTGTGAACATATTTAAGGTTTTTCACCAGAATGGGTACGGATGTGTCTAATAAGACTTTCTTTTACTGATGCTGAATAAGTACACTGTGAACATTTGTAAGGTTTTTCACCAGAATGGGTATGGATGTGTCTAATAAGACTTCCTTTTACTGAAGCTGAATAATTACACTGTGAACATTTGAAAGGTTTTTCACCAGAATGGGTGCTCATATGTTTAATAAGTCTTTCTTTTACTGATGCTGAATAAGTACACTGTGAACATTTGTAAGGTTTTTCACCAGAATGGGTACGGATGTGTCTAATAAGACTTCCTTTTACTGAAGTTGAATAATTACACTGTGAACATTTGAAAGGTTTTTCACCAGAATGGGTGCACATATGTTTAATAAGTCTTTGTTTTACTGATGCTGAATAAGTACACTGAGAACATTTGTAAGGTTTTTCACCAGAATGGGTACGGATGTGTCTAATAAGACTTTCTTTTACTGATGCTGAATAAGTACACTGTGAACATTTGTAAGGTTTTTCACCAGAATGGGTACGGATGTGTATAATAAGACTTTCTTTTACTGATGCTGAATAAGTACACTGTGAACATATTTAAGGTTTTTCACCAGAATGGGTACGGATGTGTCTAATAAGACTTTCTTTTACTGATGCTGAATAAGTACACTGTGAACATTTGTAAGGTTTTTCACCAGAATGCGTACGGATGTGTCTAATAAGACTTTCTTTTACTGATGCTGAATAAGTACACTGTGAACATATTTAAGGTTTTTCACCAGAATGGGTACGGATGTGTCTAATAAGACTTTCTTTTACTGATGCTGAATAAGTACACTGTGAACATTTGTAAGGTTTTTCACCAGAATGGGTACGGATGTGTCTAATAAGACTTTCTTTTACTGATGCTGAATAAGTACACTGTGAACATTTGTAAGGTTTTTCACCAGAATGCGTACGGATGTGTCTAATAAGACTCTCTTTTACTGATGCTGAATAAGTACACTGTGAACATATTTAAGGTTTTTCACCAGAATGGGTACGGATGTGTCTAATAAGACTTTCTTTTACTGATGCTGAATAAGTACACTGTGAACATATTTAAGGTGTTTCACCAGAACGGGTACGGATGTGTCTAATAAGACTTTCTTTTACTGATGCTGAATAAGTACACTGTGAACATTTGTAAGGTTTTTCACCAGAATGGGTACGGATGTGTCTAATAAGACTTTCTTTTACTGATGCTGAATAAGTACACTGTGAACATATTTAAGGTTTTTCACCAGAATGGGTACGGATGTGTCTAATAAGACTTTTTTTTACTGATGCTGAATAAGTACACTGTGAACATTTGTAAGGTTTTTCACCAGAATGCGTACGGATGTGTGTAATAAGATTTCCTTTTGCTGAAGCTGAATAATTACACAGTGAACATTTGTAAGGTTTTTCTCCAGAATGGGTACGGATGTGTGTTTGAAGGTTTCCTAATTGATTACTTGAATAATTACACTGTAAACATTTGTACGGTTTTTGATCAGAATGGGTACGCATGTGTCTTTGAAGGTTTACTAATTGATTACTTGAATGACTACACTGTGAACATTTGTAAGGTTTTTCACCAGAATGGGTACGGATGTGTGTTTTAAGGTTTACTAATTTATTACTAGAATAATTACACTGTGAACATTTGAAAGGTTTTTCTCTAGAATGGGTACGCATATGTTTAATAAGATTTTTTTTTACTGAAGCTGAATAATTACACTGAGAACATTTGTAAGGTTTTTCTAAAGAGTGGGTGCGCATATGTTTAATAAGATTTCCTTTTACTGACGCTGAATAATTACACTGTGAACATTTGAAAGGTTTTTCACCAGAATGGGTGCGCATATGTTTAATAAGATTTCCTTTTACTGACGCTGAATAATTACACTGTGAACATTTGAAAGGTTTTTCACCAGAATGGGTGCGCATATGTTTATTAAGACTTTCTTTTACTGATGCTGAATAAGTACACTGTGAACATTTGTAAGGTTTTTCACCAGAATGGGTACGGATGTGTCTAATAAGACTTTCTTTTACTGATGCTGAATAAGTACACTGTGAACATTTGTAAGGTTTTTCACCAGAATGGGTATGGATGTGTCTAATAAGACTTCCTTTTACTGAAGCTGAATAATTACACTGTGAACATTTGAAAGGTTTTTCACCAGAATGGGTGCTCATATGATTAATAAGACTTTCTTTTACTGATGCTGAATAAGTACACTGTGAACATTTGTAAGGTTTTTCACCAGAATGGGTACGGATGTGTCTAATAAGACTTCCTTGTACTGATGCTGAATAAGTACACTGTGAACATTTGTAAGGTTTTTCACCAGAATGGATCCGCATGTGAGTTTTTACGTTTACTAAATAATTACTTGAATAATTACACTGCAAACATTTGTACGGGTTTTCTAAAGAATGGGTACTCATATGTTTAATAAGACTTCCTTTTACTATAGCTGAATAATCACACTGTGAACATTTGTAAGGTTTTCCTCCAGAATGTGTGTGCATATGTACTTGAAGGTTTCCTGATTGAGTACTTGCATAACTACACTGTGAACATTTGTAAGGTTTTCCTCCAGAATGTGTGTGCATATGTACTTGAAGGTTTCCTGATTGAGTACTTGAATAACTACACTGTGAACATTTGTAAGGTTTTCCTCCAGAATGGATACGCATATGTTTAATAAGACTTCCTTTTATTGAAGCTGAATAATTACACTGTGAACATTTGTAAGGTTTTCCCCCAAAATGAGGTTTAGAATATATGTTTAGTCTAGTTTTGTATGAAAATGAAAAATCCCATTTTAGACTCTTATAACCTCTTTTATGAATGTGTTTTTTTAAATGGATTATAAGTTCATATATTTTTGACACTACATAAGAACATTGTTCACATTTAAATAACTTATTTGTATCTTTGTTAATCGCCACCATGAGTGGAAACATTATTGATCCCGTGTAGTTGTACACAAGTATTTTTGCAGTTTGTTTCTGCTTATAAGGATTGTAATAAATCGCTGATTAATCAGAGTTTAAATTCTTTTCTAAATTCGTCTTCTTATTATAACTTTAATTACTGATGACACAGGTTACCTGAAAATACAGAAATGTTGTATTTCATATTACTATTAAACTGTCAAGACTTTCAATTACATAATGCAATTTTAATGAAATCTCTAATTGATACTACTTAAAAAATGAATTGCTATATTTTTAGATTACAGTGCTCAAAGACTATATTCTCCTAGGTTTTTACATTCATGATAAAAATAGTTCATTGTTGCAATTTTTCAGACAACACCAATGTAAGTATAGAGTATCAAGATTAAAATTTATATTTTACCAATGAATGCTTTTACCATAGGGTTAGATGCCACCCCTTCTTGGGAGTAGAAATTATTACACTTAAATTAGCCCTAGAAACCAGTAAATGAATGACTACTATAAATATATAAAAAATCATTGGCGTTTGAGCTATTTGGAAATAAAGTGTTGAGTTTACATCAAAGAAATGCATGTTTTCAAACTTTTTCAATGAATAACTGAAAAACTTTATAATGTAACAAAAAATGTTATAAACAAAAATAAAGCTTGTAAAACAGATTTTATGTTTGGAGTAGTAATAACAACAGAGTTATGTTTCATTGAAGGTATCTTTATTTTGGTTTCTCTTTGTGAATTTTAATTTTTAAGCAATGCAAAACCTATTAATTTTTCCTAAAATGTCTCTTTAAGGAAAATATTATAAACGGGGGGAAAGTGCACACTCTACTGCGCAATGCTCTACCATTTACCGGCAGTGTGTGCTCAACTCCCGACAGTGATTGTCATGTCTTTTCCCCCTCATTCTTTTTCTTCTTTCGCCATTTTGGCCTAATATCTTTCATGTTGTTTTCATCCAATTTTATCTGCGCAATCATTCATGTAATAAGTGTTGTGAATTCCCTCGAAACAGCATTATTAATTTTATAACCTTTACTAGTTATTAACCTCACATTGTCATTACTTTATTATTGAAGGTTATTCAACAAGTGTTAAGCACATGGTAAACTAGCAGTGAAACTTGAGTTATTCTTTTTGTACACATTTGAACTAAAGTAATTAAAAGTGTTTAGTGAACAGTTCTAGTGGTGTACACCGTCATCTTCATCTTTAAAGAACATTTAATTGTAAGGTTAGCAATTTTCTTTGCTCATAACCTTTGTTACATAAACTCATGCCCATTCACAGATTTGTGCTTTATTAAATTTATTTGTATGGTCCTCCGATAATTTATTATTATTTATTCTATTCTATTTCTCTGTCAAACTTATTGTTGAATGCAGCACAAGATCATACTAGTATATTTATTTGAAAATTTAATCAACTGAACTATATCAATCTTATAATTTTTGTGAAATGATGGTTGGTTACTTGACATTGACAATTTCTAAATAACCAATTTGTCTCAGAACCTTTAAAGTTTTAGAATTACTTTTAATACTAGTAAATACTTTTAATTCTGACAAAATAATATTTTCTTCAAACTTTGGCTTAAGGAGTTGTTATTTAAGGGTTTAATGGTTCAGAAACATAATCACACATTAAAATGTAGAGAAATATTATTTTATTCATTAAAACAAGATTTCAGGCTTTAAAAATCTTAATTGTATACTTTTTCATTTTTTGTCACCAGAAGTAGTTTTCACCCCTAAAGATTAGGTAGCAAGTAACAGGCACATAACCTTTTGAATGAAAGGATAAGATGGGCTTAATCCCAAATTTTCACGGCTGTTTGAGAGAATTTAAGGTATTAATCTTTTCATACTTCCATTCTCTGAACTAAGAATGGGTTGAAACAAATTTTTTTCTAAACACTGTTGCACTATTTAAAACTTAATCCATAGCAGCAGAGATCAGTCCCGTTGCCATAAATATGATATTATAGAAAATCATAACACTAAAGAAACAAAGAACCCAAATTAGAGAAGGATAATATATCTGGATTTATTCAGTTTTTTACTTGTGCCATTTATAAGAGTTCTTATAGTTTATAAATAGTATATACTCCAAGGTAGACCATCTAATGACTGCCTGAGTGAAGAAGATAACACTATTTCCTTTTTAAAGAGTTGTTACAAGTCATACTGATTTTTTATGAATTCATATTGTAACGGGGAAAATGTCATTACTAGTGTATTTAAAATTAAATCTATACAAAATTTAATCTCAGCCATTTTAAAAATTGTGTACTTGAAGATTTTGAAAAAACAATTGTATTTAAACAAAAAATATACATCAAAGCCCAAATGACCAACATTTTGAAACATGACCTATTTTTCAAGGTAAGCCTCCAGAATTTGAAAGGTTAATTGTAATATGACAGATTACACCAAATAAAAAATGGATAGTTTCCAAGGCTTTATGATTGGCAGAGATTTCAATATCAAGTCATAGAGATACTATGTGAATCATATCAACAGATTTATATTTATTAAAAGACCATGAATAGTATAATTTTAAAAAAAACTTATTTCCACGCCACTTAGAAAACTGCAATATATTGAGAACTTACAACTTTTCTGTAGCCATTTGCCTAATGTTATCGAGTAGTAAAAGCTCTACCATCAAATCAGAGAAACAACTATTCAGTAGGCAATGATAAAATATTACTTGCAACAAGAAGAAGACAAACCAGACTAGTACAAAGTCTTGGAGAGCAACAACCATACGCATCTAGAATGTCAGGAAGGCAAACATCTTATCCCCGAAGCAGAATATACATATGGGAAGTAGTTGTCCGTTAGGGACACTGAAACATCTCCATCAGTACAACAGGAGAAACCTCCCCCCAGAGACTTCTATGACATTAGGTAGGCAGACATCTTATTAAAGAAGGAGAATTTAGATCAGAAAGGCAGTTATCTCGTTACAGGTGGCCAATAGTTCAACAGATAAGCTGCAATGCCATCAGGGTACTGCATGACTTAAGGAGGTACAGAATTTGAAGAAAGATGAATTAATGAAATATTGTACTTAATGAATTCTTATTTTTTTTCCTTAATTCCTAGATTCCTTTTCAAATACT
Source organism: Prosapia bicincta (assembly GCA_036971475.1). NCBI lineage: Eukaryota > Metazoa > Arthropoda > Insecta > Hemiptera > Cercopidae > Prosapia > Prosapia bicincta. The sequence continues at coordinate 77,164,562 of JBAIZL010000005.1, read as the reverse complement.
AAATTAGAAGAATTGTAATGTAATGTTCAAGATGTTATTAAATAAATAAAGCACAAAATCAAATTTATTAAAATTTAAGTTAATAGGGAATCAAATTAATATTCAAACATGTCAAATTAAAAAGAAATATTATCAATTTAACTTATTGTCTATGGAGTTACATATTACAAAATAGATTAATATGTATTGGACTTAAAAGCCAATGCCATAGATGCCAATAACCACATATTGGACAACCAGGTCAAACAAGCCTAAAAGACAACAAACTGATGGTAAAGCAGAGTAAAATTTTAGCTCCAAATATTGAAAGTTTCATACAATATTTAGTGCTCAGACAAAGTGTTAATTTATATTCATAATAACATATCTATAAGTACATACTGAATATTCAAAATTTTATTGAATTAAAAATAAAATTTTTACACTAAATTTATCCTTTTAAATTAACAAATAAACAAAAACACAAAATACAAACATATTAAACAAACGCAATACAAATCATACACACTCTTTTACTATCAAATGCCTGACTTTAAAACTGTCACCGCTTAACAACTCCAAGTGGAAAATTTAGATAGACACTGATGTAGATCGCCACGGAGTGATCAAAAATGTTCTCTCTTAGTAAGTCTTTACAAATTTCAAAAATGAAAGTTCGGGTAATCATAAACTATTTTAAAAGTGATTAATTACGTTTCACCAAACTTGGACTACAAAATTCAAGAGAAATAGCTCAGACTTTAAAATAATTGTTTAATAAATAAAATTAGTTTAGGATTTTTGGTCTTTACATTGCAAAAGTGATAACAATTACTCTATTTCAACATGAATAGTTTAACCTAGATTAAATCGGTTCAACTTTTATGTTTCAACTAAGTGAGAAAAGGAGTAAATGAGCAGATAAAGATAAACAGAAATAATAAACCATGGCAATGATACTAATAACATTTTTTTTCAAAGTAATCATTCAATTTCACTTGATGTAAGAATATTCATAAAATAAACGTGATTTTATAAAAGATACCATTTTACTCTACATAATCATACAGCGTCAAAGTATCTGGTTAGGATAGGTTTGGTTAGGAAAGAAATAAAGTTTTCTGAGTAAGCTAAAGGGTTCATGTATCAAGCTAAGGATTACCATACTAGGTTGTTTATTTAAACTATGTATATTCTGCATTATTTGATGTATTGAAATAAAATCTTTACATTTGGAAACAATTACAACAAAATTATGAAACAGTGTTCATGTTATATTTTGGAAGGAAGTTATAATTTTTTAAAACCCTACGTCTTGTATATATTATTACCTTCTTTTCAAAGTATTGAAATGTTGGCAAAATAGAAAATAAATATTTCCCTTTGAACTCTATTTATTTATAGAAATATTATTCAGAAAGTTTTGAAATAACCTACCTGCCACGTTTTGCCACAAAAAATTCCTTCAGTTAGGATCATCAGATAATTGAATATATCAGATTTAGTTATCAATTGTGTCAAACAATAGTCATGTATATCTAAAGGCTCATATTACCAGCACCAAATATTTTTCCAACAATATGACTTGTTAGGATTTTTAAATTTTTATTCTACTTTCTGAGTATTTAATCAACTCCAATTTTTTTACACTTATTCATTAAATGTTATAATTATAGTTCAACCATTTATAAATAAATAATTTAGTTAAAACCATTAAACATATTAATTATAACAAAAATGAAAATAGGGGCTCATATCATCACCTTTACCTACATTGATAGACTTGAAATGTGTAAGTTACTTTTCTACAGGTCAATGAGGTGAACAGACTCTGTCCGGGCATTTGGTCTTGTTATAAAACACCAACAGATATACCGACAAATAGTCCCAAAATTTTGTCCTGACGTAGTCTCAACATTTAGAGCAGAATCAAAGATTTAAATATTATTCATTGGTGTATGGATAGTCTCGACATATATAATACCACACATAGGTCTGGTATATGTAGTAAGACCATTTAGAGACAACTTGTATTGTTTAAATTGTTTCCACATGAAAATTGAAGATAATTTTAAAAAATATACAATAATTACACAAACACTAACATTACTAACAACACAGTGGTCTAATTTAAGGTACAAACATTAAAAAAAACTCAATAAAATGTGAAAAAAAATTATTATTAAATTAAAAACTAACTAAATTGCAAAGAGAATATTTATCAACTTGTTAGTAATAAACTCCATAACCACTATGCATTCATATCTATCATATAAAACTAAATTCAGTATAAATGGTAACACCAATAAAACTGCCAGTAAGACACTAGTATGTAATCATAATTGAAGGAAGGTTTTACCAAATACAGAGTTCAAACTTGTTTACTAGTTGAAGAAATTTTGTAAATAGTGGTTGGAATTTTACGAAAGAGCTTTGCTTTACAGTTAAAATAGTTAAACCATAAATGATCCTCAATGATTGTTAAATACTGGAATATAAACATTACCTCACTTTACATACACAATACGGTTTGAATTAATGTTGAAGAATTACAGGACTTTGTTATATAACAACTACATAAACCTATTTTGGTTAGGGTAAATTTGATATTTATCTAAAAAAAAACTAACTTGGGTTACATTAATAAAAGGAATTTTTGCAATTATGGATGGTAATATATAATCTCAATGACGCTAAAGTATACCTATGAACTATCCAATCAGGGTAGATTTGGTCGTAATGTTCTGCCTCGGCAATAGGTCTAATTATTTACCAAAACTACAACCAAATTTATCCTAACTAGATAATTCATAGTAATGTTGGGTTGAATTGTAACCAAATCTATCCTCACTGGATACTTCGTAGGTATATTTTAATACATAGTAGTGATGTATAAAATTACAACAAAATCTAGACATTCAGTGCGCTGTAACTACTGTGCGCCCGATTCACATTATACATGCTAATTGCCAATTCAGACTAGCATCTAAAATGTGAACAAAATTAACTATCTGTATTTTCCGCAGAAAAAAAGTTGATATATCATGTTCTACACATTAAAATGAGTAATTAAAAAAAATTTTAACCGTCATTAAAACTATATATATTTACCTATATTTATCAACTAGTTAGTAATAACCTCTGTAACCACTATTCATTCATATCTATGATGCAAAATTAAATTCAGTATAAATGCTAACACCAGTAAGACACTAGTATGTAATCATAATTTAAGGGAGGTACTACAAAGTACAATGAGTTCAAAACTTTTGTTTACCAGTTCTAAAAATTTTGTATATAGTGGTTCGAGTTTTACAAAAGAGTACTGCTTTAGAGTTAAAAAGAAAATTAAACCATAAATGATCCATTTAAGTATCGTTAAATATTTAGTACAATGTTTTTTTTCAATTCTTGTGCATACCCTCCTATATGAGTGGTTGTGAACAATTTCCAATATATATCTCAGGTGGCTGCTAAAACTCACAATTACCAGTAAGTTATACCACAAATGATCCTTAAACGTTTTGTTAAATACTGGAATGTAAACTAAACCTCACTTCACATACACAATACTGTTTGAATTAATTCTATTAACCGTATTTTGGTTAGGATAAATTTGATTAGTAATTATTAAGATCAGCGACTTCCGCCCCGATTGGCGAAATTTATTTTTCCTCATCAATTTGACCTTGCTGAACACGGATATGAAGTTTTGTTTTACTGCAAACACATATTAACCTAAGAAAACCAGGTCAGGTTAGGTTTTTTAATGCAGTAAAAAAAATTTTAAGATTCGTGTTCAGCAAGGTCAAATTTATCAATTGCCATTTGATTTTTGTCGAAAAAACGTGGGTAACATTAAAAAAAGAAATTTCGGCAAGTAGGCCTATCGGTAACCAGAGGCTACATCATAAATTTTGCACACAAAAATTATACCTATTGACGTACAAATATTTTATAAAAAGAAAAAAATTATATACTTCGTGCCTTAGGACTATACTGCAATTTAGCTATAATATTTCAGTTAGGATAGAATGGCTCTTAACAAAATTAAAAATTAAACAAGCTAACATTAAACTTACCTAATACAACAAAAGAATTCTGTTACTAGAAAAATAGTTCTCATTTCTCATGAACGTTTGTGTATTCATTCACAATTTACATACTAGCAAGTTGTGTGGACAGGGAGTTAGCGTGAACGCTACCTTGTGGCTACCGCTGGAATCATTTAAGCTTCTCGAGCTACAAACGAGCCTCTATTTATTTCTGAATATTAAAAAACGGTATTTCTTACACGAGCGTGATTTAAATATATTTAATCTAAGACAACTCGTTTTAAGTGAAAAATATTTTGGCATTACACTTGGTTCTGTGAGCTAATTTAATTGACATCCAAATAGTGTAGCAGTGTTAATTTTAATGTATGGTATACATATGGCCTCTCGTCATTTAGATGCATAAAGGATACCTCTTGTGGATCCAACGAGCTCCTCAACACCACATGAGGCACACCACTAATGAGTTATAATTATTATTATAAATATAAAAATTGCTGCTCAAATGCAATATTCAGGTATGTAGTAGCATGTATTATGTTTGTAATTAAATTTTCTAATTTATTATATATTTTAAATATTACATTTAAAATGTTTTTTCCTAATTCTCAGATAGGTAAGAATAATTTAAAGCTTACTTCACCATATATGTCGAAAACTTGATTTGCTTTCGGACCAAAAGTAGCATTTATTATATTATATCTATCATGTACCTATTGGTATTTATGGTGGCGCTGTTTTCATTCAATTTCCGTGGTATTGAATCTTCAATATTTTCCCCAGATTTTACTTTCTTTAACCACTTGACTTTAGGTGATTATTTTAACCAATTTTTTTCACATTTCCTTCAAAAAAATATTTATTCTGAGTTTCGTATCCTCTCTATATCCCGTTAGAACTGCCTTAATTAAAAAACTGTTTTTTTTCGTATAATAACGGGGGAAATATCTCTCACAAATACCACCTACTGTATTTATTAACCCGAGTTAATTCGGAAGTTGACAAAAGTATCTTAATAATTGTTATAAAACATGCAATCTTATTTAACTACCTTCTTATATAGAATAGAGCTTTGAATTGATTGTACGACGAAAAATTGTAAGATACGTTCGCACGTATTGCTGCTTTTGGTTGTACTCGTAATTTGACAGTGACACGGCGAATCTTCCACTATCACAATCGTAAAAAAAATTGTTTCATTTCATACAAAAATAAGCATTAAATATATAATCTTTATATCTTATATTACCTCCACATGCCCAATAAATATCGACGCTCCGCCATGAAGAACGCCGCATCATGTATTACACCCACATGCCCAATACATATCGACGCTCCACCAAAAATAACATACAATCATATATTACCTCCACATGCCCAATAAATATCGACGCTCCGCCATGAAGAACGCCGCATCATATATTACCTCCACATGCCCATTAAATATCGACGCTCCACCATTAAGAACGTCGCATCATGTATTACCTCCACATGGTCAATAAATATCGACGCTCCACCATCAATGACACCGCATCATGTATTACCTCCACATGCCCAATAAATACCGACGCTCTACTATGAAGAAACGCCGCATTATATATTACCTCCACATGCCCATTAAATATCGATGATCCACCATGAATAACACCGCATCATGTATTATCTCCACGTACCCAATAAATATCGACGCTCCACCATGGACAACACAGCATCATGTATTACCTCCTCATGCCCAATAAATATCGACGCTCTACCATGAGTAGAAATGACCACACTATAGAATCGGATGTGACGTCATCTAATGTAGGCGAGCTGGCGACAGCTTTGTGCAGAAGAAAACTGACACTAGTGCCACCTGGCGGAAATTATCGGCGCCCATGCGGCGAGAACAAGATGGCGGCGCCCATGGCGAGTGGCGGGTATGGTTGGTGAAGGGTAGATCAAATGACCAACGTTTCAAATAAACAACATTGAAAAACTGTCTCACGCGACGTTTAACCGATCAACTTACACGAAGATCGAACAGTCAACATTTGCACCGAGTTCCCGACAGCCTGGACGCGCAAACCACTGAATTGCCTTGCCGTGGCGAAGCCTAATAAAAAATAATATTGTAAAGTTAAAAAAAATAATTAAAAATATATGTCATAGAAATGAAATAGTGTCAAGAAAATAATAATAACATATGAACTCAACAACAAATGATCGGTTAGATCAAATGATCAACGTTTCAACTAAACAACATTGAAACACTGTCTTACGCGACGTTTAACTGACCAACTTAACCGAGTTCAAATAACCAACAGTCTGGACCGCAATAAATATGGACGTTCCACCATGAAGAACGCCATATCATATATTAGTTCCACCTGCCCAATAAGAATAGACGTTCCACCACGAAGAACGCCGCATCATATATTACCTCCACATGACCAATAAATTTCAACGCTCCACCATGAAGAACACCGCATCATATGTAACCTCCACATGCCCAATAAATGTCTATGCTCCACCATAAAGAACGCTGCTTCATATATTATCTTCACATGCCCAATAAATATCGATGCTTCACCGCACCATATATTATCTTCAACTGCCCAATAAATATTGACGCTCCACCGTGAATAACGAAGCATCATATATTATCTCCAACTGCCCAATAAATATGGACGTTCCACCATAAAGAACACGGCCTCATATATTAGTTCCAACTCCCCACTAAATAACAATGCTTAACCATGAAGAACGTTACCAAAGATTTGTAAAATGTTCTATATTTAAATTTGCTTGCTTACCAAGATATTTTTTGTTTACTTATCGTTTATACGCAAGGACTAACTTCACTCTATAACTGAGACTCTCAATCTTTCAGACACCTTTATAAATCTGACATGGGGGCAAGATCCCATTAATACTCGTATTTGGTCAAGAAATACAATCTGAGTATGAAATTGAAGCTGGTTAAGTCATTAAACTTCAGGTAGGTTTATTTGGTTTTTTAATATAAATGTTTATGTAAAATATATTTTACATTCACCATCGTACAACTGATAATGCTGCAGTGATATACCTAATTCGGGTCTCGCACAACATATATAATTAAAAACGCATAACGTAGGCAAAATTTTAATGCTATATTAAAAATAAATGATAATAATAATAAACATCAATAGATAAATAAATTTAAAATAATACAAATTAACTTCTATATAAACAAAAAAACAACAAAAGGAAACAGGAAGAAAATATAAGATTATAAGCATTCATTTTATAATAAACAATAATACAGAATCTTTATATTCAACACAAAAATTTGATCTCAAATAACAAATTAGTCTTAATAGTTTTGTAACATTTTCAATAAAAATTGCAAAAAATATGAATGTATACACTTTGTATTGAATATCTTTACCTTTATATGAGGAATTTATTTACTTAACTTATTATTATCGTTATATTGAATTGTTTGTATTGAAATTTATCATAATTTAAATAAAGTATTGTATTTGTTAACTGATCAAAATTATTTAATAATATTTTTCCTTAACAATGTTCAATAAATAATGTAACATAACCTACGTGTAAAACAGCCGCTCTACAACATAACCTACAACACAAAATCAGCGTAACCTGACGGAAACTATAGCCTACTGTCGCGAAATGTATGTCCATCCAATAAGTTTTTGTAGGTGTCGCTATAGACGTTTTCACTACAAAAAAAAAATTAGAAATAAATGTTAAATTACTTTAGGAAAACTCAAAAATAAACCATAAATAACCTAAAAATAAGTATTAAGACACATTCGTTGCATACAAAAAAAACTCATACAGGGCTGTGATGTCATAAAATAACCTTTTAAATAACGGTTTTTTTGTCAGTTTATAATAGTAATTGTATTAAATGGCATTCTTCGGTAAAAAACGGGTAGATAAAGATGATTTAATATCAACAAATGTTCAAGGTCAGGTAAACTATTTATTTTTATATCAGAAGATGAAGAAAATACACATTTTTTTGCAAATTTTTTGATACTGAGCCTACTGTACCCTGCCCCAAACAACTTGCGCTTGTAACCGACTTTTACTGATTTCAGATTTAAGGAAATAGTTGGAGGAGACGGAAGTCTCAGTTTTTAGGAGCAAAACCTTTCAACACTGCATTGACAAATGGTTGTGTGGGAGGAGGCCCGGAGGAAAAATGACCAAGTAAAACTGCATAAAATGATACGGGGAGCATTAGTTCTGGTCCCGCAGAGCTGGACGCCAGATGCGGATTTGTAAGTTAAACTGAATTGTTATTTCGCTTGATTTTTATTGTTTCTCCATTATTCGTAATGTATGTATTCTTATAATCTTTATAAAAAAAAATTTGATATTGAATTAGATTAAGAACTATTTCTAGTAATAAACAATAGCCTAAAGATATTAATTTTTATTATTAGTAATTGTTGTTCATTAATATCTTTTAAATATTTTTTATTTTATAAAGACTTTATTTTTATTTTGAGTTTGCCTTAGTTTGATTTATAATTTACTATCTTTTTATAATTGACTTTTTTCTTATAATTTATTTTTTGACTTGTAATTTAGTTTTTGCTTTAGTATAATTTGCAAACCTATTACGTCAGTGTTTTTGCCTTTATAAATTACATATTGCCTTATAGTTTACATATTGCCTTATAGTTTACATATTGCCTTATTGTTTGCATATTGCCTTATAGTTTACACATTGCCTTATATTTTATATATTGCCTTATAATTTACATATCGCATTATAGTTTACATATTGCCTCATAGTTTACATATTTCCCTATAGTTCATATAATTCCTTATAGTTTACATATTGCCTTATAGTTTACATTTTGCCTTATTGTTTACATATTTCCTTATTGTTTACATATTGCCTTATAGTTTACATATTGCCTTATAGTTCACATATTTCCTTATAGTTTACATATTGCCTTACAGTTTACATATTGCCTTATAATTTACATATTTCCTTATAGTTTGCATATTGCCTTATAGTTTACATATCGCCTTATAGTTTACATTTTGCCCTATAGTTTACATATCGCCTTATAGTTTACATTTTGACCTATAGTTTACATATTGCCTTATAGTTTACATATTGCCTTACAGTTTAGATATTGCCTTATAATTTACATATTTCCTTATAGTTTACATATTTCCTTATAGTTTACATATTGCCTTACAGTTTACAAATTGCCTTATAGTTTACATATTGCCTTATAGTTTACATTTTACCCTATAGTTTACATATCGCCTTATAGTTTACATTTTGACCTATAGTTTACATATCGCCTTATAGTTTACATATTGCCTTATAGCTCACATATTTCCTTATAGTTTACATATTTCCTTATTGTTTACATATTGCCTTATAGTTTACATATTGCCTTATACTTCACATATTTCCTTATAGTTTACATATTGCCTTACAGTTTACATATTGCCTTATAATTTACATATTTCCTTATAGTTTGCATATTGCCTTATAGTTTACATATCGCCTTATAGTTTACATTTTGCCCTATAGTTTACATATCGCCTTATAGTTTACATTTTGACCTATAGTTTACATATAGCCTTATAGTTTACATATTGCCTTATAGTTCACATATTTCCTTATAGTTTACATATTGCCTTACAGTTTAGATATTGCCTTATAATTTACATATTTCCTTATAGTTTACATATTGCCTTACAGTTTACATATTGCCTTATAGTTTACATATTGCCTTATAGTTTACATTTTGCCCTATAGTTTACATATTGCCTTATAGTTTACATTTTGACCTATAGTTTACATATTACCTTATAGCTCACATATTTCCTTATAGTTTACACATTTCCTTATGGTTTACATATTGCCTTTCTGACAGTTTACCTTTTACAACATTTATTAATGCTTTAATAAGCATTATAATAGACTTAATAAATGTTTTGAGCTCTGTGGATTTGTTTAACTAAATAAATAAAACCTACTAACCACAATAAAAAAAATCTTTATTTTACTATAGTTACTTTATGTACATTTCGATTATATGGTAATCATCTTCAGAAGTGCTAGTAGCTTAAAGGGAAATTTTCAAAGCGTTTGTGCATACATAAGAAATAATCGCAAATATTACGAGTAAGTGAAAATTGAAATAAAAATTTTGACGTAATATCTGAGGGATACAGAAGACAAAGCAATTCATTTTTATAACACGCGTTAAGGAAAAATAAATCTACTGGTGCGACAACCTTAAAAGATCAAAATACTACAGCTCAATTACATTTTTGTTGAGCTTATTTAGTAATTATGTATTTCACACTAAGCAGTCACTAATATTTTCGATCACTAATGAAGATACAAAATGTTTTATAAAAATTAATTCAAAGGTTTACTAAAATAAATTTGTCAAAGTTCACACGCAGATTTATCTCTTTAGTAAGTGAAGTTTAATCAAACTAGTGCCCATATTTACAGGTAGAGCCTTAGCTTGGATAATATACCTTGGATATATCGAGTAGAAAGTAAACATCTCTTTTACCCAGTTTGACACACGGTTTTCGTTAAACTCCCGATGCTATAACTTCCCCCTACACACAATGCCAGGTGACGACCATGTCCTCTTCGTAGCCGAACTTAATTCAATATATTCTTCCAGTGTCACGAAAGCGACAAGTGAAATAAGCGACCATCGCAGAATTTTACCTGCCCTGGGTATTCCTCACTCTTCTTAAGAGAGTTTGAACTGTTAGATGTTTTTACATTGTTTTCTGATTTCCATCAGATTTAAACCAGGTTTGAAGTGGCAAATGATAGTTAATAAAGTCTATCATTTAGGCGTGTTTAAAATCAACCTTAAGAAAGCTTCGGCAATGATATTTTTATATTTATGTTTTATAATTTTTTGTAACGTTTCATAGTGTTTTATAATATTTTTTAAAAATATTTACATAAGTCTATATTTATTTTTATATTTTTGGATCTTTCTTTTTTTTATGATCGTCAACTAAATCCAGGTTTTGAAAGTAGGAGAGACTACATAGACAAGCCATTATGTCACCATTTTCTTCATTGTCTTTACAATAGTTGTGTCCACATTCTTATACTTCAGCTGTCTCCGTTTTTGGTAGTGGAGGTAGCGCTTGGTCGCTTATTTCGCATATTCCGTGATGGTTCGCTTATTTCATACACTCATTCCTCCTTACCCTTCACTGAATAAGGAAATGGGCCCCGTTTTAAGACCTCGACAAAGAGCAGGTAAGCTACCCTACACACGAGATGCAATTATCACCTACTATATCATCTATCACAGGATTGTATGCCCTTATCTTAATCCAGTAGAGCCTACTTGGACCATTTAGACCTACAAAACTTAAGGATTAACTTTTAATAGGTTTTTTTCAGTATCATGTTCTTCTATTCTTGCTTTCATTTTATTCTTGATCTTATTATATTTTTGCTTTTGTTCTATTCTTGCTTCAATCCAATCTGACTTATAATCTATATTTTTGCTTTTATTCCATTCTTGCATTCATTCTATACTTGCTTTTATTCCATTCTTACTTGTAATCTCTATTTTGCTTTCTTTCTATATCTGCTTTCATTCTATTCTCACTATCATTCTATTCTTGCTTTCATTCTGTTCTTGCTGTTATTCCATTCTGGCTTTCATTCTATTCTAGCTTTCATTCTATTCTAGTGTTCATTCTATTCTTACTATCATTCTATTCTAGCTTTCATTCTATTCTTGCTCTAATTCTATTCAAGCATTCATTCTATTCTTGCTCTTGTTCTATTCTTGCTTTCATTCTATTCTAGCTTTCATTCTATTATTACTTTTATTCTATTCCTGCTTTAATTCTATTCTAGCCGTCATTCAATTCCAGCTTTAATTATATTCTTACATTCAATCTATTCTTGCTTTCATTGCATTTTTCTTTCTTTCTATTGTAGTTTTCATTCTATTCTTGCTCTCATTCTATTCAAGCATTCATTCTATTCTTGCTTTCATTCTATTCTTGCTCTCGTTCTATTCTTCTTTTCATTCTATTTTAGCTTTCATTCTATTCTTGCTATCATTCTATTCTAGCTTTCATTCTATTCTTGCTTTCATTGTATTTTAACTTTCATTCTATTCTTGTCTTAATTCTATTCCTGTCTTAATTCTATTCTAGCTTTCATTCAATTCCAGCTTTAATTCTATTCTTACGTTCAATCTATTTTTGCTTTCATTGTATTTTTCTTTCATTCTACTGTAGCTTTCATTCTATTCTATCTTTCATTCTATTCTTGCTTTCATTCTGTTCTTGCTTTCATTCTATTCTAGCTTTCATTCTATTCTTACTCTTGTTCTATTCTTGCTTTTATTCTATTCTAGCTTTCATTCTATTATTGCTTTTATTCTATTCCTGCCTTAATTCTATTCTAGCTGTCATTCAATTCCAGCTTTAATTATATTCTTACATTCAATCTATTCTTGCTTTCATTGCATTTTTCTTTCTTTCTATTCTAGTTTTCATTCTATTCTTGCTCTCATTCTATTCAAGCATTCATTCTATTCTTACTTTCATTCTATTCTTGCTCTCGTTCTATTCTTGTTTTCATTCTATTTTAGCTTTCATTCTATTCTAGCTTTCATTCTATTCTTGCTTTCATTCTATTCTAGCTTTCATTCTATTCTTGCTCTAATTCTATTCAAGCATTCATTCTATTCTTGATTTCATTCTATTCTTGCTTTCATTCTATTCTTGCTCTTGTTCTATTCTTGCTTTTATTCTATTCTAGCTCTCATTCTATTATTGCTTTTATTCTATTCCTGCCTTAATTCTATTCTAGCTGTCATTCAATTCCAGCTTTAATTATATTCTTACATTCAATCTATTCTCGCTTTCATTGTATTTTTCTTTCTTTCTATTCTAGTTTTCATTCTATTCTTGCTCTCATTCTATTCAAGCATTCATTCTATTCTTGCTTTCATTCTATTCTTGCTCTCGTTCTATTCTTGTTTTCATTCTATTTTAGCTTTCATTCTATTCTAGCTTTCATTCTATTCTTGCTTTCATTCTATTCTAGCTTTCATTCTATTCTTGCTCTAATTCTATTCAAGCATTCATTCTATTCTTGATTTCATTCTATTCTTGCTTTCATTCTATTCTTGCTCTTGTTCTATTCTTGCTTTTATTCTATTCTAGCTTTCATTCTATTATTGCTTTTATTCTATTCCTGCCTTAATTCTATTCTAGCTGTCATTCAATTCCAGCTTTAATTATATTCTTACATTCAATCTATTCTTGCTTTCATTGCATTTTTCTTTCTTTCTATTCTAGTTTTCATTCTATTCTTGCTCTCATTCTATTTAAGCATTCATTCTATTCTTGCTTTCATTCTATTCTTGCTCTCGTTCTATTCTTGTTTTCATTCTATTTTAGTTTTCATTCTATTCTAGCTTTCATTCTATTCTTGCTTTCATTCTATTCTAGCTTTCATTCTATTCTTGCTCTAATTCTATTCAAGCATTCATTCTATTCTTGATTTCATTCTATTCTTGCTTTCATTCTATTCTTGCTCTTGTTCTATTCTTGCTTTTATTCTATTCTAGCTTTCATTCTATTATTGCTTTTATTCTATTCCTGCCTTAATTCTATTCTAGCTGTCATTCAATTCCAGCTTTAATTATATTCTTACATTCAATCTATTCTTGCTTTCATTGCATTTTTCTTTCTTTCTATTCTAGTTTTCATTCTATTCTTGCTCTCATTCTATTTAAGCATTCATTCTATTATTGCTTTCATTCTATTCGTGCTCTCGTTCTATTCTGGTTTTCATTCTATTCTTGCTTTCATTCTATTCTAGCTTTCATTCTATTCTTGCTCTAATTCAATTCAAGCATTCATTCTATTCTTGATTTCATTCTATTCTTGCTTTCATTCTATTCTTGCTCTTGTTCTATTCTTGATTTTATTCTATTCTAGCTTGCATTCTATTATTGCTTTTATTCTATTCCTGCCTTAATTCTATTCTAGCTGTCATTCAATTCCAGCTTTAATTATATTCTTACATTCAATCTATTCTTGCTTTCATTGCATTTTTCTTTCTTTCTATTCTAGTTTTCATTCTATTCTTGCTCTCATTCTATTCAAGCATTCATTCTATTATTGCTTTCATTCTATTCTTGCTCTCGTTCTATTCTGGTTTTCATTCTATTTTAGCTTTCATTCTATTTTAGCTTTCATTCTAATCTTGCTATCATTCTATTCTAGCTTTCATTCTATTCTTGCTTTCATTGTATTTTAACTTTCATTCTATTCTTGTCTTAATTCTATTCCTGCCTTAATTCTGTTCTAGTTTTCATTCAATTCCAGCTTTAATTCTATTCTTACGTTCAATCTATTCTTGCTTTCATTGTATTTTTCTTTCATTCTATTGTAGCTTTCATTCTATTCTTGCTTTCATTCTGTTCTTGCTTTCATTCTATTCTAGCTTTCATTCTATTCTAGCTTTCATTCTATTCTTACTTTCATTCTATTCTAGCTTTTCCTGATGAACGTTTAGTTTGGTACTGAAATATTACGTAATTAATGTCATTATAGACCATCACCAGGAAAAGAACCTAATCTCTTTATCACAAGATCTTTAAATTGTGATTTATAAAACATTCGAAAGGTTACTGTTAACAAATATTAAACTAATAACTGAGGTAAAAATTTCATAATTATGCTTTAATCACCCCCTCAACAAATATTCAATTAATCACCGTGTATGACAGATAATATGTATTATTTAGGGATTTTTGGAACAGAAAAAACGTTTATTCAAGTTATGAAATCTTTTGCTCAATACTGAAAATACATTAGACTTTAAAGTGAGTTATTCTACTGAAATGCTATGAGATATTATTATTAAATATTTTTTAGGCCTTTCCAAGTGAAATGTAATGAAGGGTGTTTCAGCTTGATGAAAATATCAGCTGGAGTGTTAAAGCGATGTGTGTTTGCAGCACCCATATTATTAGTATGTTAGTGGTTACTTGAATTCACTGATTAAACTATAACTAATTATTCCGTTTGAACTTACTTGCTGACGCGTTTCGGAACACTCGTCTCAGTTACTAGCTGACACTCCACCATAGAGAGTGTTAACTCCGTAAATGAAACGATTGTTTCGAAATGCGTCAGCAAGTAAGTTCAAAAGTGTCCACCATCCTTCTTCCGAGATCGTTTTAAGGAAAGTCAACAAAAAATAAAGTAAAATGTTATTAGTAACAATAATACAAATTTTAAACGCTCTAAAACAATTGTGTCGTTTTGTAACAGTATCACGTAAATTAAAATTTTGTTTAAAGGCGATTGATTTCGAAACTACTTCTCTGGAATTTTCTAACAAACGCTTTGTTGCTTCCGACTCAATGAGCCGACGCTCAGGTTAGTGTCCCCGAGAGACCCGGGCTCCAAGCAGTCTGCCAGGGAACCCCTGGAGTACACTGAGCTCCTCCTCTTCCGGTACATGTGTGTACGACCTTGGCCACCCAAGGTGTACACTTGTCTTCAGATTTATTGGGCCATTATGAAGGTCAGCTATTCGCTAAAGGTGGAAGGCGAAGCGTAGTAGTGCTAATAGTGGAAGTAAAATAAGTACGTAAAGCTGCAAAGCATTATTTGATCTGTGCTCGAATCCATTTTGATAATTAAGATAGGCCAAAATATGTGTAAAAAGAAATAATGTTCTCGCTTTAAAAAGTCTTTATTCATACATTTTTCATTTGTGCGAGCCCACTTAAAGATTGCAAAATTCACTTATTAAACTCTTTTACTGCACTTATATTTAAAATGTTTTTGTTTAATAGAAACGTTTTAATCCATCTAACACAGTAAGATAAAATTTATATATTATAATTTTTAATTTGTAAATATAATATACATAATAATTTACATCGTAATATAATATTTATAATTTATATTTCTAAAATAAATAAATTTACAAAAACATGTTTCTAATGTAAACAAGTTTCTTATACCAATTTGTAACTTGATCCAATGTTTGATCGCGATCTAAAGTAATTTGGGTTATAAAACTAGTGGTGGCCCCAAATGGGCCAGTAGTAAAACCGACGCTGCTTGATAGTACTTAGAATTTGGACATAAAAACTACATAAGTAAATGAAGTAAAATAAAACATCTGCCGTTATTAATACCACAAGATAGAAATAAAAATTATTAAACATTTGTACACAATAATATATTGTAATATACATAGCAATATATCAACAATTGCCTACAGTAACACTTATTTTTTATATAAATAAGGTCTGCCGTTTTGGTGGGTAACCTTCGAGATGTTATCCGAGTTAATTAAAAGACACATTTCCTGCAAAGGCCACTATTTGTACAAAATGTATGCGCCGCTATAGACAGGTGTTCACGGGGCTACTTCAAATGACCAAATATCAACTAACCAAAATACGCAGCTGTCAAATAACACACAGTGTTAATGTTCAACACTTTATTTTATTTGCTACGAATCAATAATTATTTTTTAGAATTTCATTATAAGATTTTTTACTACTGTCGTCGCAGAAATTATGAACCCCTGAGATTGAGCTTCAACTACAAGCGAACCATTCGTGCTAGAATAAAACTATTCACACCATTAATTAGCCTGTTTAATTCTGCTTTTATGTATATAACTAAAACAATTTTAGCACGATTTCTCTTAAACTTAGTTCAAGATATAAAGAAAAGAGCACAGTTTTATCACTATTTTTATTGAAGTTCAACTTTAAAGCATATCTGCATTCAAACCGCTGATCCAATTTTTGTGAATTATTTATACCATATTATATGAGTCATATAAGTAGTGTAAATACTTATAAAAACCATTTCATGACTACATTCAATGTTTTGCATTTAGCTTCGGAAGGCGATTTATTACAATAATATGGACATTTCTATTTTAAACATTTCAGTTCCTTTTGTTATGTGTGTTTGTGCCTGATATTTTTATTATTTTTTTAATTGTTTACGTGTCGTCTTAGAATAATATATTTTTATTGGGGATTGTATGGTTTGACATTGCTTCCACAACACGGAGCGAAATCGAAATAGTTCATTGGGATTGAATCTGGAAGTTGTGATTGATTAGATGAAATTTATATTATGTTATTACATAAACATTTGTCAAAATAATACAAATGAAAAATACCAATAATTTTATAACAATAAAACCTCTTTTGTATACATTGCTCTGTATACCATAGAATTTAACTTCCAACGCTTGGGTTTTTGAACTTTCCCATCCTATTACAGAAGGCAGATTAACTAATTCTGTCCTACCTAAGTTTTTCTCCTGGAAGAATTTAACTTCCAACGCTTGGGTTTTTGAACTTTCCCATCCTATTACAGAAGGCAGATTAACTAATTCTGTCCTACCTAAGTTTTTCTCCTGGAAGAATTTAACTTCCAACGCTTGGGTTTTTGAACTTTCCCATCCTATTACAGAAGGCAGATTAACTAATTCTGTCCTACCTAAGTTTTTCTCCTGGAAGAATTTAACTTCCAACGCTTGGGTTTTTGAACTTTCCCATCCTATTACAGAAGGCAGATTAACTAATTCTGTCCTACCTAAGTTTTTCTCCTGGAAGAATTTAACTTCCAACGCTTGGGTTTTTGAACTTTCCCATCCTATTACAGAAGGCAGATTAACTAATTCTGTCCTACCTAAGTTTTTCTCCTGGAAGAATTTAACTTCCAACGCTTGGGTTTTTGAACTTTCCCATCCTATTACAGAAGGCAGATTAACTAATTCTGTCCTACCTAAGTTTTTCTCCTGGAAGAATTTAACTTCCAACGCTTGGGTTTTTGAACTTTCCCATCCTATTACAGAAGGCAGATTAACTAATTCTGTCCTACCTAAGTTTTTCTCCTGGAAGAATTTAACTTCCAACGCTTGGGTTTTTGAACTTTCCCATATTACAGAAGGCAGATTAACTAATTCTGTCCTATCTAAGTTTTTCTCCTGGAAGAATTTAACTTCCAACGCTTGGGTTTTTGAACTTTCCCATCCTATTACAGAAGGCAGATTAACTAATTCTGTCCTACCTAAGTTTTTCTCCTGGAAGAATTTAACTTCCAACGCTTGGGTTTTTGAACTTTCCCATATTACAGAAGGCAGATTAACTAATTCTGTCCTACCTAAGTTTTTCTCCTGGAAGAATTTAAGACGTGAAAGATACTTCCAGCAATTTAATAATTATTATGGAAAAATATAAAAGTAATATATTTATTATAAAAACTGAAATACACATAGAAGCTATGGTAATCAGAATAAAAATAACATAAACTTAAAAAAATGCCGTAATTAGGCTAGGTTAAAAAAAATCAATATTTATTTATATAGGCTTATGACAAATGACAGACAATTTTGCATTTTTAAAAACACTCAACGTTTCGAATTTCTGCCCGGAATTTTTTTTTAAGCTCAATTTTAATTAAACAACTATACAACATAACTTAATATTTATAAAAATTCCATAACTTACTTACTATTACATAACATTATATAAAACATAATAAAAACAAATGTTGTGTAATGCAGTTATGTAGGGCAAACTGGTAGACTTTTGGAAACAAGAAGAAATGAGTATAAAAACAATGTAAAGTATGATGAAAATATTATAATGTCACTTCTGAACATATTAAAAAGTTTAACAATAAACATTAAATGGACTGGAATAATATAGATGTTTTACAAGAGGAAAGAGAATGGAAAAAGAGGAGCTTTTCGGAAATGTGGTATATAAAAAAACAAGGAAAAATGCTTTGAATAAAATGACAGAATTAAATGATTTTCCATCTGCATATGAATCTTTAGTGAAAGTATAGTGAAATTTAACATTTTTGTAGGTTTTTGGTCACTCGAGGTAATGTATATATATTACAATAATTGTTGTTTTTAAAAATTTTAAATGTTGACTCTGTTATTAATACTAGATGTGTTAGTGTATGTATCTGTGATTTGTCTGTTTTATTGTGATAGAAAAAAATTGACTTTTAAATGGATATTTATTAAGAGTTTTATAATTTGTCGATTTGTATTATGTTTTATATAATGTTATGTATTTTATAAATAGTAAGTTATGTTGTATAATTGTTTAATTAAAATTGAGACCTTGAAAAGGAATTTCGGAAATAAATTCGAAACGTTGAGTGTTTTAAAAAAGCAAAATTGTCTGTGATCTGTTATTAGCCTATATAAATAAATCAATAGTTATTAACAGACATTAAATAATAATCATTATTTATTATTAAAAATGTCTCTTATTATATTTAATTACAATTTAAACTTAAAAAATGTTACTTTTGAAATGAATATAATTTATAACAGACATATAGGCTGTTAAATTTTAACATGTTAAATGTTAAGTGTTAAATTTAAAAGTTAGTTGTATATTAACATTAGTAATAAGTTCAAAAATTACTAAGTTTCACATTGACTCAATTTATTAAAAGAAATCAGCTGTTTTTGTAAATTCGATAAAATAAACGTTCGGGTTATTTTATGACGAAATAGTTTAAAGTAGAATTTTAAATGTTAAAATATTTTATTTATAATTAAAAAGTGAGCGTAAACGTTATATAGTGAGATTAGTTAGCGAGAGAAATGTACAAACAATTAAGAATTAGACTTATACACTCACTAATCATTAGTTAATAACTAGATAGGTTTCGGCGACCACGTCGTCATCATCAGCGATGTACCTACATTCAAACACACTCAGCGTCAATGTAAATTCATCACTGATGATAGTAACATGGTCGTCGAAACCAGTCTGTTTGGTAAGCTAGTGATTAGTGAAAGTTTTATTTTTTAAATCCTTATATTTGTAAATAGTTCTACATTGTTTTAAAGATATTTACTAAATTTAAGTAAAAAATAATAAAATCTCTTAAACCACAAAAAACGTTTTATTCATGTCCTGATGTACATTTCGATTGCAAAGCGGAGGATATTCAAAGGAAGTACTACAAGACTCTTGGAAGTATCGAAATGTACATAAAGTCACGAATAAAACGTTTTATTCATGTCCTGATGTACATTTCGATTGCAAAGCGGAGGATATTCAAAGGAAGTACTACAAGGCTCTTGGAAGTATCGAAATGTACAAAAAGTCACGAATAAAACGTTTTATTCATGTCCTGATGTACATTTCGATTGCAAAGCGGAGGATATTCAAAGGAAGTACTACAAGACTCTTGGAAGTATCGAAATGTACAAAAAGTCACGAATAAAACGTTTTATTCATGTCCTGATGTACATTTCGATTGCAAAGCGGAGGATATTCAAAGGAAGTACTACAAGACTCTTGGAAGTATCGAAATGTACAAAAAGTCACCAATAAAACGTTTTATTCATGTCCTGATGTACATTTCGATTGCAAAGCGGAGGATATTCAAAGGAAGTACTACAAGACTCTTGGAAGTATCGAAATGTACAAAAAGTCACGAATAAAACGTTTTATTCATGTCCTGATGTACATTTCGATTGCAAAGCGGAGGATATTCAAAGGAAGTACTACAAGACTCTTGGAAGTATCGAAATGTACAAAAAGTCACGAATAAAACGTTTTATTCATGTCCTGATGTACATTTCGATTGCAAAGCGGAGGATATTCAAAGGAAGTACTACAAGACTCTTGGAAGTATCGAAATGTACAAAAAGTCACGAATAAAACGTTTTATTCATGTCCTGATGTACATTTCGATTGCAAAGCGGAGGATATTCAAAGGAAGTACTACAAGACTCTTGGAAGTATCGAAATGTACAAAAAGTCACCAATAAAACGTTTTATTCATGTCCTGATGTACATTTCGATTGCAAAGCGGAGGATATTCAAAGGAAGTACTACAAGACTCTTGGAAGAATCGAAATGTACATAAAGTCACGAATAAAACTTTTTTGTAGTTTAAGAGGTTTTATTTATTTATAATTAAAAATCATACCACAGTAGCTTCAAGTAATTATTTACTAAATTGTTTTCAAATTAAACTACAATACATTTAAAGGGTGAAATAAACTACTTTAAGCTCTAAAGTAATACATGATAAAATATAAAAGCTTGCAACTTTTAAATGCATTATTAACTTCCTACATATAACTGAATATTGGAATATTTTTAAAATAAACAAGTATCGATTGCCCAAAAGAATGGAGAAAAATTCATTTTCTTGAAAGACGTAAATCGTTGAAGTTGTATTACTTAGGGCCTATATACGTTTTTTTAAAGATTTGGCTTAATTTACCTTATGTTATAAACATCACAAACTCTCGGAACTTAATATTATTTTTCAAGTAGGCCCCTATTATATTTCTTTTTGTAAAAGGAAAACGTTCTAATTATAAAATCACTTAATTTATAAAAATTAATTAAACATGATTTTTAGTTGTGATCCATTTAGTTAAAGGTAACGAATATCCTATTTAAATTAGGACTTTAAAATTATTTTATAGTAAATTTTATAACAAATTTCGTAATAATTTTATATGATCCTAGTAGATTGAAATATTATAATTTCACTTATTTTGTCAATTTACTTGAAAAAACCACTACTCACTGATACCTCTGAGCAGGCGCGTTTCGCACTTGGTCAGTGCATCTTCAGTGCGGCGAGTTATTGACAAGAATTATATATTCAAGAGAGTTTTCATATAAAACGGGTTGACGGTAAACTGAGTTTTTTTATTTATACTAATTTACTTCAGCTCATTACGTTAAACAACTTGGCTGTCTTCGAGAAGAATAAACTTAGGAGGATTCTTGGCCCTATGAATGTTGGAGGGCAGTGGAGGTGGCGCAAAAATTTTGAGCTTTGAGAGCTGTTTGGGAAACGTAATATAGGGAAAGTAATAAGAATTGAAAGGGCTTGGCAGGGCATGTGGCCCGAAAGGCGAAGAGGGATTTACCCAGAATCCTATTAGATGGAACTATCTACAAAATAAGAGCAAAAAGACGTCCTAGTTTTAGATGGATGGATTTCGTCGCTCAGGATCCCAGAGCCCTGTTGATGTGAGGAAACAGAATCGAGCTACCTGGAGGAGGCTCATTGAGGAGGCCAAGGTCCACACCGGATTGTAGCGTCATGGAAGAGGAAGAAGAAGAGTGTACTTGAGGTCGTTCGAGGATAAATGCATAATCGAAAAATAAAACTTTCGTCGAACGCCTATATTCATTTCCTGCCTAACACCAATGTAACAGAGGATATTGTTCCCAAATAACCTTTAAATAGCTCTGCTAGACTCATTATTTCTTTGTAAAATTGTAGTTTGTGAAATTACAAATTTAAGGTGTGCTAAACTTTTTAAAAATTTAAATATAAAATAGACTTCTTATACCTTAATATTTTCTGCAATCCTTTTACCTTATTTCATAAATAGTCTACATACCACTCAATACATTTACTCAATTTCAATGCTCGTTGAGTTCTTATTAAATTTTTATTTAATTCTTATTAAATTATTTTGTCAACTTGTTTCTAGCTTTAATCATTAGAATGGTGTAAAATGTCATTAATTTTCAAAAGTTTGCCTTTAAGCTATTACTTAGCTTCGAGTCTCTCCAGGAATCCAAATATCCACCTTGCCCAGTAGAGATTTCTGGCTTCTCTACTGTCCAGACGAGATTTCTGGCCTCTCTGCTGTCCAGAAGAGATTTCTGGCCTCTCTGCTGTCCAGACGAGATTTCTGGCTTCTCTACTGTCCAGACGAGATTTCTGGCTTCTCTACTGTCCAGACGAGATTTCTGGCCTCTCTGCTGTCCAGAAGAGATTTCTGGCTTCTCTACTGCCCAGAAGAGATTTCTGGCCTCTCTGCTGTCCAGAAGAGATTTCTGGCCTCTCTGCTGTCCAGAAGAGATTTCTGGCTTCTCTACTGTCCAGAAGAGATTTCTGGCTTCTCTGCTGTCCAGAAGAGATTTCTGGCTTCTCTGCTGTCCAGAAGAGATTTCTGGCCTCTCTGCTGTCCAGAAGAGATTTCTGACCTCTCTGCTGTCCAGAAGAGATTTCTGGCCTCTCTGCTGTCCAGAAGAGATTTCTGGCCTCTCTGCTGTCCAGAAGAGATTTCTGGCCTCTCTGCTGTCCAGAAGAGATTTCTGGCCTCTCTGCTGTCCAGAAGAGATTTCTGGCCTCTCTGCTGTCCAGAAGAGATTTCTGGCCTCTCTGCTGTCCAGAAGAGATTTCTGGCTTCTCTACTGTCCAGAAGAGATTTCTGGCCTCTCTGCTGTCCAGAAGAGATTTCTGGCCTCTCTGCTGTCCAGAAGAGATTTCTGGCCTCTCTGCTGTCCAGAAGAGATTTCTGGCCTCTCTGCTGTCCAGAAGAGATTTCTGGCTTCTCTACTGTCCAGACGAGATTTCTGGCCTCTCTGCTGTCCAGACGAGATTTCTGGCCTCTCTGCTGTCCAGAAGAGATTTCTGGCCTCTCTGCTGTCCAGACGAGATTTCTGGCCTCTCTGCTGTCCAGAAGAGATTTCTGGCTTCTCTACTGCCCAGAAGAGATTGTTATATTAAAAGCGTAATTAACTCAATGTTCCTGTATAAATCCTTAGGGTATCTTTATCACAACGGAAGTGGCAGTAAATTTTCAAACGCCGTAAGACTTTTAAAATTGATCGGGCTTGTTGAAGTTGCAGTCACTGTATTTATTTGTGAGAAAAGTTTTGAGCTATTAACAAAAGAGTAATATTCCTCATTTACAGATGTTGAGAATGTAAGCGGCGCAAAACGACGCATGTGTTTGAGGAAATAGTGAAATTATGAATGGTACAAAGAAGAGAAGAGACTCTGCAGAGACGGCGCCAGATACTGGCAAGTCCAGGAACATGGCCAACGCGAGAGAACGCGATCGCACTCACAGGTGAGTCATGGGACAACTTTCAAAGTCAATTAAAATAAAATCATTTTATGCGGGATAACTTTTTTAATCAATAGCGTTTTTTTAAATACAAATAGACTATAATATTTCAATAAGTTTAAATTGTGGACACTTAATTTAAATTAGTTTTGTTTCAGTTTCAGCCTTCTAAGGGTACTTTTTGCGTGTTCAGTTTTAGAGGACAAAAATCACTTGTCTATGTGTTTCCACTGAATGAATGTCAAACACAATCCGAAAGTTAACTAGCTTACAAACTGTAATTTAAAAGACAATAATTTTTATATTTTAACAATTCGATCTACAAATTAGTCCACGTCGTTTTAGTTAAATCTCTCACATTAATAAGATTATCATTACTCAAAATTCCATACAATTAGGGAACATGTAATTTGAATCTTTCAAATTGTAAATTTAGTCTATATATTTACATTATTTCATTTACACTGAATCTGTGCTATGGGTCTCTGTGAGTAGCCTAAGAGCAGCCTTGTTTGTACAATGGTGTCTATATGCCCTACTAATGTAGCGATGACATATTTAATGGTCCTAATAATTGCGTTTCCAGGCGGTCTGCATATCTCATCATGAAGCATCACCGCCATCTTTAACTACGTTTTATCCCGTCATTTTACTGTTTCACTATTTGGAAAAAGTATAAGGTTTGAAGAAAAATATTTTGTGTAAAATAAAATTATTGGAAGAGATGGAAAAATTAATAATCATATTTTTCATTAAGAACAAATTTCCAATTAAAAATATTTTTATAGATCCTTGAATTTTGTAGTCCATTACGTGAAACTTATTAATCACTTTTACATTATTTTATGACTATCTAAATTTATAAAAACTCACTGATACATAAATTTAAAGTTCGGATTGTCATAAATTAATGTAAAAGTGATTAATTTTATAGATGCTTTACAATTTTACAATTCGTATTAGGTAGTTCTTTTTACCTCTTTTTACGTACTTTTAGAACAATTTATAAGAGTAAAACTGATACTAATATATTTTTTCTTAGCAAGGACTCAAAAAGGGGATTTTGGGGGTAGATACCGCCAGAAGGATGATGAATTTACCTATTAAACTTTTATTGTTTAAATTTTTTCTACAAATTTCATATTATATCAATCTATTATAAAAAATTAAAATTATAATTTCAAGATGGCTTCCTTATAACATTTATTGACATTAAACTAAAAGCTGGTAATAAATGGCGTATAAAATTTTCGTTGCTACGGCCCAGCCGTTACACCCTCTATTTATTTCTTTAACCCCTATCCTATCCTATATTAATGTCTGGGCCTGTGAGCTGTTAAGATTTTGAGGTTTCTATACATGCAGGGTGAAATATCGAGCTTTGCGTCGTATGCTGATACCTGATAATAACCAGCTGAAAATACATGTCATACATCGAGTCACCTGACGATGACCAGCTTAACGACAAAACAACCAAATACACCAGGTAAAAATAAAACCTACCTTACATTACCTGTTCCACTACAGTGACCTGTGGACTTTCGAGCAGGATCTCCTGGTGGAATATATCACCAGACTTATTTTTAATCAAACAACTCTTTCAATATGCTAGCTCAAATTTTTTATGAATTCCCAAGGGTGAATTCGTTCATAACCGTATCCCTATGTGACAAGTTGGCGTTACATCTATATGAGGTTTTAAGTTGGTAATTATAATTTGGTTCCACAGGATTACTAAAATATCAGTGTATGGCCATGCATATAAGACTTTAATGTGTATTTATAATTATTTATATACTCATCTTCATTTCTGTTAGGAATATTTCTATATGTTTGAGTACAGTTTTCTGCCTTTCCTAACGTTTCAATATTCTCCTCTGTTGGTGCGTTTCGGAATAACTCCATTTTCAAAACTCCAATCGTACTCCACTTGAGTACTTGTCCACTTGTCACCTCAGACAGTAACTCTGAGTTGCGTGACTGAGTTACGGTCTAAGTTGGCAATGGGCCACATCTCCTGAAACGGCCGTCCTCAATAACTATAAAAGTAAGTGCTACTATAGGCAAGTGTAACATATTTACCAGTGTTTAGTGAAAACTAGTAGCTCAAGTGAAGATTAAATCAACAACATTAAATTTAAAGTTCATTGAGTACTATTTAAAATTGGAGTGAGTTTGAATTAACAAATTTAATTCACTCATTTTGAACGTGTATCTAATGTGATACTTGAAATATACAAGAAACTTTCTAAATTTTGCCGTACGTGAAAATATAGCATCAATTTAGTTAGATTCCGTATATCATGCAAGCAATTTGTTTATCACATTTTTAATTTTGTGTTATTCTGTTTTTACAGTGTTAATTCTGCTTTTATTCTTCTACGTACTCTAATACCTACCGAGCCTGCAGATCGCAAGCTCTCAAAGATAGAAACCCTTCGCTTGGCTGCAAGTTACATAGCTCACCTAGACTGTCAGCTGCATGCAGGTAGAAGCATTTATATATTTATAATAACTGTTATTTACTTTCGTTAAACGAATTACAGTGATCAATGGATAAAAAATGTATGTTTCCTAACAATTATTATGTAATTTTCATTTTAAAAACTGACTTTTATTAAAACAATTCATTTTCACTGTTTGTCACTGTAACTGAAAGTACAATAAGGGGTACTTATTATATACGTATCTGTTATTATGAAGGAAATACATTTTTTTATAATAAGGGATATTGTAAATAATTTGCTAAATCAAAACAGTACATGCCAACTCATGGCTTTTGATTTTTGGTTAAACTGAATATAAATGCAAATTACTTAAATATTCAAAGATCACATTTTCCTATACTAACACTGGCTCTACACATTGTCTATTAGGCTAAATTCAATATCCACATAATGTCCACACTTAAGGCTAAATTAGGGTTACATAACTTACATTCAAATTTTCAGTCATCTCTACTAATGACTTGTGTTTTTAAATTAAACTAAAATAAAATTTAAAATATTTTCCCTCTATTCTCCTACATGGTACAGTATTTAAATTCAATAGAAATTCAAATCCCTTTTTTACTAATAGGATATTGCTGTTCATGACATTTGAAAAAACTTCTAAATTTAAAATTTGAATCAGAATTTTCAACGTAAGTATTAAGTTGAGCAATCCTTACATTACCAAATTTCATACATAAAATCATTGAAATCTATAATATTAGAAAATTTTAATAAAGTAAATAAATGACTGCTGAGAGGAACAGAATATTTTCAAAAATTCCTCTTGAAATTATGACAAAAACATAATTGTTTTTCAATTTGCTTCATATTGTGTTTTTAGTTATTATTGAACCATGATTATTTAGATAATTCAAAAATGTATCATTTTTAGTTGTAAAATTTTTGTTAAAGTGTCACACTTGAAGCCTGAGGACAGCAATTTCATGAAATTTGTACCATCTTTAACTTTGTAGCTTTGATTGTGTTAATATAAAATTTCAGGAAATTTTATGTCTTTAAAATTATAATATATAATAACTCCTGTTCAAGGCTGAAACAAACAATGTGGTATTTTGAGTTTTAATTATATTTTTATTGTTAAATAATGTTTTCCCACCATTTCTGAAATACAAGAGTTATAATAATTGGATAACAAATTTCAGGTCCTGGAGAACAACCATGTTTGAGACTTCAGAATTCAAGCTGGGAAGAATCCCGGCTTCCAGTTTGTACATTTTGTTTATCCACACACAAAAAAGTAAGTATCTGTTATCTTGTGCTTGTCAAATTATACAATTAAAAAAACTAAACCATTTTAAAAAACTTTGGAGTGTTTTTGAATTACAGTTAATCATTAGAAACTGTTAGTATTATTTAATTCTATCTTCTCTTCTGCTACTTGTATTTTACTAAAAACACATTACGCAATAATCAAAAACGTAAGTGCTACTATAGGCAAGTGTAGCAGATGTAGCTAATATATATAGATCTTCAGGTGTTTCTATTTGAAAGTGTGTTTTATGATTTTTTTGACTGACGATAAAACAAAAAAGAACTGGTGTCACTCTCTGTTAATAGGCTCACACGCATACAAAATCTTGTATCTGGAGGTTGACTCGAACCTGAAAACTGAGACTTGGGTTTAAAACTTCTATTTAGGTAAATTTTCTCATAAGCTGTACCTTTTTCTCTCTTAAAAAAGAGATAATAAATCTTGAGATTTCTTACATTTACGTGTTTTGAGTCCAACATTTTTTTCAATAAATCATACATAATTTTATTTGCTAACTCCCATGCTCCAATACTTATAACATACAAAAAAGTTTTATATTCTTTAATTTTATATATAATCCGCAAATTCATGGAATTTGTTTCTTTTGCAAACTTGTTATTGAAGTATTTCGGAACAGGGTTCAACAATAATGGTCTACCTTGTAGTAATGGAATAGGCTGTTAGGTTATAAACTTGACCAAACCATTCGAATGCAGTTGCTGCAGTCCATCAAAAGTTTCTAGTAATTTGCTGCTATAGCATGGGAGGACAATTTATATATGTCACTTACATCCATCGTGATTCCTTTGAATAAAATCATTTGGTAAAATTCATCTGAGTATGTTTTGGATCAGTTTTCTTTGTTACACATAAACTAAAAACCTCTTAAACTTCAAAAGACATTGTAGTCCTTAAAGTTAATCGCCTTTTATTTAAACCCTTTTAAAGTATTTTGTAAAACATTTTCATTTTTTACCCTGTTTTTACAAAATGAAAAATTAATATGTTTTACAAACATATTTTATAACAGCATAGAAAAATGCACCTTATAATATAAGCCTACTATGATAGAAATAGCTATAAAGTACTTATAGTTCAAAAATTATGCTGTCACACTTTTGGTATTAACTTGGCAAAAAAACTACTACTTGTTGATATTTTCCAACAGACACGTTTCACGCAAGGTCAGCGCATTGTTCAAATTTGTGAGTACAGACAAGACTGTTGCTCAGGTGTGTTGTATTAGCGCAAGTCTGTGGTGTGCTATTGTTCATAGAGTAGTTGTTAATTATGTGTTCAAATAGAGTATTAGATGTTGAGTGTGTTTTGTCGTTTAGAATATATTGTTGATGGTTTTTGTATACCTCATAGTTTTCTGCGGTGTTTAGTTTATTACTTTTTTAATGTATTGTAGGCTTTTTAGATTGGCGTCTATATTGGTGTGTGAGTGTAGTGTGTTTTATATGTGTATAGCAAAATTTGGTTTGGGCTGTGTCTTTTTTATGTCTTTTATGTGTTCTTTGTATCTTGTGGTAAATGTTCTCCCAGTTTGTCCTATGTAAAAGCTGGGAAAGTTGTTACATACTCCTGCCCTGTCGTGTTTTTTTGTGTACATCTGGTGTGTTTTTGTACTGTGTAGGTGTTTCATAATTATGTTGGATGTTTTAAATGCTACTTTGTATTTAAGTTTGCGGAACGAGGAAGCTATTTTTTTGCGATTTGATGTCGTTATATGTAAGTGTTATGTATTTTTGTGTTTGTGTGTTATTGTTGTTTTTTTTTATTTGATTATTTCATCTTCACATGAGCTACTAGTTTTCACTAAAACATTTGTAAATATTTTACAAATTGCCTATAGTAGCATTTACTCATATTTGTTGAGGACGGCCATTTCGGGAGATGTGTCCCATTGTCAACTAAGACCTTAATTAATCTCAAGGTTTGTATCCCCCACCCTAACCTACGAAAACCTTGAGATCACTTACGGTTTGAGTTGACAATGGGACACATCTCCTGAGACAGCCGTCCTCAACAAATATAAGTAAGTGCTACTATAGGCAAGTTGTAAAATGCCTACACTTGTTACAAGTGTTTCAGTGTTGTTTTTTGTTGCGTTTTGTGTGTGTTGTTTTTTGCGCATTATGTTGTCTACCAAGGTGTGTTCAACAACACATTCTAAACGACAAAATACACTCACAATCAAATACTATATTTGAACACATAATTAACAACTGCTCTATAAAAAATATACACCACAGACTCACACCAACACAACACACCTGAGCAACAGTCTTGTCTGTGACTTACAACATTGAACAATGCGCTGACCTTGTGCGAAACGTGTCTGCTGAAAAATATCAGTAAGTAGTAATTTTTTTGCCAAGTTAATACCAAAAGCGTAGTTCTAGAAAAACCTCAAAATGTACAACACAAAAACTGCAATTTATTATATTAAGTTGTTTGTAAATCATATTGATCATTTTTAAATGAAATTTGAATATATAAGTTTTATTATTATTTTCTATAGAAAACATTGTCAGGGGATAGCTGTGTGTTGAGATCCTCTATTTTACCTGGTCTCAGTTACAATGACCAAATGTTCGACATAACACCAGCAAATTTCTTCAACAACCCACCACCATTTGGGCTAAGTAATACTTGTGATAGCAACTGTAGTTCAGTGTACAGTGATTGCGGCTCTTGCTGAAAGTGCATTGACTTTAGGTAAAAAAAAATAACAACGAAGTTGTGTTTATTTTATTTTTATGCAATCCTTATGATATAAATAGTGGTAAAAGCCCTGTGGGTCATTCTCAAAATAATAGAACTATTCAAGTCAATTGTAAAATTCTTTTAAAATTCTTTTTTTCAGAAGACTTTTAAATATCCAATTCAAGTAAGAAGAAATAATTAAATGAGTAGTAGTTTTTTATTTCAATAATATTTTGAAATATTGGAAAAAAAATTGTAAACCCTGTGTAACTTACCTCCATGGACTGTCCCTTCAATGACGTTATAGCTTTCTACTTTGCATTAAAACAAAAAATACAATATTTTAATAAAAATTGAAGTAAACGATCTTGACCACTTGTGAAATATATTTTAGGGAAGGTATAAATATGTTTATACCTAAAAATATAATTTGTACATTTTATATTCAACGTTTGGAAAAACTTCTTACTACCTTGAAAGTTTGAGAAACAGAAATACAGTATAATGTAAACTACAGGTTAATGTACAAGTAATGGTATTATATAAAAATCTGTCGTAATTTGAAGCTAAACATTTTAAAATATAAAATGTTATTTTCTGTCGTATTTTTGAGAAACTGCAACTATCTAGTTTTGTAAGCCTGAAGTAGTGTTTATATCGTTATATTAGTTTTATTATTTACAAGGTAAATGTGTATAGTTTAATTAAATAATTACTTCATGCCAAAGTATAATTCAAAACATAAATTTGTTTTACAGTGCATTAAAATTTAAATTTGTAAATATTTTCACAAATATTTTTAACCAGTCATATAAATTGCTGATGGAATTTTCTAGCATGTATATTTTTTAATAATCAGGAGTTATCAAATTAGAGCATGCAGGCACCTCCAATCCAGTATGCCGTAGTTGATTTTAAAATAAGTTTTTACATTTTATGAGACATATTGGGAAATACATTTTATAAGTAATATACTAGTAAATAAATTTTATAAAGTAAAAATATTTTTTATTCTCATGGCTTTTATGGTTCATGATGACAGACAAAATTTTTACCTTTAATCTTTATAAAGAGTGACTCACTGAACTTATAATGTAAGTAAATTTATAAAAAAGTCACTGTGGCATAATGTTTTCACTCCACTAAGCAATGTTCATTAATTTATTACAAATTCATCATTGACTTCACTAGTTTAGATATATTATATACATTTAAAGTTAAAATTGTGTATACATCATTAAATAATAAATTATAAAGTTGTTTTATGTAAAATTCAAACACTCAGTTGTCTAAATGGCGTAATTTTAATTTATAGAATTGGAGAACAAAATGACAGACACTATCAGATATCCTCTGCAGCCATTAGTTTTTCATTCTACTTACAATTTAATTTTTCAGTTAAACTATTGTGCAAAACATATTAGAACTGTTTTTTTATCACTTATAAATTCGCAGGTTATCAGGTAATATTTCTTTAATTAAAGACTAATAAGAAGCTATAACAATGTAATAATTTATTGTAATTTTCAGCATTTACTAATACAGTAGAGTCTTGATAATTCTGTGTAGATGGGACAAGACCCCCTTGAATTAACAAAAACCTGGATTACACGGAAATACAAAGGGATATTAATGAACCCTAATACTATAAAAAGGAATACAGAAAATACTTTTATAGAACTGTATTGATTTCAGTACTTACATAAATTTAATGTTGTTTTGGAATACATTGTTCATCATGGTTGCTACATTTTTTAGAAACAGTTTTAAAGTGTCTTCCGCGTTTGCTTATCAGGACGATTTTACTCTTCGCCGTGTAGACATTTTAGTAGAAGCACATCTGTTGGCATGGTGTCTGTTGTTCAATATAGTATAGTGCAGTTTCCAAGGCAGCCGTTCTTTTACCATGATAAATTTTCTATTCTCCTAGGTACTGTCTCGGTTGAACCTTTATCTTTATTCTCGTTATCACTGCCTTCAGTAGTTTTGCGTAGCATTTCAATAGTCATAACAGGTGTTATTTTTACTAACTTACGTTCATCCTTACTCATTCATTGTAGTTCGACCGTATCATCGATATTTACACAACCTAGAAGTTTCTTGATAAGAATCGTCAAATCTCTTTCTTCTTGTGGATCAATGACACAGTCAAAAGTTAAAAGAGTACACACATACTCAACACACAATTACATTACAACTCACACGCACTTTTTGACATCATAACTCCTAATACACACAAAATACACCCACACCACCAAAACACCCCACCCTAACCTACGTAAACCTTGAGATCAGTTACGGTCTGAGTTGACAAAGGGACACATCTCCCAAAACGCCCATCCTCAAGAAGCAAAGTAAGTGTATAGGCAAGTTTAAAACATTTAAAAATGTTAAGTAATTTTTATCATACATTCCAGAACAACCTGATACATTAGCTGGATTAAGCTCGTAACATTTACGAGATAACATGGATATTATCAGAGCACAGTTGATCATCATCGAGATGCGACGTTGCATTGTCTAACGGTAAACAATTTGAATTTCTCTACAACTCATCTATAAGCTAAATTTAAAAATATGATTGTTTAATTGTTGTTGAGAAAGCATAATTATAAAAATTCATTTCAAATATATGTTATTGTTTAGAATCAGTGCCTTTTTACAATGTAAACAAATATTGTAGAGTGCTAAAATATCTCTTCACAGTTTTATAAATAAAACACATTTTTAGGTTTACAAGAGATATCTAAATATTTAAGAATACAATGATATTTGAAACAACATTTTTTTTCAATTATATCAGTTCATATACTATGACTTATACAATTCAAGAAGTATAATATTTGAAAGAAAAATAAAATTACTTGGATAAGGAAGATTTTTTGATATTGATAAAGGATGTTTTGCAACTTATATAAAGTAAAATCTCAATTTTTAGAGTCAACCCAATTTCTCAGAGACAATTGAGTAAATGCAATCATGGGGATGATAACTCATCAGTTTCTAATATATAGAAACTGTTTTATTAATAACTTTTACATTAGTTTATGACTACCTGAACTTTAATTTTTTGTAAATTTGTAAAAACTTACTGATAAAAAAAAGCCATGGAGCGATCAAAAACATTCTGTCTTAGTAAGTTTTTACAAATTTACAAAAAATTGAAGTTCGAATAGTCATAAACTAATGTAAAAGTTATTAATTAAGTTTCACTGAACGTAATAGATTACAAAATTTAAGAGTAGAAACAGTTTTTAAATGTGACATTCTTTATAAAAAATTGGTAAATATATTGGATGAATCATATTGTTTTTTTTTTTTTGTTTAAAGCTAAAATAAACCAGTTTATATAATGTATATAGGTATAATATTTTCTGCAGAAAAAATAAAAAGAAACCAAAAGTATTAATACATACTCTGTATAAATAAACATTGTAAATTATTTGTTGTTCATTTTGTGCAATTCAGTGTAGATAAAAGATAAAGTAATTTTCATAGTATTAATTTGTTTCTTAAATCCTTCTTAAGTTATGTAAAATAAAGTCTTTTGTTGAAATGGTTTTGTGTGAGTAGTTAATGCAAAAAATGTTAATTAATTATAATAGGGAAACATATTTATAATTATTTTAAATTTTGCATGTACTTAAAAGAAATAATTTACATATTTATACACTGAGATTAGAAATACCGTATTAAATTTCAAATACAATTAGCAATTAATTCCAAAGTTGTTTATTGAATATTGGTCTGGCCAATTAAACTTTCAGGGTAAACATAATTTATCCTTATCAATGCAAAATTCATATGATATCAAACAAATCAATAATTTTTACACTAATTATCTAGTTTGATTCTTAATTATAAATAGCCTACAGCAGTTTATAATTTTTATATTAAAAAAAGCTTTTCCCTCAGGACTCAGAATTATTAATTGCATAGCTAATTAATATTACATTGCTATTGATACTGTTATTAAAAATATGTTTCAGTTTCTTCCTCAGATTTTATTCTTGTTCGACCTGGAACAAAAAATCATTTTAGTAGACTACATATTCAGACACTTTTTACGTTTTATAAAAAAATTACTTACTTTGGTTACTACATAAAATTACTAGGCTGTAATAATAGTTATAACAAATTTGGTTAAACTAACATTAAAAAAAAATCATTGTGGTGTATATGCTCAAATGTGCATTGTATTGTTTATTTCCATCTTCAACTTGAGCTTACAGCATTACACACTGAAGGATGTAACACAATTTAACACATGTAAACATTTGCATATAGTAGCACTTAAATTTACCTAAATGAAGATGTCTTCTTCAAGAGATGTGTGTTATTATCAACACTGACTGCAACTAACCGTGACTTACAGTCCAGGCTGACAATGGGGAGACTTCCTATAGAGCTGTTCTCATTTAAACAAAAAGTAAGGGGAACATATGTAAGTGTTACACAATGCTTGTATATACATCATAGATAATGCTGCACATTATATACTTATTTATCAATTTAACTTTGTAAAAAACCATTACTTACTGATATTTCTCAGCAAGAAGTCTTGTCTGTGATATGCACTATTCAAAAATTCACTGATCGAGTGCAAAATACATTCACTGAGAAATCTTAGTACGAAGTAGTATTTGCCAAGTTGAATTAATAAAAAAGTTTATAGTTAAAAGCCTTAGGATGTATTCCAACAATTGCACATATATATTTCACTATCTCAAAAACTGTAACTGTATGTAAATAAAAAATACTTTTAAGAGGAATAAATGGGTTTCTGGTCATGTTACATTCCATTAGTCATCAGTTTTAGTCAACATTTTTTTACTTTAAATATTTTATCAAACATAAATACAGAATAGCTTAAAAGTTGCTTTCTTGTCCAGAAATGTAAATGGGAGCAGGCACCTAATTCTGAAAATAATTTATTAAAGACACCATTCATAAAATATTTTGTGCTTTTGAAGTGATAACTTTTATACGTGTGGTGAACAAAACATGAGATTAAATCATTGCTTTCGCGTCCCGCTATTTCTGAAATGCATACGTTTTAGCATATATTATTTCCATTATGCTATCAGTTCCTGCAAAGTAAATTAAAAGATAACATATGATTTCATAACAGCTGGTTTTGACATCCTGTTAGGTAATTAAAGTTGCTTGTTGTAATCATCTTGAATTCCCTGATTAAACTACCTATAATTACATATTACTTGAATAAGTGAATATTCAAGGGCTTACCTTTGCTCCGTAAAAGGAATGATTGTTTCGAAACTAGTCAGCAAGTGAGCCCTTAAGTATTTACTTAGTTAAGAATTATTTAATTGTAGTGTTAGGTTATGTTTTGACATATATAAGTTATGTTATAGAGCAGCCGTTTTACATTTAGATTATTACTAAATAGTTTTGATCAGTTATTAAATATATTAATTTTTTAAAATCTTGATATATCTCAATACAAATAATTCAATATAACAATAATAATAAAGTTGCTTGATGTAAGAGAGTAGAGGCTTTGCTTCTTAAAAGAAACGATTGTTTCAAAACGCGACAGAAAGTAAGCCCATTACATATTTACTTAGTTAAGTATCTTTTAATTATAGAGTAATAATAAGTTATGTATTTTTAATCTAATTTTTGAAAGGAAAACTATTTTACGCCTGTCTTATACTTTTTAAAGAACTATGAAACCAATTTTAATTTTGAATTTAATTTGTTCAAAAAAGTTGTATTCAATAAACATTTAATAAATGTTTTTTTTGTTACCCACATTATTTTATTATTACCTACAATAAAAATTAGTTTGTATTACATACATTCCTCAAATAAAGATGTAAAAATTGAATAACAAATGTATAAATTCATATTTTTGGCAATTTTTATTTAAAATTTTGGGAAACTATTAACTCTAATTGTTATCACTTCTGTTGGGATTCCCCCGAGAGCCAGTTTATTTTTTTATAACTATGTTCTCCTAAATATTAACAAATTAAATTTATTTGTATTTTAATTTTAATGAATTAGAATGGGCAAATATATATGATATAAAATGGTAGTTATATTAAGTGTTATTTGTAACAAGTGTCTTTTACTTTGAAGCAGGAACGTAGATTATAACTGTTTAAAAATTATATAAATACAATTTTATTTCGACTATGAAATATGTAAAGAAAGATTGTGTAAAATGCACATTGAAGAATTAAATTTTTGCTCTCCAAGTGTAGACCTACATTTTAAACTGCATCAGAGGAAGCAAAGGGAGAGATATGAGTATAATTCTTAAAATACAAAAATTTCAATATTATGTTTTCACCTTTTCCTTTAAAATGCTCTTCTATTTCTAACAATGTTTTACCATGAGTTTCTGGCAAATAAATTTTAACAAACAAAGTTCCAAAAACTGCGGCTGAAGCAAAAAAGAAGAATATATTGAACTGTCCAAATTTCAAAACCATACTGGGATAGAATTTAACTGAAAGAAAACTAATGAAGTACACCATACATGCTGTTATCCCACCTGCTACCTGTGAACAAATTATAATTGAGTTTTGTTTCTTTAAATAATGGTAAACTTATTTTACGATATAGACTTTAGATTTTTATTTCATTGAAAGTAACATGTTATATTTTTTTGTTGTATTTTCTTCAGAAATGTATTTACTATTGAAGTAAAAGGCAGTTTATATCTGACATTATAATGGAACAAAATAATCACATCAAAATGATATTTTTAAAAAGGTTTCTTTGAATATTTACACACAAAAAAAGTATTTTATAGAAAGAGAAATAATAATCCTATTAAATGATACACCTATTTTACTTTCAGACTTTTAAATTACTTAAAACAGATTGTAAATACAAGTATTAACATGATATTTCTCTAAATTTTGAAAATCAGTAGTTTGCATCAAGTATTTGTATAATTAGATTAATTGTATTCACTAAAAACACTTGTAAATATGTTACACTTGCCTATAGTAGCACTTACTTATATTTGTTGAGCACAGCCGTTTTGGGAGATGTTTCACATTGTTAACTCAGACCGTAATTGACCTCAAGGTTTTTGTAAGACGCCGTGGGGGTGGATTATTAGGTTGGGTATGTGGTTGTATTTTGGTGAGTATTAGGAGTTATGATGTCGAAAAGTGTATGTGAGTTATAATGTAATTGGGTGTTAAGTATGTGTGTAGGGTGTAGTTTGAAATGTTTGTATATTTCGTATTGTTTTGTTGTGTCGTTGGTTATTTTTGTTTTGTTTATGAAGAATTTGTTGGTTGTGTTATGGTTTGTGGATATGAGATGTTCCGTGAAGTTTGATTGGGTGTTTTTGTTTGTTAGTGCTAATATTTGTTCTTGGTTGTGTGTAAAATAACCTCCCTGTTTAGCCTTTGTAAAAGCTGGGGCAATAACTGCAAGTTAGTTTGTAAGCTCCAGCGGAGTTGTATATGTCGCCGATTATGTTGTTGGGTTTAAAGATGGAATCTTTTAATTGTATCAATCAATTTATTGTATTGCTTTAGTGACAGAGAGAGAGAAAGAAAGAGAGAGAGAGAGAGAGGGTAAGAGAAAGAGATAGCTAGATAGATAGATAGATAGATAGAGAGAGAGAGAGGGAGAGAGAGAGAGAGAGATATGAGGCATTCCAAGCAACTATAAATGAAACTATTCAGTATCATCATAAAAGAAGAAACTTCAGGATAAATTAAATTATGGAGAAATGCGCCAGAAGAATTCTCTTCCTCCATGCAATGTTTATGGTTGCTCAAAAGACATTGTCTTGGTTATTAACAAGGAAGGAAATGATACAATGAGAAAAACTGTTGTATATAAGATTTACTGATGATGTAATATTGCTGGTATAAATTAGAGTCTAATTAACAGTGATGAATAAACGTAGTAAAATTGCCACTTGTGTGTTTTTTATATGGTTTTTACTTCAATAAAGTTATAAATGTGTAATTGTATAATCCTGACCAAAACATAGAATGCCGTTGAAACATTCTTAAATTCGTAAAGAAGAAGTAATGAATTTGTTGTCATTGAAGAGTAAATCATTTGTACATACTTGAAGAAATACTTTCAGACAGAAATACTTCAGTACATATTTCCAGGAAGATGTACTGTAAAGGATAGTGAATGGGGAAAAGATTATAGGAAGAAAGTAACAAATTATTAATATACATTTTTAGATTTAGAGAAGAAGAGAAATTTGTAGTCTGCAGGAAGAAAGGAGTTTGAAGAAACTTATGTTAATGAGCCTATTTTTTGATACAGAACTACGTGTGAAAGTACGGCCATAAATTCAATCATTGAGGTTTAGTAGTTTTTAGGCTAAGTAAACAGTTCTATTTATTTTGTTGTTTTATGAAATTTTTGTCTGTTATAAATTTTCCTAATAAATACATATTTATTCACATTTGTTGATTCCATCTTCGCATGAGCTACTAGTAATCACTAAACACTTTTAAATGTTTTAAACTTGCCTCTAGTAGCACTTACTTTGCTTGTTGAAGGGGACACATCTCCCGAAACGGCCGTCCTCAACAAGCAAAGTAAGTGCTACTATAGGCAAGTTTAAAACATTTAAAAGTGTTTAGACATATTTATTGTTTGTGTTTTAAAATATCAAAACAAGTTTCAGGGAAATATCTCTGTATAAACTGAAATTTATAAAATTTGTAGTTTCTATAATGTATCTAGAATAAAGTTATTCAGCATTAAGATATTTCAGTTATTTTTTAAATCATCGAACATGTTGTAAACAAAAATGATCAAATTCTCTAAACTTACGCCTCTTATTTCAGTAGGAAAAACCTCTCCCAACATTGCCCAAGGTAGTGTAGAGAAACCAATGCAACTAGTGAAAACGTAAAAAAGTAATGCTAGCGCTGCAAACCAATCAAATTCAAAAGATTCATCCTCTAAACTCTGAGCATTGGTAAAATTAAACATAGAACTGTTTGATGATAAATCTTTATTGTAAGAAGTGAAGATTTCTTGTAGAGGATTAACATGACGTTCCTTCAGGAAAATGTGTGCAGCTAATGCCAAAAGTGATACTGACATTCCAATGCCTGAGTATACTGCAGTAGGACGTCGGCCAAATCTGTTGCATGCCCATGTAGTGATGAATGTAGATATTAAACGAACAACCGCTATGCCTAGCGCTACGATGTAGGCGTCTTGCCCAACTCCAGCGTCTTTTGCAAAATTTACCTAAAAATTGTTTATAGTAAGTATTTAAGTGTGTTTACACCTACAATACTATCAAAGGTATCAAAAGAGCCAGTTGAACAGCCTTAATTATTTTTGTTGCTACAGCCTTATACTTAGTCTTTCAGTTTAACTCCACATAATACTAGCAATTTCAGAAAATACCACAAGTGGTAGTTTTTACCTTTCTATTTCTAATTTATCTTGGGATGCAAATTTAATATTCTAGTGGATATCTGACTATTTATATAAGATAATATTATGTGAGATAGCTTTACATCAGCTAAAAATATTTAGGTTGCTAATTGTGACCATCTTGAATTCACTGATTAAACTATAAGAATTTATTGCATAACTGAGTGAATAGTTTTGAACTTTGGTGCTGACACATTTTGAAATAATCGTTTCATTTAGAAAGGTAACCATCTACTCACCGAGTAGATGATTGAAACTATTATTTCGAAACACCTCAGCACTTAAGTTCTAAAGTATTCACTCAGTTATGCAATAATTACTTATAGTAAAAATATTTGTGAAATAGTGGTTAGAAAATTATTTTTTATTCATATTACAAAATCTAAGAAGTAAAGTACATGTAACAATGTAATTTTTAATATAGTTTTATTGATATTTGTAGAAAATATTTATTTAGTAGCACTAATTTATAACACGACTGTACTTGTACTATAGCTACTTTTTAGGGTATATATTTATCATATTTTCCTTAATTAACTTATAGATTTTCATAAATAATTTAATTAATAGGTTTTTTATTTTAATAAATAAAATATTAAATATTTATTTTCACTAACGCTTTTTATAACTTATTGCAGAATACGATGAATTTTAGTTGACAATTTTTAAAATTTTATTATTTATACAGGTAATGTCTATTAATTTGATTAAAATAAAATTGTCCAAACAAAAACTAGTTTGTTTACAAAATGTAAAACAATTTTTATTTTTAAGAAATAAGTCATTTAAAATCTGTTCTAAAACCTGTTATTATGCTATTAAAAATGTTTAATTATCATAACACAACTGGTTCAGATCTTGTAAAGGATCTCTATGGAAAATCCTATAAAGAAGGAAAGGTTATACTGAATATTAAATTAAATGTCAAGAAACAAAAGATTATGTGTAGAGAAGGGACTGATAAGTTGGTCAGTAAAGATAAAAAATACAGAGAAAGAAATATAACGAAAAGAAGTAAACTGTGTGAAAGTAAATATAACCATGACAGACTCATAATTTCAATAATGGGTTGTGGCAGGAAAAGCACTTAACTAAATAACATTAGAAATAGCAGTAGAATGCAGGCTAAAAATACGTAAGCACTGATGTTTACATATGATCTTGCTAATATGAACAAATTAGAAAAATCTTGTACTGTTCTAACTAGATAAATAGAAAAAGTGGTACGGAAATTTAATACAAATTTATATTTTTTATATTTTCATAACTACAAAGGTAGATAAACTAACAATGGTAGTGATTCATAGTAATTTTTAAGACTGTTATGCATTTCATGTAAGACTTAGTATTAAAAAACAGTGTTTTAAAGGTAAAAAGCAAATATTTACATCCATTCACGCTTGGCTGTGTTGCAGGTAAGTTCAAAGATAGAATGTAAGACTTTGCTCATCTTAGAGTTTGCAGATAATTATAGCTAATACGCACAAGGTCACATATAATTGGCCTATAGAGAGGTATATAATAATTATATCAAGTGTTTAAGGTTAATGACAGATCACAGATCAATTCATGATTTTAAAAATACACTCTAGGTTTGATTTTCTATCTGAAATCCTATTCAAAAGCTAATTAATTAATTTATTAACCTAATATTAAACCATAGAATTTGACTTGTCTAATAGTGGATTTGACTTTTAAATGTTAATATTTACTAAGAATAATGAAATATTTTATTTTAATTATGTTAAAAGTATTGTTTATGAATGTTACAAACTGTTAAGTATGGTTTAGTAAAAGATTAATACACTTTTAGCTCTTGAAAAAGATTTTTTGATATATAATAAAAATGTAGAGTATATTTGTAAAAGCATGAATTGGTCTGTGATCTGTCATTAACCTTAAACACATCAAATAGTTATTAACAGATTAAATAAAGTTTAAATTTTATGTAAATTATATCAATTATTGATACACCCAATTTTGAAACTAATATATGACACTACCTGTATATATATATGAGGATAATAAATACCCTTAGCATACACAAATGGATACAACATCACAATAATAGACAAACTATGGCACAATATACAAAAAAATACCAAAACACTACAGTGAGGGAAAACAAATTTATCCCAATACCATACATAAACAGAAGATCAGATAAAATAGCTTACAAATTTTAAAAAACCGGATGCAGCATTTTAAACTTATAACAAACTGCAAAACAAAATATAACACAATACCAACAACAAAGATAAACTTCAAGCACCAGGCGTGTACAAATTAAACTGTACAAACTGCAACCAATTCTATATACAGTAGGGTAAACAGGTTACTGCTTCCAACAAGATTCAAAGAGCACATACAATCAATCAAACATAACACTGGCTCAGCATTCGCCAATCTGAAACAAGGCACACATACACAGACAGTAATAACGTAAGAATCGTGAGATTAAATGATGAAGAAGAGAGAAACAGTATTGTCCATAATGGTTAACGAATGAAAATATAGATATATGATCAAGAATAAAGTTATATGGACAGAGAAATAATAGAGGGAGTAATGTCTCGTAGAAAATTAAATAAAACATTATAAAATAAAAATTAAACTTACTGCGTATACGATCACAATAGTAACCCCAGCCATTTGTTGAAAGAGAAAAAACAAATTCATGACAAATAAAGGTTTGTAGGTTTCAGGTAGCATCAAATCAGATAAAATTGTGGCCCAGCTGATATGACCCCTTCTGTCGTTAAAATCCTGTTTAACTCTTAGTGTTTCAATTTCGTCTAGTATATTTTGCTTGCAATTTGTACCACGCAACAAAAACATTGATTTTATTGCGTCCTCGTAGCGATGTTTACTGAGAAGCCAAATTGGGCTTTCTGGTAAAACTGGAGTAAGAAGCATAGAAACCAGAGTTAGAATTGCACTTATTCCAGCTACCACTTGCCATTGGTCCTGAAACATTAATAAAAACCGAAATTCAAACAATTATACTTTTGTTACCTGCAATCATAAATATTAAATTCCTAATTATTTAAATAAATATATAAATAAAAAGGTTGACAGAAAACCAATTGGAATTATTTTAAATATATTTTTAGCTAACATATAGACCATATTGAGTGTAAACACACATTTAAAAATATCGGTAATAGCAGTTAGGGGGGGGGCAACAGGACACATCCCAGGAATCATTTAAAAAAATTATAAAGGAATGTAAAAATAAATTTTATTCTGGTTTCATCACTTTCATTAGTTTTAAAAGTTGGGTCAAATGCAACGGGTAAAAGTCAAAACAAATTTTCTAATCCATTACAAAAGCCTACTTTTACAAATTTGTGTGTACTAAGTTACTGTACAATCATGATAAAAATCATTTGTTTGAACTAAAAATAAATAATAATTTTACCCTTATAATTTACTAGATCATACTAATTTAATAATCATGCTTATTATGATTTTGGTATTATAAGGATATTTTTATCTGTTATAAATATTTATGAGACAAATTTTTCTAAAAAAATCAGTTAGTATGATCAAAAACCTTTTGAATTAATAATTTATTAAAGAAATGTACTTAGATTATAAGTTTAATGTCTTGAATTTTTTAAGTTCAGGCGTAAAGGTTTTGCTGATTGCTATGGATAGTAAAATATATGAGTAATATGTATTCCAAATAATTGATTCAAAAATAAATTACAACCAAGTAGTAATCTTTTAAAAGTTAATTGAAATTTGATAAAATAAGCACAATTTTTTTAAATGATAGTTTAATAAATTTATTTTGACAGGGTTTTTGTTTAAAATCAAGTAAATCATCAGATAGTTCACAGGTAGTTAGATGTTTATTTTCTTGTATTGGAAAATAGGTAAACGTATTTATCATTAGCTGTAAAAATATAAATAATATACAAATTGTTTTTTTAAAAAAATAACCAAGTGGTAATTGTATTGCCCTTCTATTCCAGAAAAAAAACAGATATTTTAATAAGAAACACATATATTCATTTATTTTAACCTTGAATTACATTTTAGAACTAGATGAAACATATTTTAAATATTTATCAAAATTACACTTCCTTTAAAAAACAAAAGTCATTTAACATTGGTTTAGCTGGCATTAATGTACTTTCTATATTATTGTATAATGAAGAATTATAGATTAAAGTTACTTTTCAACATATGGTTTATTCATTACCCCGAATATTTGTAAATTAAGCTTAATTCTTGACCTAGTTATATTATTGTATATACCTACACTATTTTAAAAAAATATTCACAATATTTTTGACCATACAAGAACAAGCATACAAATAATTAATGTTATCAATATATATATATATATATATATATATATATATATATATATATATATATATATATATATATGAAGTTAATATATTACTATTTTTGAGTAATTTTATCCACCATTAAGTGCAATAATTTTACCTTGAGTGA
The DNA here is from genome assembly GCA_036971475.1 of Prosapia bicincta. Taxonomy (NCBI): domain Eukaryota; kingdom Metazoa; phylum Arthropoda; class Insecta; order Hemiptera; family Cercopidae; genus Prosapia; species Prosapia bicincta. Next base: position 77,120,255 of record JBAIZL010000005.1, on the reverse strand, counting down.
TGAGGCACCTTTCGGTCTTTGACCATTGTCGAATCACTGATTTTTGACAATGGTCAAAGACCGAAAGGTGCCTCATCACTCAAGGTAAAATTATTGCACTTAATGGTGGATAAAATTACTCAAAAATAGTAATATATTAACTTCATAAAGTCAGTGCAACGGAAAAACAATGGATAATGTTAAATATCAAGAATATATATATATATATATATATATATATATATATATATATATATATATATATATATATATATATATTATTTTGTCTTTGTTTTTAAGAATTAGGTTTTTTATAACTAAGAAGAAATTTTATTGCAAGATATTTAGACTCTTTTAGGATATAGATACAGTTATAGAAATTATAATATTAGTTGAATCCATCTTCACGTGAGCTAGTAGTTTTCACTAAAACACTTGTAAATATTTTATAACTTGCCTATAGGAGCATTTATATTTGTTGAGGACGTCCGTTTTGTGAGATGTGTCTCATTGACAACTCAGACCGTAACTGGCAATATTACGGGTATGAGGTGACAATGGGATACATCTCCCAAAATGGCCGTCCTCAACAAATATAAGTAAGTGCTACTATGGGCAAGTTGTAAAATATTTACAAGTGTTTTATAGAAATTAATTAGGTGTATGGAAAATGGAGAAGAGCATTAAAATCTAATACTGTACAAACATGTGAATGAATAATATTCATTAGCAACTTCTTGAAAAATTTTAACTATTGTTTTTAAAATTATTTTTGGAATATATCTTGTAAAGATTTCTTTCCGATAAGTAAATAATCACCTGGTAAACTATTCCTAGAAAATATATAACTAAGATTCCAAGAGCTAGCATCATAGGAGACAATGTAACTAAAGCAGTTCGTAGATGTTGATTAACAATTTCTGTGGTGTAAATAGTAGGACAAATTGTAGCCAGTCCTGAAGCCAATCCTGTAAGAATTCGACCTGAGTATAATCCAGACAGGCTAGGCCAGAATGCAATTAGGAGCCATCCAATGAGGAAAGGTATATTAACAAGTTGTAAGCCTTGCCTTCTACCCCAGCGATCAATAATAGGCCCTGCTATTAGACACCCCAGTGGTGTTGTTACAGCAGACAGACTGGCTAAAACATTTGGTATATAAAACATACAGGTGTTTATGACAAATCTTACTTCTTAAGAAATAAATATTTTAAAATAAAAAGAGAATGGATTAGCTTATGTTGTGATTAAATGTTTCCTAGATTTCATTACTGTGTTTTAGTTTCTTCTCCTTGAGCGTCAATTCCCACTTAGGGAAATGTCTCAAAATGTTTCTGGTTTCTTTTGGCATGTTATTTATGGGTTGAAATTTTCCAAAATGAAGGTCTTTCTGATAGCTTTTTAGTCCCGTTATTAGTTGTTCCCTCTTTTCCATTTTCCTTTCATAGCTGGGTTGTACAGATGGAAACAGGTTTTGTTTCATTATAATATGGATTTAAACTTTAACTCTAGAATATATGACCTGATCTACATACTATGTGACACCATAGGCAGTGTTAATGGGGGGCAAGAAGGAGGATTGCCCTCCCCCCAACTTTCCAACGGGTGTAATATGTTTTATAATCAAAAGCTGACATTGAACGCATTGAAATACTACAAAAATAATAATATTGCTGAGTTATTTTCTAAATATGACTAAGTTTTAAAAAAATATGAACTTTATTTTATTCTTACAAGCCATGAAGTTCAAAACAAAATTTTAGGAATTGTTTCAGATGAAGTTTGGTATTTAACATTATGTAACCCCTAAAAACAAAATCAGGCCCTTTTTTGGACTTATAAGTTGCCAAAATTTGAAAAAATTAAACTAACTAAATTAAATTAATTTTAAATTTTGCAGCAAAGTTATAAGTCTAAAAGCCCTTCTTGTCTAAAAGCATTCTAACATTTAACAGTTAACAATTAAAAAAGTAGTTTAAAACATGTACCTTATAATGTAAGTTTTTGACTCAATGTCGACAATCTTTTAAATGTTCTCTATTTTTTTAAGGCCCCCCGGACCCCATTTGATACCTTCAAGGACAATCTTGTGGCCCCCCAGAAAAAAAACTTGTAACTCCGCTCATGTGTGACACTGATTTAATCATTATTCAAATTCAATTTCAAAGATAATGCTCAGTAAATGTGTATTAAGTAGCATTATATTTGTTTGTGAGCTGATTAAATTGGACAACAAATGTTTGGTTTTTGTTTGTTACAAGAACAATACTAGCTGACTCTTATAGTATTTTTGACATGAATTTTAAATTTGTAAATGTTTTTTTCTCTGTTAGGCAATTTATTTAAAAATCAACGGGACTGTAGTTTGACAATATTTTACAACAAAGTGCTTTATTATTGTTAAGAAGTTCACTTATAAGTTCTTCATAGTTATCTGAAATTGTAATTTACAGAAGTTGACAACCTTTTCAAAAGAATTCAAGCAGTAATCTCAGTCATTGAAACTGTCTTCAAATTTAATATTAATTTTGTTATATATGGAAAAACAATTACATCTCCATTTATTTTAGTTTCAGTTAGTTTAGAGAAATTGTTTCTCACAAAATTAAATACCTTTCCCTTATGATCATAAATAAGCATGCACAGTATATTACTTGGGTACTATATTAATGGATATTCTGTGCTTTGCCAAAGCTAATGTTGTCATTCTTTCCTTAACTTTTCAATACACCCTTTGATTTACCAAAGTAAAAACGAAGTAAAAATAAATTAAACATATAATTATGTATATTATTTATTGTCTATGTTTATTCATTAAAAGAACATGGTTAAAATAATTATATAATAGACTAATAATAATAATAGGGTCACAGTGCCATTAAATGTATTAAACCTCAAAAAAAGTTTCTTTCGCTGTCTTTATATCTAAATTTGTTCTAATCTTTTGAAAATTTGTTGTTGTTCATGACGAGCTGGTTGTTAATCCCTTATTACAATTTGAAATTACTTGTGATCAGATATTCTATTAATATAAGTTGTTAAAATTGTTAGCTTAGACTTGGAGGCCACAAATTGCTAATCACACAAAGGCCACAAATTAAACAGATTAGAACAATTCGAAACATACTAACTAAGCAAAACACATAAAAATGACATTCCAAATGAACAAACGTGACAGATCACACATACTTTTCAGTCAAATCACTTCTACCTTTCAAGAATTGGAACCAAAAAGCACAACTGCAACGATCCTAGCAGCAGACACACGAGGCTCAAGTCATTAGAGGAAAATTTTACCTGCAAGTGTAAGTTAACAATTTTAATAACTTATATTAATAGAATTTCTGGTCGTAAGTAATTTCAAATTGTAATCAGTAAGTCTAATCGTTAATCTTTCTAATCCTAGGAGTATTAGGTTTAACTATAATTGTTTTTGATTTAAGACCTATTGATCTTAGCATCCCCTGAACTATTAGAACAATGTAGTTAAGGACTCTTAAACCTTACTGCTCTCAGGGTAGTTAAATCTTTGGTTTGAAGAATCTGATTCTGTCCATAGTTACATACATCTTCTTTGTGTGACTTACAGTAGTTAAAGGATTACTTCTTCACTTCTTTCTTTAAGCAGGTTTCCCTCAACTTGTAGTATTGGTCTAATATCCAGAATAAACTATCTCCACAAGTTTTTACAGGAATTGGTTACTAAGTATGGTATCTACATCTGAGCAAAGTATCCTTGGATGATAGGGAATGGTAATATGAAAGAAGGATGTGCTCCAGGGATTTCTCTTCTTCATACACAATCTGAAAAATTAGTGTATCGGTCAGGTTGAAATGATGGAGAGAATTTTGAGTTAACAAGTACTCAATTTTGACCTTGAAGCAAAGCTTGTGGTTTCCTTTAGAAGATTCCAATAGATGGATACCTCTTTTTTTGTTGCCTATAAGACTATGAGATACAGTTTGTCCATAGTTGTATTTCCCCAACATACCATCCATTCGGTTTTTATAACTTCATCTCTTACACCTCTGCACCATCCATACAATAAATAGCTTTGAGGTACGTGTCTCATACCACTAGCATATCTTGCTATTTGGTCCTTTATCTCAATTACTTCCCAATTATCATTAGTTAACTGAAATACTGTCCTGAGTTTTTGTATGATCCTCTTCAAGGTCATTAAGGTTGAAGGAGTATTTAGTACCATGCAACATGAATGTTTGGAGTGCAGATCTGAAGTCAGTGTGAAAGCATATACATTTTGTCCCTCACTTAAGGTTAAGCAGATAACAAATACAATTCAAGTGTTAACAGATGAGCAACCATACTTGACCCAACATTTGCTGGGATATAATGCTGTTCTATCATTGTATAAACCAGGGTCAGATTTTCGTGAATGTAAATCCACCGATCCATCTTTGCAGAGTTTGGCATGATCATGTTATTTAGTATAGATGAATTTTAAAATTATCCTTTTATGTTCTTCCAGATAGTCTTGTTTAGATGTTCTATTTGATAGTTTCAAAATTGCAAGAATGTCTGTGACAGCAGTTGGTTGCCACTTAGAGGAAGTTAAAATTTGTCCTGGTAGCAAGTCAAGTTAAATCCCTAATAGGGCTAGAAAAAAACTAACAATTGTTTCTATTCTTGTGCCAATTCTTGGAAAAATTTCTCTTGAATGTTTTTTGCTGTATAATAAAACTTCTAAAAATAAAATTCCAATATGGCCTAATAAATCTAAAACTATAACGAACAAGATGATAAAATGCTAGTCACAAAATAAGCTACAGTTTTTAATATACTACTCAGGTTTATTGATTTAACATATTAGTTACTTTATTTTTGAAACATAAAATTATGTTTTTAATATTTAGATTTTGTATAACTTGAAATTTTTTGAATAAAAATGTAACGGAAGTAGATTATGTATGCATACGTTAATTTATAAACATTATTCTTTTAAACTTCACCATTCCAAATTGTAGCAGTGTTAATTATATACTTGTAGCATTCGAAATGTAAGTATTTACCTCACATTTGTAAATTTACCTTGAGTAAATATTTATTTTAATATTATGAATGAATATTTATAGGGCAATTCTTTCTATACACTATTTTTATGTTTAGATGGCTCTAAACAATGTTTGACAATAAATGAGAATGAGTGATAGTTCTGGCCAGCAAAGTTGTTTATAACACAGTTGAAAAAATGTTAATTTTTGCCCTAAAAACATTTTTAGTATCTTATTACGATTCCTATTTACTATTAAAGAAACATATAAATATTAACAGGTTGTTTGAAAAGTACACCTTCATGAACTATTTTAAACTACTAACACATTAAAGAAGAATACAAACAAGAAACCCACCAATCCAAGAAGCTTGGTCTATGTCCACATGAAACTCAGATTCTGAGTGTGCCAATAAAGATGGCAGTACTGTAGAGGGATAGCCTAATGTCATTCCACTCAAAATAAGACCAATGTTTGATAGTGAGCTTGCAGTAATCTATGAACAAAATCCAAAAATATTAATGTCTACAAAAATGTAGCTACAAAATTTCCTGGAAAAAGCATATGATTTTAGGTTTAATGGAGTGATAAATTTTAAAATCATTAGGATTTATTCTTAGAAACAGATTTTAGGATTCACTTACTTTTGTTTGTTCAGAAAAATTGAAACTTTCTCTTTAAATTAAGTTCTAGGCATAGAAACAGTTCTCTTCCTCCACCCAACTTTTTTCAAACGAGTATTATATACAGCTGAGCAAAGAATGGACATTTTTCTTTACCTGAAGTTTTCTAGTCATTTTTCTTTGAATATAATCAAATTATTATATGTTTTAAATAATTTTAGTTAATTTTTTAAATAACCTAATTTTGCAAGCACTTAGTACTGTCATTAAAGGGTATGCCCGCCTTCGGGAAGATTATGCCTGTTCCTCCAAAGGACGTGGTCGGTGGCACAATTCTTACAAAATTATTTATTACCTTACAAATTATAATAATAAAACTAACACTTTACCTTAGATATCTTGCTTGGTTCTTCGGATCCGACCTATCAGGGATATTATAGAAGCTCAGGTAAAACAGCCTTTATACAAATTACAGCAAAGACTGAGTAATTATATTTCCTGTTTTTACAACACAAGTTGGACAAAATGTGCTTAATAATCTAACACGTCTCTCTGATTTAAATTGAAACTATATTACAGTACAATTGATTTGGCTTTATATAATTTTCCAAATATATATTCATTTCAAATTATTAGTTCATTAGATTAACCTGCTCGTCTCAACAGTGGGTAATCTGTAGGACCTTCTCAACACTGGAGTCTTGGATCCAAATCTATCAGTAAAAAAAATATGAAGATAATACTTCGGTAAAATCTCCTACTGATTACTTTATATCTATGACTTATAAGTATAGTTAATTAATAGATTTTATGGGATGCTTGAACAAGTGAGTTTGACTGGATCATATAAGTATTTTGATTAATATTTATGTTCATTACCTCTTAATAAAGGTCATTAGATCAATTACGGTCTCAATCCAAGATTTTACTCTGTCCGTAACTTCTTTTCTTCAGAAAATATTTGGGACTCAGACCCAAATAACAATATATAATTATTTACAGAACTTTGATATAGTTTATTTTTTTTTAAAGAAAACTGTTCACTAAACACTTTTAAATGTTTTAAACTTGCCTATAGTAGCACTTACTTTGAGTTACGGTCTGAATTGACAAAGGGACGCATCTCCCGAAACGGCCATCCTCAACAAGCAAAGCAAGTGCTACTATAGGCAAGTTTAAAACATTTAAAAGTGTTTAGTGATTACAAGTAGCTCACGCGAAGATGGAATCAACAAATGTTAAAACTGTTCAGTTCCCAACAATTATAATCAGGTGGCTGAGGGTGATTAATTTTACAAGTTTTTCAATATAATTTATATACAGTATTTTAAATTACTTTACCTGAGTTTAGCTGATTATTTTTATTGCATAATTAAACTTTGCAATAAAAAAAAAATGCTGGATGGCTGCTTGCATGGCTCACATCCTGCACTTCCAGGAGTTCGGTCTGATCTGTCTGTTTGTGAAACTGTTACCTCTAATTTGGACTGAATTAGTCATAAATAATTATGAATTATTAATTCATGAATTAATTATCATTTAATTCATAAATGCCTTGTTTTATGGTAAGATGAGTAGTAGTGATAAATATGCAGTTGAATTCGAAACAGCGAACTTCAAAAGAAAATTGCTTAAGAATTGGTTCTGAAATTTGAAGGTAAGAAAACCTCTAATGTTGAATTTCAAAATACAATTAGGAATCTGAGGCTAGAAAACAATTTAGTAGCAACTATACCTATAACTGTAGTAAGGTTGATATCACAATGGGCCCATTTTCTAGAGATGTCTTAAGGTTCATTCTTTCTACAGAAAAATATCTATAGGAATAATATCCTTTTAGAATTATTGCATAGCATACGAGAATTCTAGGGGTTTAATGTTTACAGCTTTGAAGAAACTAATTGAAATAATTATGGAAACTTTACAGACAATTTTTGGGGGGCAGCACAAGAAGGGTCAGGGGTGGAACACTCCAAGTGAAATTTTGGACATTTTTATCTTTAGAAATCATAATATTTTATGCTATTTTGGCAGTTAAAATTACACAATTCTTGGGTCATCAGGAAGCTGTTTCGCTAAAAACCTAGCAGTGTTTTATAGGGTAATATTTTTCTCCTAAAACTGACTGATTTAAATAAATGAATCCTTTATACCACAAATGACTTTTTCTTTTATTTAAAACCTTATATACATTTCAATTGCTTAGCAATCATCCTCAGAGGAAATTTACAATAAAAATAATCTTTTTTAATTGTAAATGACCTCCGAGGATGATTGATACAATTGAAATGTATATAAGGTTTTAAATAAAAGAAAAAGTCATTTTTGGTATAAAGATTTCATTTATTTAAACTGAACATTACACTACAGTTGTTTTATACAGTTAAAACTGATTGGTTTGGAGGGGACATGTGTCCCCCTTTGCCTACGCCCCTGTTTACTGCACAAAGCAGACAGACAATTTTCTCAAAACCCTCAATATAATGATTTAAAATTAGCTGTGATTATATTTACTAAAATAATTCAACAGCACCATACAAGTTATCGAAAAAAATTGCAACTAATGTTCAGTAATTTTAAAAATCATACATCAGGACCTAAAAGAAATATTTGTTGATTCCATCTTCACTATTTTTCCCTTGTAAATATTTTACAAATTGCCTATAGAAGCACTTACTTATGTTTGTTGATGATGGCCGTCCTGGGAGATGTGTCTTATTGTCAACTCAGACCGAAACTCTGCTAACAGAGTAAGTGCTACTATAGGCAAGTTGTAAAATATTTACAAGTGTTTTTAGTAAAAGAAATAATAAAATCACTATTGTTTAGTTAAACGCATCAACTAGAAAATTTTTACTTCATACCTTAAAATGTTTCAATATGTGTTCCCTTGGTTTCTATGGAAAACATCCAGCCAATAGTTGATCTCTAGCATGTTTGGATAATCATATTATGTATTATTGTATATCAGCAGCTGATGTGCAGTGATGTAAATAATAGAAATCCCTCATTGGTTCACTTTACAATATGTTCTTGACTATATACTAAAACCAGATCGAATGAATAAACTCTCTTGCTGGAGATTTAAGGAAAGCTCATTTGAACCGGTACTCTGAACTGACTGACCTATATGTTATTGAAAAGCTGGTAGTAGATTGGAACCCAGATGCCTTAGTTGAAAATTTCGTAAAAGGATTACTAAGCAGCTAATGAGAGTATACTAAAGGGATAAGGGAAGAAGTACACACTGTTCTCGATAAAACATCTAAATGGTCTCATAAACGATAGGATTGCAGTGATACACAGGACAGAAAGCTCCAAGAACATGGAATATTGCATCTTGTTAAGGAAGGTTCAAAGCAAATGGAAATTAGCGGTCACACTGTGTAAAAGATGGTAAAATGAAATATAAATTTTAATCATCATTTGATAGTTAAACTTGAGGTTTTATATATCCACTGTTCTTAAGATTAAAACTAGACTTAAACTAATATCCGACTGGAATTTCTCAATATATGCATTTCACTCTAGTGCATTGTTCCTTGATATTCAAATCAGTTAAGCTCATGAATAATTACCAGGTCATACATTAATTTTAGCTGAACTACTAGGTAAAATAAGCTTATAATTGACAAAAAAAAATTTTTTAATCTAAGGAAAAAAATAATTTATATATGTCTTTTTGAAAACACATAAATTATCATATATAAATTTATGCAATAATGTAACATTTAATAACAAGTGAAATGTGAAAAAAGGTGGAGAAAAATAAATGCTGTTAATTTTACATCGTTTACCTGTAAAAAATATTTTGTATTTTAGCATTTCTAGTCTTAGTTTCAAGGTCAAATGGAGAAAACTAATGATTTTAGTTAAATATTTTGACTCAGTCTTAAATTGTGGGGGAAAAAATCTCTAAATTTTCCTTTAATGAAAATACAGATATCAACCCAGACCCAGCAGCCATAAAGAATATATAAAATGAATTCAGTTGCCAAAGAAAACATGACACCAAAAGAAGACTTTGTCTTTACTAACCAGTCGAAAGGATACAACCAATTAATAAAATAACTGAGCGGTCTCTTCTTTTGTAATTCTATGACAATCTACTACTACAGTAATTAAGAATCTGTAGTATTCCATAGAAATTAAAATCACATCTTGCCTGAAAATTTCTTGTGAAAAAGGATGTATTTTTATGAATTTTTATGTGGAAAACATGTAATTAACAGTTGGACTCTATAAAAAAATGACGTTTCTCCAAAATTGGTTTAAACACTTTAAAAATGTGTTAAAATTAAGTTCAGATACTTTTTGTAGGTTAATCCGCTTTAATATTAGTTTAAGATTTATTATTTCAACCATCCTCAAATGATTAAACACAAAGTTTATATTCATTGATTCCATCTTAAAGCTACTAGTTTTAACTGAAAACACTTGTAAATATGTTAGAACTTACCTGTAGTAGCACTTACTATATTTGTTGAGGACGGCTGTTTTTGGAGATATGTCCAATTGTCAATTCATACCGTAACTGATCTCAAGGTTTTTGAAACAGACGTCCTCAACAAATATAAGTAAGTGCTACTATAGGCAAGTTTTAACATTTTTACAAGTTGTTTTAGCAAAGATTATAATATAAATAATGTATTATAGCTATAACCATTAATCATTTTAATTAAGTTACCTAAAATAATATTTCATTTTATAAATTTTAAACAACGACAATTCTATTGAAGTTTGAACATTTGTTTATTCAATTACACAAACTTCCAACAATATTAAACACTTGTAACTCTAATTAGTGTATTACACTAATTTGTTTACCCAATTATGAATTATGCCACTATTTCACAAATTCCTTATTTTTGTTCACTATTATTTTAATTAATATTGGGAGGTTTTCTTTCCACTATAAGATACAACAAAAAAATGTAAGTGGCATATGTAAAAAGTAGTTTAGGCAAATTTTAATTGAATTTTTAATTTTTTTCATAAATTATATTGATTGTGTATTTGTCAAAAATTAGTTTTTGACAATTTAGATGATTGTATATTTATTTTCACCTGTATACATGTAGATTTCCAAGATAAATATCCAATAGAGGCTGCCATTCTTTCATTAACATTTCAAATACTATCACTGAACATCATTGCTAATCAGATACAATATTGCCAGTCCCTTTGTTTTATATCAGATGTTTCAATCTAATAATCTTTGATAAGATCTAAGTAGGCTACAAAATTCATGATATTACTGCTAGTATGTCGAAGTATTGTCTAATACTAATTACAGTTGATTTATTCAACTTTTCTTTACATTTTTAAATGGTGCAATGAGAAGAATAAGAACTAAACAAGTTTGTATCATTTGTTGCAGAAAAAGTTTAAATAAAACTATTCTGATTTTTTATTTGTAAGTGTAAATTTGTTGCAACTGGCTTTCTGAAAATCTTTCATTGAATATGTAGTGGGTGTTAGGATCATATGTCAAGTGCCTTATCTGTTTATTTGTACAATGAATGCTGCAGGCCTAAGTATTAAAAAGAACATACAACTTTCATGTTTCCAGAGTACAATATTAACAAATACGTACTCAGAGAATGCACACACAATATGTATTTGTATGTCAGAAAATACTTTTCAGACAAATATCACTAACAATAATGTACTTATATATCAACTATATGTTCTTTTAGTGTCAAGAATTTATAAAACTAAGTATCAATTCAGTGGCCATCTGTGAAAGTGATGTGATTTGAGTTTTAAAAAACATTCACCTGCATAAAATTTGAAGGGAAATTTAAGATAAATTTGAATGAAACAACCTGTATATATAAATACCATAAAGATGTGGTTGGCTAAATTTCCCTTTTGCAATGCAGGTCTTTTTTTGTGTATCTATAGTCTATTTGTAATCGCAAAATTTAAAAGATTATTAACAATTTATTTATTCTTATTTATTTTAACTCTCCTAATAATGAAAATGGCCTAGAATTATTTTATTTAATATTAAATATTTCACTGAGCCTTTGATGTCCACTCACCCGAGATTAATTTAAATTGTATCATATATTCCCTCAGTAGTTCTAAGACCAGTGGGACTCCAAAATATCCCCTTTGGGAATACAATTTCTTTATGAAATCTGTTTTGTTTCTTATGAATGTATCTATGTTCCGGATTATTTTGTTCGTATGTTTTGTGCTGGGGTTTTGTGCTGGGGTTTGTTACCTTTGTGCTGGGGTATTTCGGTGGTTTATAATTAACAGGATGGGCATGTTTGTTCTGTGAATATTTGGTAGAGCTTAGAATGTAGGTGTTATGGGTAGATAAGTTTCATGTTGAGTTACTTATCTGTGTTTATATGTTTACAACTGTTTACAATTTTTTGGTATTTTTAAAAATTTTTTGTAGTTGTTTTATTTTAACTTGCAGTTTTTGTGTTGTACATCTTGAGATTTTTGTATAAATTACACCTTTTCGTATTAACTTGGCAAAATACCACACTTACTGATTTATTCAGCAGATGTGTTTCACACTACGTCATCGCATTATTCAATTCTGTGAGTCACTGAAAAGACTGTTGCTCAGGTGTGTTGTGTTGGTATGAGTTTCTGTTCTGTTTTGTGTTAATGTTCATAAAGTAGATTTTAATTGTTTCGTCATTTAGAATATGTTGGGAGTAGTATTTATGTTGTTTGTATATCTCGTAGTTTTCTACTGTGTTAAGTTAATACAATATACTACTCTGTTATCTACACTACGGTTGGATTTTCATTTGCATATCTGTAAAATATAGGTTTTATATTTTTCATATAGATGTTGAAACAGCCTTCCTGTATGAGAATATTAACCTTTTTCAACCATAACTGTTTGTCAATAAAGGACAACCCTCAATGAAGATTGCCAATAATGCCTTTGTAATTCTGTAGGGGAAAATGACCCTAGTTTCATTGATAACCCCACAACTAATCAAGTTTCAATAAAACGTGCTGAGACTACTATACACAAATAGAAGACTAGACATACTAAGAACACCCACCTTTTTATAAAAAATTTTATCGATATCAAAGAAATTTCCCTTATAAATCTTGAAAGTGGTGAAGTTCTAGTAAAATTCTTAAGAGAGATATTTCAAAATTATTTTAATGAGATTGGTTTCTGAATGAAAAGTGATTTCTTAAATATACTTGTACTTTTAGTTTTGATGTTTTTATCACTGAATGGACATATCAGTTATTATAATGATTATTGTAGAATTAAAATTCTAACACCAGTGTTGAGTAGAATTATGAATTGTACAACTGTGCTGCCCCCTACAATTAAGAATTCTAAAGCTTCCATCATTGTTATAGTATTCTTTCAATCAATTTCATTACTTTGCCACACTTATTAAATAATTCTCTTGTCCATCAGTATTCAACAGATCTTCTAATCACATGTTTCAATTGTTCATCCTGTCACCATTTTCCTTTTCTTATACAAACATAAAACAAATACACTAATGAATGTCCCCTATTGAAGAACTAACTGCAATATACCTATTCAGCAATTTAGGTCAAAATCTAAAAATGTTTTCCATCATAATGTTTTTTTTAAGCTTTTGACCAGAACAACAATGATTGATTAAACCCAGTTCATTTTTGTAGATAGTAAGTTTATTTGGCTGCAAGCAGATTGTATCAGTATATACCGCAATTACTAAGCCGCCCACTTGAATATACACAAGAAAAATGTTTTGTTACCATTACTGATTTTCAAGTTTTATTTTTATGAGCATTTTACTACAAGATCATCTCTCTAATAATTATAATGCGCATACAAACCAAGATAAATTATGTTGTGCAGCTCATAGAAAAAGAAAGTAGTGAAATATTTTTAATTGCAACTGAATAATTTATTGTTTGAGCAGCAACCAGTACTAAACTGTTTAAAACTTGATCAGAATCTTAGAGTTGACCTATCAGTTTTGTTCCATTTCAGTAAGTCCTCCGTTGTTTATTATGAGTGTCATTTTAATATAAGACTATTTTTTTGAAGAAAAACTTTAGAAACTATAACTTGTGCAAACTTGAATTTAAGTAACTGTAATTTTAATGACTACCACAAGCCTTCTAAAAGAGATGAAAATATACTTTGTGTCATAGAAGGACAGTGATTAGTGCCACAGAATAACAGTCAAACCTCCAGTAATTTGGAAGGTGGAAAATTCAGGACTAAGAAGAGAATCAGTTATAGACTTTCAATACTGGTCACAACCTATACCATGTTGCCGTATTAACTCTGCATCTGCACAAATTTTTAGCAACAGAACTGTGGAGATGGCAGATAGCACCTGTTGACACTGACTGTTAAGTCATACAATCTTACTTACTTACTTACTAGCCAACGCCCACTCTTGGCTGTTGGCCCATTTGGTGGTTCTACTCGCTGACCAGTAGAGGCGATAAATCTCATATACATACAATCTCACCATACAATCTATTCAAGATGTATTGTGAAGATAAAGGACCAATAACCTGATATTCAGGTATGCCATAAAATGCAAATATTCATACCTATATATTTCTTTCCTTGATCTATAAATGGATAAAAATTGTTTAAATACTAATTTCAGGGTAATAAACGAGAAAAATTGATAGCTAGTTACTATCAAGTTATACTAAAAGGAGAAAAATAGAAGATTGTAATTTACAGTTTTTTATTTGTTTGAGATTTTAGATTTTATTTTACTGGGCTGTTCCAAAAGCAGATTTTATGCCTCAAAATGTTTTTTTTTAATTTATACTATATTTGTTAAGTATATTATTTCAATAATTTATAGCAGTTTTTTATTTGTATTCTTTGTAGCAAATACTGCAACGATTGCTGTTTGTTTTACACCATACTTAGTTTTGTTTTCAAGAGGAGTTGTTTGATGTGATGATAAGAAATATCGAAATCTTGTTGCTGTTCATGACGAGCTGGTTGTTAATTCTTATTACACTTTTGCTATTTCTTGCGACCAGACTTTTTGTAAACTAAAAGTTGTTAAATTGTTAACTTACACTTGGAGAAATGTTTTCGACTTATGATTCACCGTACTAGTTGTAAGACGAAAACGTTTCCTCAAGTGTAACAAAAGTGTATAGCAAAAGTGTAATAAGATAAGAAATAATTATTAGATGGGATAGGCTATTATTAAAATTCTTTTAACTGTCATTAGCAAAAGAATATATAGTAACTTTGGTCAACTTTATTATTATTATTATCATAATAATAAATTGCTTTATGCAATAATTTGGTTATGCTATAAAACTTCAAAATGTTCAGTTGAAGTTCAAATGTTTCATGTCTCTTACTTATTCTAAAATGGTTAAGGATTAATGGTTTTGACACAATAATACAGATTTTAATTGATAAATGTATTATATACAAAAGAGGTACAGAATTTCCTTAACTAAATTAATTTTGCATGTGTGACATACACATACACACACACACACACACACACACACACACACACACACACACACACACACACACACACACACACTTGTAGAAAGATTGTCTTTAAAAATATTACTTGCAAATACTGTTTGACTAAAAAATATCATTGGAATTAAGTTTCTTATCTAAATCTAAACATATTTGGAATCAATTGGGATAATTATCTGTAAAAGCAATTTTCATTAATTTAAAATGAAATTACTGAAAACTGAAACAAACAAGAATTATAGAAAATAACCAGCCCATTCATAATATATAATATACATTCTATTGCATTAAAGTATCTATCAATCTTTGTGCAACTGATATTTATACCGTATATATTATGTAAAAAAAGTTAAACATTAATATTCAACTTTATGCTTGTACATACATGACTGTAGAATTAAGTATTTTTAATAAACATTGAAAACCATTTAAATATAATTTCAAATAGAACTAAAGACTAAAATATATAAATTATATGTAAGAGTGAAAGAGGACTAAAATATTTCTTATAAACATTTAAATATAATTACACTTGAAACTAAAGTGTAAAAAAAATTATAGTAAAATATATGACTGCTACATATAAAATTATATAGTACAATATATATGACACAGATCGATTTAAAATATATATTTAGTAAATGCAAATTGTATTTCTGACTCCAGGTAAAAAAAAAATTATTAAAACACTTGTAAATATTTTATAACTTGCCTGTAGTAGCACTTACTTATATTTGTTGAGGACGGCCGTTTCGAGAGATGTGTCCCATTGTCAACTCAGACCGCAACTCCGGTCAACTCCGGAGTTGTCTGAGTTGACAATGGGACACATCTCCGGGAACGCTCATCCTCAACAAATATAAGTAAGAGCTACAATAGGCAAGTTATAAAATATTTACAAGTGTTTTAATGAAAACAAGTAGCTCGCATGAAGATGGAATCAAGAATAATGAAAGAAATTTAGTACAAATTATTGACTACAGGGGTATGGTAATACAAGAAGGGGGAAGTTTATTGAGAACGTAAAAGAAGATTTTTTTTCTACAGAAGGTATTTAATACTATGTTAGCATTAATAATGTGGGACGAAAGGTTAGAACACATTTAAATACATTAAAATATCTTTTTTTAATATTTATCAGAAAAACAATGTTTATTTCTTAGAAAAATCTTAACATCTATTCTGAACAATACTAAATTTGCTGGATAAATATAATTAAATAATTAAAATACTTTTCCTGTAATATTTTTTTGAATAAAAAAAAGGAAAGCGGCAAAGCTTAATGTGCTAACTTTGTTTTGAACAATAGCTTACTACTTTGAAAACGTAAAGTCTATCATCATAAACATAAAGGGACAATTATTTAATTTCAAATCTTAATTCATAATTATATTTCTCTGAGATCTTGGTACAAAAAGGTTTTATATAAATGCATGATCATTAAACCTAGTTTAAAGTTTCTCTTTGGGGAGATTTCACATTTGTTGGAAGTCTGGTGTTCTCCAATGTCTCTTCATCCTGGTCTAATTGTTTTCCTGCACAAATAACAAATATTTCAGGAAAATATATATTAAGGAAACAAGTAATACACAAAAAAAAAATTTAAGTCAATTCCTACTTAAATCAACAAAGAAAAATTTTATTTGAGTTTTTTCTACTTTATAATTAATTACAGGTAATATAAATATTTATATACATATGCCAGAACAACAATATTAATTTTAGGCAGTTTTGTCAACATAATAACTAGGGATGGGCCGATTCCTAAAATTTTCGATTCCGATTCCGATTCTAAGATTTTCCGTTCGATTCTCGATTCTTTAGTCGATTCTCGATTCTTTCAAGTTATATTTGCTTACATTCTAGTTCTCTAATAATTAATTTAGTTAACATCTCGGTCATATGGCAAAACCTTTTAAAAGTTCTGTTTTAATGTAATAGGCTACACAAAACCTTCAACCTTGATTTATCAATAGGATTTTTTTTAAACATAAAAACATATCAGATTAAAGTAATGACTTATTTTAAAGTTAAAAATGTGAACTTTACTTATTTTATGATGTTGGAAAAAATTCCTAAGCCTATTTACATTGTCTCCCAAACAAAACAAAAATTAAAAACAAACGAACAACATAAAAAGTAAAAAATTAATACAAATAGGATAGTTTTTAATATTTAAAAGTCTGGCAGGTAATGTACATTTCTGTTCAAAAACACAAGCATTTGAACACGTTGTGGGACAAGCTAGTTTCCCTGAACCGAATACCGTCGGGCCTCTTAACGCTTTATGTTTATTAGTACTACTCAGCTGGTGTTGCTACTTTTGGAAAAATTAAGGCACAGTATTTAACAACAAGTTTCACACTACTTACAGATGTATTTACGATGGTTTTTGTTTGATAGATAAACGCCGACGGGATTAAAAACATGATGTTATTCTAAGAGCTTTTTGTCCGTAGTTACGGGCTCACACTCATATCTGTTATAACGTATTGTAATGAATTTCACTACTGTTTTCAAAATTTCACAGAATCTTAAAAGTAAGTCGGAAATATTGACTAAATATTTAGTTGTAAACTAATCCTTAAAAACGGACTTTGTGAAAGTTAAGTACAAACATTGATACACTTAGATAAACTCATCCTTACTAGGAAGTAAATTATAACGTAAATTCCTTAACAAGTAAATTATTTGGTGTTAAAACTTATACTTAATATGAATCTTGGATAGTATTTACTGGACCTGTAGCAGTACTTATCAGAGAGAGAATATATTACACTTTAGTTCTATATTCAAAATATTTATAAACTCAAATCAATCACATGTGACACGTTTACGTGTCTTAGTGATAGGCGCAAAAACACTTTTATCACCAGTCAGTTTATTATTTGGGTAGCCGGGACATGAAATTATGGTTTTGTTGTTTCTTGCTAACACAAAACACAAAACATATCAAAACAGTGTTGCACTGATAATAAAATTTAATTAAATCAAAAACAATGTCGGGTAAATTGGTCCGACGGAGTTCATTTACGTTTCACTTACGGTAGGAAAAAACTATGTTGGGCCAGTTGGTCCGACATGTATTTTTATAAATATTATGATGAGAAATGTATATTCATACTTAGATATGATAGGGGAACAAAGTATAAGAACATATGGTTTAAAAATGAGCTTAAAATATTTTGGCAATTCTCTATGAAAACGCGATATTGTGGCCGGCAGCTAAAGTATTAAAGTACAGTGACGCGTTCGCTTTGTTTGTTAAACTACACGAACTATTTCACCTGTAAGTTTATATTACTGTACATTATTTTGCTACGTTTTTAGCTACTGTGCAGATCTGTTTATCATGTAATAAATAGTTTCATTTGCTGTTACAATCGTGTTTATTTTCTTTTCGCTCCGAAATATATTACATTACTGTGAGAGTGATATCTGTATATAATATAATTTATTGAGGTTAAGTTTCGGAGGAATAATACGGTGTTTCTGTTAACCGTCTATTCGCTCAACCATCATGGCCACGGTTAATCGAGTTTTTACTGTACTTTTTTGTGTTTTGTTCTGACATCTATAAATCAGTGGCAGTAAGACATGTGGGGGAGAGAGAGAGAGAGAGAGACTATCGAACCCCCTCTAGTGAGAGAGAGAGACGAGCGATGTCAAACGACCAGAAATGGTTACGATCTTGATTGCTGTTGCTTCATAAATAATAATATTTTCGTTTACTTTAATCATTTAATTCATTCAAATCAACCAATACATAAATAAGATATAGTTGGTAATTAATTATTTTTCCAATAAATTACTCCACACAAATATCTTAATAGTTAACAAAATAGGAATCGGAATCGACACTTTTATGATGAAGAATCGAGTATCGACGATTCCTCGATACCACCTAGAATCGACGATTCCTGGAATAGAGAATCGGAATCGGCCCATCCCTAATAATAATGTATTTATTAATCCTATGCAACAAGTATATTTGCTACATTTTTAAAAAGTAAAACCATTTGTTTCATAATTTTTTAAATATATAATACCAAAATTTAGTACTTATTGAAATCAAAGATGTTATATTTGTACAGTACTACTACAAGTAAATAATTGTTTGTTGCATAACAGACTTACTTTTCCTGGAAAATCTTTGTTCTATTTCTTTTAAAGTTTTTCCTTCAGTCTCTGGAAGAAAGACAATAACAAATATCGTGCCCAGAAGAGCCATAATAGCATAGAACCCAAATACACCATATGTATTCATTGATACTTTCATGGTTGGATATAATTTAATGACTAGAAAGTTTACGGTATATGCTATACTTGTTGTCAATCCTCCAGCAATCTGAAATCATAGATACTATTAATTTTAAATATTTTAATACAGTAATAGCTCATTGTTTAGCACTTATTCATTTTAGCACTTGTACAAATCCTTTTCAAGGTCATCAACTATTTTTTATCAATATGTTGTAGTAATTTTAAAATGAAAAACAGATATTCTTAAAGGTTTCTACATGACCAGAAATGATATTCCCCAATTTGCTACACTGTCATGATTCTTATTATAAATAATTATGTATAATAATTATACATATAATATGGGTGTGTGATGTAGGTTTATCAATGGTAACCATGTTTTCAAGCCATTCCATTTAAGTTTTGTTGAGCAAGCGAGTATGGGTACATTGACTGTCTATTTTGTTTAATTTTATTAAGTGTTTAAAGTTAAAACATTGAAAGTATAAGAGTTTCAGTTTAGTTATAAAAATACAAGTTCTAAGGTTAGAAGCTGGAGAATATCATGTTAACATAGGCAGTTCTTGAAATTGGCACCATCAATCATCAGCATAATTCAATAAAACTGAGAAGATTAAAGCAACTGTGAGGACATAAAAAAATTTGATGACCATCAAAGTTACTCGTTCCAGAAACTATATTTTAGAAGAAACTGAAAAATGTTTATCATTATCACTATTTTGTAAATCATAGATACGATTTATTTTCACCAATTAGAGCTCGCCAGCTTGGTACTAATGGTTCTATATTAGGTGCACAAAATTAAATGTTGAGATAATATTCAATCTAAGACTAACAACTGTTAATTTGTAGTGAGTTCTTTTATGTTTGTCTTACCACTGAAATTACCTGGCCATTCATAAATTTTTAGTATTGAAAATATAAATTATTAGGTATTTTTTTGGTAAATTAAAGTTTAATTTAATGAGCAATCAATGAGTTTTTGTTTGTTAAAACCAGAAATTTTTTCATTTAATATTAATGTGTTCAAAATACAGATTTGATGCCTAACAATAAATTTATTTAATAATAATAAATTAAAGTTAATATTTCTATAATTTGTTTGTAACAGAACAAAAGCAGAGCTATTTTAAAGTTTACTGCAATATGTGAGCAAAGCGTTATGTTATAGTTGATGCATAACGTGAAAAATTATGTTATAGTGAGAAGAAATTAAACAGGTTAATATATATATTGAGGTAATATATTTGATTAATTCTTATGAAAGTTAAAGATTTTATATTTTAAACTAAGGTATTAGAAATTAATAACAGAACAGTACATCCTTGCTATTCGCAAATTTGGTTTTAGTGATTTTATGGTTGGCAAAATTACAGCATTTCCTGCTAATATGTATTGTATTTTAAGACAAAAGAGTATAGTTACTGTGCAGATTGTAGGATGTGTTCTCGCTTTATTTATTTTGTACGGTACTGTAGTTATCTATCATAGAGAAATCTAATTATTCTCCAAACATCTGTTATGTTTCGATGCTACACTACTACTCTAAAATTAGGTGTTTAAAAATTTAGTGGGTAGAGTTTAACAATGGAGAATATGTATGTCTGTGAGTGTGAGCGTGCATGTTTATTAGAATTTTTTGTTTTTGGATTGAAGGAAAACATCAGTAAAGAATAAAAAATATGTATATAATTAAGTACTTTGTAAATATACCATACCATATTATAAGTGTACAGTTTAACTGTTATAAATATTAACATATTTGATGTGGAACATGACCCTCCCCATTCCATATACGGTCAGTTTCAGTATTCGCAGTTTTACTACTTGCAGTGTGTTCGGGGAATGTAACTCCCAAGAATAATGAACGATTACTGTAATACGATCAACAAATGGAGGAAATATTATAAAATAAAATATTCAGTGCGCTAGGTCATACAAAAGTAAACTATTTTATCAAACTTACTCCTCTAACTCGGTCAGGATAAACCTCTCCAATCATTGACCAAGGCAATGTAAGGAAGCCCAGTGTACCAAAAAGGATATACGCCAAAATCATGTATATTGGTAGAAAAGAAGTTGACTGCAAAGCTGGTGAAATCATAGAGTTAGTAACATTTGTTAAATTCTCTGTGATGGTGTTTATCTCTGTGATATTTTCAGAAAATATTTCTGCTGATATACTCCGTTGCAAAGATTCAACATAGGAGTTTAAGGCTAGTACAAGAAGTGATAATGCCATCCCAGTTCCAGATATAATAGCTGTAGGCCGACGTCCTAGTGTCTTTGACATCCAAGCAGACACAATTGTAAAAAGAAGTCGAATGAAACCAATAAATACTGTCACTGCAAAAGCATCAACTGATACATTCGTCGTTTTCACAACATCTACCTAAATCAGAATTTCAAATTTTAATTAATGTAACATAAGAATTATTTAATTTGACTAATAATAGCAATTTTTAAAAGCCAGTGGCTATATAGGATTTGATTCCAGAAGATACCCAATTCTATCTACTCTTCCAACAAAAAGCAAAAAAAAAAATTATGTTTCAATTTTGATTTTTTAGGAAACTGTTTTTTTACACGGGTAATATTACAGAACTCATACATAGTAGAGCAAGTAATATGTATGATTTATCAGGCACACATTTTTGAGAAAGACTGCAAATTAATATAAACTATAAAATAAATTCTACTTTATGTTAATATCTCTATAAAACATTCTGCCTTAAACATTTGTTTACCTTTTGTATTCTTCTTTACCAACATTTTATAAAATATGTAACAAAAATATTCAATTTTAAATATTTTGGAGGAGCCCAGGATTCTTCTGGCCTGATATAAATGTTACTGTCTTAAGCTACTTACAAGAAAAGCATAGTGGGATCTAGGAATGGTCGATCCAGTGACTTTAATGGATTGGTGATTTTAGTAACAGAGTCAGGTTTGGAAGAGTGACTTTTACCGGTGACTTTATATTTTGATTTAAAACAGAATAGGATTCTATGTAGGTGAAATTGGCCAGAGGTAGTGGGGGATACCGTCATCTGAGCGAATAGGAGGTTCACATCTTGTTGTGTGGGTGAGCTTTGTTGCCAATTTGACATTAAACTTCTGTTCATCGCTAAGTTTCATCGTAGCTGTGGTGGATTAATTTACTAGTACTGTAGCTTGTTCGTTCGCCACTGGCGATGGCGCGTTGAGAGTCAGTGCATTCAAACTGACAACACAGCATCCCTACCCACCCACAGACCCATTCCTATTCTACTTTAAATCAAAGTATAGTAGCAGTGACAAGGGATACTTTGACTGCTCTGTATGTGGCAATAACAGGCAGGCATACCACACTGGTGAAATGATTCCACACCTCGCTTTATTTAAGGCTCATTTTATTTAAAAATAAACTCATATGAAATTAAGAACAAATTACCAAGTGTCCAATAGCGTCTACTGTACTCAATACTGTCACTATCTTAAAACCTGACACAAATCGACCACCCACACACGACGTAAATCAGTAAAACTAGTGACAGGGATAAATCAACCGATAACAGCCATGGTAAAATATCAGTAACTTTTCAGTTGCAACAGCGACCTTTTGAGTAATCACAATAGAGACAGCATTCCTCTCCCCTTCAGTCAACAAAAATGGACGTTGATTGGCGCCATGATCCGAGTGGTGACAGCAGAGCGAGTGACAGCCACAAACCAACCAATGATAGCCATTTCATTCAGTGAGAGTGATAAATCAACCAATGACAGCCATCTCATCCAGAGACAAATCAACCAATGACAGCCGTTTCATCCAGAGGGGGTGACTTTTTGTCCAATCACAACAGAGCCAAAAGATCCATTGTCACTGGAACTTTCATTTTCCATATTTGGCATTGATACCACCAGTGACAAACGAATATCAATGACAAGTTACCATGACAGAAATTATTAACCATCTCTAGTGAGATCAGAGTATAAATGCATCAAGTGTAGATTTTACAAACATTAAAACCAGATGAAATACAAAACACTTACTCTGTAGTTCTATACAACACATCACTGTATCTTTTATTGGTGTGTATTGAATTTATGTAAAATTTCAATACCAATTCATTATTAAATTATCAAAATTTTATAATAATTCAAAAGTTATTTGTAATTTTATGTAGAACCATTAAACAACTATTAATATTTTATAATTTTTACAAATAGAATTTTTTTCAGAATTTCCCCTCAGTCTTTATAATTTAAAAGTTGTACGCATGTTCTTATAAATACATATTAGTTGGAAAATTGTTTTTAGTTTCACTGTGTGTTGAAATAGGAACACACACACACACACACACACACACAACACTTATGCCTATTTAGTAAATGAGCTTTTAAGTGTGATTTTGCAATCACATAAAACTATAAACATATTTATTGTTTACAATTTAATCCAATACTGAAGTAAAAACAACGTTAGTAGAAATTAGTTATAACATCAAATACGATAATTATGCTGCAATAAGAAAATGTCATAAGACAAAAGGAAATTAAATTAACCATGCTTAGAGTAATTCTTGTGAACTCAATCAATTTTAAAATGAAATACAATAAGACACTTTACAATATGTAATTTACTGAATTTGTTCCATATATTATATTAGAAAATGCCTATAGATTCTACTAACAACATTTACATATAACTGCACATTATTTACTTGCATATACTGAAACTATCTGCACTTGGGCCTTGTTTCGATGTAGACAAAATTTATTTAGTGTTGTCAAATGCTCAATCAACGAAGTTTCTGTGTAGTAACAAAATACATTTGTTTGATGTTGTACAAAAACTTGGTTGACAGGTGAGTCAAGAAACCTTTATTTATTAAAAATTTTGCTACATTTGGAAGACTAAATTACCGTCCTCATTCAGGCCTGATCTCATCCTTTGTACTATTTTTAAAGCTATTAGAACAGAAGAGGGATAGTTCTTCTGGTGCTAATAACTTTGAAAATAGTACAAAGGAGGAAATCAGGCCTGAATAAGGACAATTTGGTCGTCAAAACATAGCCCAATTTTTAATAAATCAAGGTTTCTTGACTCACGTATCAACTGAGTTTGTGTTCAACAAAAAATTTTGTGAGGTATACCTCATCATAGATTTGTTTGATGTTATGGAATACAACAGTACTAGAATAATTATTGGTGTATACGAGATGCTGCCTAATTTGATGTTGTTACAACCAAGATCTACTGTACTTAATAATTATAACTTACAGCATAAAATATGACAACAAATGTTCCAGAGGTTTGTTGAAAGAAAAAGAAGAAGTTCATTATAAAAAATGGCTTATATGTTTCTGGTTTGCTAAATGCTAACAACGAATTTTTGAAGCTAATCGATTTCCTTCTTAAAGCATTAAATCTATGAGATATTTCTTCCAATTCTGCTTCAGCTTCTTCTGTGGAGTATTTGTTGATTTTCTTAAGGCTTCTTTTTGCTTCTTCAAATCTTTTTTTGGCCACCAGCCACACTGGGCTTTCAGGAAGGATCATCACAATAAGGAAAAATGATACTAATGGGAATACTGCACAAATACCAGCAACAAACTGCCATCTTTCCTAGAAAACCAAATTGAACTTGTAATAAAAACTGTACATCTAATCCTAGTTAAAAAATAGAATATTAAATATATAATTCCGTAAACAGAATTTTCAGAGAAAGATTATGGGAGCTTGGAAAATCGTACAGAGCTGGGCGATATCTCAAAATAAAGGTATTGAAGAAGTGGGAAAAATATAGGTTTTTCTCAATTTACAACATTTATAGGGTTTTGAGGAACTTAAAGTTACCAAATTCTCCATAAGAAATATATTGCAATGAAAAACAACTGAGTATGATTTGTAAACAAACAAATACTTTAACACTTTGAAAGCAGCTTATGTGTATAGATTGCAATGACAAACAGATGATTATGGTTTGTAAACAAACAAATATGTTAACAATATTAAAGGTTATGTGTATAGGTCACAAAAATCAATTTGAAAACACTTCACTAAAAGTATAGTTTATAAGAAAATTTTGTTGTGAATAACTAGAATATATTAAATTTAATTTATATTACAAAAGTTTATAATTTGTTTCAATATGAATAGGGCTATTAGCCCCTACAAGCACCTAGTAATGTTATATAATTTTGTGTAGCTTCCTTAAAGCCTCATAACGCATCTTCTTAGGTCCTTTTTGTTTTAAAAAACATATGGCCAGCCTTAACTTAACATGAAGTTGCTAGTCCCATTAAAGGCACATTCACTATTGGTGCATTCTCAAATCTAAAATTATTTCACTGATTAAACTATAATTAAATTTTACCTAAGTGAATATTTAAGAGCTTACTTGCTGATGCGTTTCGAAACAACATTCCTTTTACGGAGCAAGAGGCTTGCTTCATAAAAGGAATGCTTGTTTCAAAATGCTTCAGCTAGTAAGGTCTAAGTATTCACTTATATAAGTATTATTTATTATATTTAATTATGTTACGTGTAATGAATCAGACTATTATTAATTTCGTACAATTGGTTTTTAATCTAATTACATATGAGAAGAAACTTGATCGAAAAACTTCCAAAATTGAGTTTAGTCACCCTCCTCTGAACAAAGTCGTCAGAGAATTGACAGACAATATATGGTTTAAAATTGGTTTTTTAAAATTTGTCTCACATAGCATATTTTTCTATTCCAAGGCATTGTGCGCCATATGTTGTCGATTTTTAATAGTTTTTTTTTTTAAATGTAAGGGATTTTTTGAGCATTTTTGTTGCCCCCTTTTTATACCATCCATGTGAGGGGTGGGGAACAGCATTTTTCTTCAAGAAAATAATCTATATGGTAGCAACTTTTATTAATAATAATAACCTACTGTATATCAATACTACTGGGTAATTACGCGTTAATAACATTAAATGAGAAAATATTTTAAGTATCATAGGTTTATATATTTGCACTAATGTGACATTTTTAGACTTGGCAACTGCTATTAGACATATTTCCCTAACAGCCAATCTAGTAGCTAACTTTGATACATCTGAGTTATACTCTAAACTATGTGTCTCACTCAAATAAACAAAACTTCAATGAACAATAATTACAAATAGTATTATGCTGTTAGTAAAAATAAACCAAGACTTACCATATCTAACATTTTTATTGTTATTTGAAAATTTAAATTTATATGATAGAGCCCCTAGGCCCAGGCCTAATGGTAAATCTATGCAAGTTTTGTATAAATTAAAATATTCAAATTTGAAAGTTTTCAAAAAATTATTATATTTTGTTTAATAGGATATTGACACTAAGACTTTTATAGTGTATGTTTAACTTTATTGTATACAATTTCTTATAAAATTGAAGTTTTAAAAATTAATTAATTCATATAATACTAAATTCAATTTTTTAAGTTTTAAATTGTAAAAGAAAACACCATTCTAATAATATTTCTTAAAATTTTAATTACAAACATTATTAGAAATCAGTTCATTCTGAAAACTGTCAGTGGCTTAATAAACACCTATGGTAATTTGCTTGTTGGCTTCTTTTTAAAAAAAAGTAGATTAATAAAATCTTAGCAGTATTACAAAATGATGATAAAATATTTCATTTTTATTAGAAAAGAATAACTACAGTAGAACCTTTCTAATCCGTCACCTTCTGTAATTCGTCATAATAACAAACATCATCTGTAAGGTCACATAGTATACCCATTGGTCATCAGTTAAGGCTGATACCAGACATGAGTTATTGGATTACTGAGAAAATCTCTCAACACAATCTTGGTTCTCATACATCTCATACGTGTGATAAATTATAGTAGAAATATTCAGTAATCCACAAGACAACAGCATAGTAGACAGCGATGAGTTGCATTATATGTTACACTGTAGTTTATATAAATTGTATTCTACAGTTAATATTTTGTTTCCTTTTTGTTTTACAATTTTTTCCAACAGTGGCCATATAAAGGTAGATGGTTATAAATGACTAAATGTGGTTATAAAACTTTAATGTTGCTTGATAAGTATGACATTCTACAATTGTTACAAAAAAGCGAAAGTGCGGTTAAGCTATCTTTGGAATTCCAGTTGACCATGAATGATGTCAAAAAATGGCAGTAAAATTGAAGAGCTCATGGCAAAAATGGAGGTTTTCGATGGAGATGCTAACAAACAAAAAGAATGACAACACACATTCACGCATTCATCAACTTGATTATGCAATGTTTATCTGGTTACACAAACTATAGAAATTATACTGTAGAATACAGACTAGTGTTTTTATCGTGTTGAGTAATAGTGCTGTTGAATTTTTCGGTCTACATAAATCATGTAAGTACAACATTAATTACATTACATACTTATTTACATATTTATGTGCTATGTGTATCCAAAATTACATGTTAATTTCAAGATTTCCGTAATTCGTCTTTTTCTCTAATTCATCATGCCCTCGGTCCCGAACATGACAAATTAGAGAGGTTCTACTGTATATTTTAAGGTATACAATAGATAAATGCTTTGAAGCAAAAATTTTTTGAATAAAAAAATTTTAAACAGTAAACAAAGTTGTAGCTCATGATCCCTTGGTTCTTTACTTTACAGGTCGTAGCTCATTTGGGGTTCAGTTATTGAAAATAGGTTAAAAGAAATTCGATGTGAATACATATAGAATATAATTATTTTTTGTAAAAAAGTTATGCTTTTGCTCATTATGGTTTGTATGTAGCGAACAATTTTTAACTTACCTTCAACAGCCATCCTAACAAGTAAACTATAGTGATTCCCAAAGATATGGCTACTGATCCACCAGTTATTAACAAGCCTCTAAGTTTTACACCAACTACTTCAGTCACATATATAGTTGATGCTACACTTGAAAAACCCGCTGCAAGGCCAGTAAGAATACGTCCTAAGTAAATTCTTTCCAAAGTTGGACATATTGAGATTAGAAGCCAACCAGTAATAAGTGGAAATGTTACGAGAAGTAATGCGACGCGTCGTCCAAATCTATCCAGAAGTGGTCCAATTGTGAGACATCCCACAGGAGTTGCAATCGATGAAACACTGGCTACCAAAACAAATGTAGTTATTTTTTTACATCATACGTATTTTATTACACAAAGAAATACAAGTATAAATTTATTTGAGCTTAGTAAAATAACAACTTGCGGTAATTAAAGTGAATTTATAAAAGCTTACAGACATGTAATGTTTTTGAACTCACTTCATCAGTGTCAGGTTGACGTCCTAGTGGCTACTATAAATACTAATAAAGATCTAAGATTGCTCTGCATGATCGAAAAAGTTATATCTCAGTAAGTGTTCCCCTAACATTATGAACAACAAAATCCATGTGCAAGTAGGTGTATAGTTTTATATACTGCCTTACTGATATACCAAAAAGAAAATAAAACATATCCCACTTTGTTAAAGATAAAAAATAATTACATTAATTAAAGGTCAGTAACAACATTAATTTTTTTAATTTTCGTTTTTATATATAGCTTGTTTACTAAATATTATTGTTATTATTTGAAATTAAATTACACTTTTCATAAAAATGTATGAAGTATTCTACGTGGTTTACAATCTTAGAATATACTGAACAAAATAATAACAAATATAAAAATATTATCTTCATCTCATGCTTCTTTGAAGATAGAGTAATAAAATTTTAGAGTTTATTAACTACTGTAAATATGAAAATGCTAAGAAGAAATGCCAATGAAAATGTAGAGGAAAGAAATGAATACAGTGTAATAAATCTTAAATATTTGTTGTTTTATATTCTTTGATTATTTTATCTATGGAGTGAAAATATCCAGTAGCGGCTCCATTAGATGGAGATAAAAAAAATATACCCGTTTTTTTAATATTTATTTGTTTAAATCTTTCTTAGTTGTCAAATGTTACATATCTAAGATCAAAAGAAATGCTTATAATATTATAGGAAAATTTAGAATGCATCAAGCAACAATAAAATATTCATTTATCACTCTTTTGTTTTATTATATCTATTTACCCTGAGAGTAAAAATCACTGAAACGTATGATTAAATTTTTTTTTTTAATTCTAAGTATGGGTGCTAGGCCTAATAGTTACGACTCCACTAAACTCCTGAAATGCATCTACCCAAAATTTAATCCTTCTGCCAATGGAAGTATCTATTTTGTATTTTAACAATGACCTCACATTCTAGAAAGAAGATTGAAATTATCAGGTAAAAACCAAACGACAAAATATGAGAAAAACAAAACTATTGAAAAAGATATACTGCATTAGTTTATATACTTATTGATATCACTTAGAAAAAAAAAACACTATTTACTGGTATTTTTCAGCAGACTCGTTTCACACTAGATTAGTGCATTGTTCAATGCTGTGGGTCTTGTCTGTGACAAGTATAGGTAAAATTTTATAAGCTGGCATTTGGGGGCTCCCTGCCTTGGCGAGAGGCCGAGGACAAAGGGAGGGTAGAGGTGCTTGCAGGTCATTCTCAAAAACATTGACCCTTGAACTTCACTAACTCTTAAGGTTGACTCATTATTTTGTTACTTATTAATAGCCTTTAACATATAATAAAAATAACAACAAATGTAAATAGGGTGTTAACGGAAACGTAGTATTAGGATTGTCTAAAGGTTAGGCTCATAGACTGTGATTTATAGCCTCAATGGGGGATGACAACAGTGCCTGATTTTTTATACGACGAATACACAATTTCTACCTAAGAGCCAAGTGCCAGCTTATAAAATTTGATCTATAGGCGATGATAAGCAGGTCTTGAACAGTATTGAACATTGCACTGATCTAGTGTGAAAGCATATGCTGAAAAATACCAGTAAGTTGTGGTTTTTTGCCAAGTGATATCAGTAAGTATATATTTTTAAAAAAAATCTTGAAGATGTCAACTAAAAAACTGCAACTGCAATAGTATATAGCATATACTTTAACTCATAGAGTTCACAAACAGTTTTTCTAGGCAGAGGTTATTAAATCTAAAAAAATATATGAGTGGTGTTTATTGAGAATGTTATGTTGAAGTATTCCATGAAATATCAAGACTTTAAAAGCAAACATTAAATTACTTTTAATATTTTACTAGTTTATTATGTTGGAAATTAGTATTAGGTAGTCTAATTTTAACTTTAATTTTTGTAAAGTTTTTGTGTTCGTATGAGTTGCTGTGAAAAGTTATTGTCATCATGAACAGTATTAGTAGATTTTATGATGGCATATTGTTTGAATCTATAGCGAGTTGTTTTTTGTCAAAACTATTGGACTAGAAATTACTGTATTTTTTGTGACGTATTTAAATTTTTAAAATAGTGATATAGATAAACCGCAATAATAATAAGAAAGCAACAAGATTTGAACATAATAACCATCAGAGTAAGGCAATCTTATCTGGTTAAATGTCTGGCAAAGAAGGCAACTCGTCTGATTGAATAAACTAGTATTTAATGAGATTTTTAGTGCAATCTTTTACTAATGCAAACATATTTAACTATCTATGAACCATACCATCCACTGCAGTTTCTTTTTCTAAAGTATTTTGAAACTCAAAGATTTATTTTTATTTGATTTTTTAAACAGAGAGCACAAGAAGGATAATAACTACCATAGATAAACAGAACATCAAATAACATAGCCCACAAATTAAAAAAAAGGATACAAAATAGCAAACAAAACTAATAACAATTTACAATAGAAAATACAACACTACACCAACAACAAAGATAAACTACAAACACCAGGCGTATGCAAATTAAACTGCAACAAATTCTAAATTGGGCAAACAGGTCGCAGCTTTAAACAAAGAGTCAAAGAACACAAAAGAACACCAACTCAGCATTTTACAATCACATAAAAGAAAGAAGACAGAAATAAACAGACATTGTTTTCCTAGAAACTTACACATCAACAAAAAAAGGACCACATCTCAACATACTAGAATAATATGAAATTTACGAACACATAAAAACACAAAGTACAAACATATTAAACGAATAAACCCAATAGAAATCACACATATTCTTCTATACTATCGAAAACCTGCCTTTAAAACCGTCATCGTTAAACCTAACAACTCCAAGCAGAAGACACTGATGAAGATCGTCACATAGGGATAAAAAAAGTTCTGTCTCAGTAAGTTTTTACAAATTTACAAAATTTAAAGTTCGGACAGGCATAAACTAATGTTAAAGTGATTAAATAATTAGTAACTAATAACTAACCTAGTAAGGGAATAAGGGAAATAAAGTGGAATAGGTGTAGGAAATCTCACTGGTACAAGGAGAGGGAATAATCTTGACTGTCTGGACAGGATTGTTTTCCTCAATTAGGGAACTACTTTCTGCCAGGATCATTGAAGAGTTTCTACAGTAGTTCTCAGTACCTAGCTGACAATTTAATATAAGTATATTATATGTTGATTAAAAACATATTTACTCACATGTAGACTAAATACATATTTAGCCTATTTCATAGCTAAGACATATTAAAGTAATTAATTTTAATTACAAAATATTAAAATACAATTTAAACACAAACATGCAAGACAATTAATTATTAAAGTATACAAAACATTAACTAAAAACTGATATTGATAAATGATAGTGAGAAAAGGATTCTAGTGTGTGAGAAATTATTTTTTAAAACAATGGAAAAAATCTTTGAAAGGAAAGACCTTTTTCTTATAATTTATACAGGTTTATGTCTTACATTTGTTTTACTAAAAACAAAAGCAAATTTGGATTTCATTTCCTGTGAAGAAGTTTTTCTTAGGTTGTTTTAAATTAGTTAAATGAAATAATTCATTCAAACTACAATGCTTTTATATACTGACCTACCCAAGAAGATTCTTCAGTATTAATATAAACAGGGCTGTTGTGCTGTTGCATATATGGCAGAGCAACTGCTGTAAAACCCAATCCTGCTCCCGATCCAATAAGGGTGATGTTGCTTACAATGCTCAGAAATATCTAGAAAACATTAATTTATTTAAACAATTATGTATTTTGAAAAATTACACAGAACCAAAAATAATTGTTATAAAGAAAGTATTTTTGACAGTCAACCATTAAATGTATTGATGAGTGTACAGTAGGGCGGGACAAAAATATCAATATTTGTTTTCATAATGCTTTAGTGCGGAGAAATTACCTATTGTAATAAAAAGAAAAACTACATAATATATAAACATCTTTCAACATCTTTCGGTCACACAACACACTGAAAGATTCTGAAAAGTTTCAAAAAATACTAATCTTTGTTAAATTTTTATATTAGTTGAAATGTTTATAATATATAGGTTTTAGTTTTTAATGCATGATTTGTGGTTTAAATAACTCAAAAATATTAAGTTCTGATCAATAATTTGTTTTTGGTAGTCCAATGCCTTATAAAAAGGGAATATTTACAAGTGTTTAGTGAAAAAGGAAATTTACAAATATTTTTCAATGGTTACTGTGCAACTCTTTGCTTGGCCAAAAAACCCAGTACTCACCACAGGGAAGTGGTTGCACTTGGAGTTGCACAACTATCCAGTTGTAGGTGCTGTATTTACAATATTCACATTATATTTAAAACAACTTATTAGAATTATTTTACATAGTCTTCCTTCTTTGCCAACTGTTTTTTAGTATTTATACCCAGAGTTACTACACAACACATTTAAGTCTGATTTTTTGGAGAATTGAGGCAAAATTGACCTAGACTTTAGTGTTGTTCGCAAATATGCAATCTCTAGCTTCATGTCCACAACTTAATTTAAGGCCTCTGTCACAAGTTTGACAAAACTCTCCAGAGCCTGTGTGTGACAGGAAAACTTTTGTATTTCTCTTATTGGTTTATGATCCGACTTGATGAGCGATTTAGTGTCATCCTCACCTAGGTCATGCACCATTGGGGGAGGATACAAAGAGCAGGATTCCAATTAATAATAACAGTATAGTCCAAAGCTTGAAAGTTTATGTTGGGTCTCTAACAATCTCTTTTTTAGAGGCGGTTTGTCTTGCTTTTAAGATTCTTTTGTAACCCAGCTCCCGAATGTGTTCTCTTTTGTTGCCAACGGGAGATACTCTGGATGCAGGAAGAAATCACTTCTCTGTATACTACTTGAAGTACAACTTAAAGATTTATAACTGAAAGTAATTCATGGGTAAAATACCCTGATGTTTTGATTGCTTGAAAGACATTTTTTGTTCCGTCAGTAAAATCATTTTTTTTTTTATTACTAAACACACAGGCATGTATGATTTTACGATGAAGCCTACTATTACTCTTCAGTTTTCGGATAGATCTGATGACCTAATACACAATCTAAGAACCTTATTGGCTGCAGTCGACCATCTAGAATGAGGTAAAGGACCAGGGTCCTGATTTGTTAAGTCTTCTGAACAATGTCCCAAAGTGATTGCGAACAAATACTGTTGGTCTTTGCTAAAAATAGTTCTGCCTATATTAGGAATCGAACAGCAATTCCTGTCCCACAGACTCTCCATTGTAGTTTCCTGCCCCACATGACTTTCTAGTTTTTGGATGACACCAGTCTTCCATCCAGTATTTGTCACAGTACCATCACACGCTACTACTGCTAGTTTTTTAAGTGATATAGACAGTTGCTAACAGTAGGGAGGGCATTCTTTTTGTTTTCAATTTATTTCAAATGAGTTATGGTTTGTTTAGAGGAAAACGACTGACACACAGCAATAATTGAGATATATTTGTAAATTTCTGTTTTTCTAGGGCTTTACGCGACTGGAAAAAAATATTATTGATCAGAACATAATATTTTTGAGATATTTAAACCATAAATCAAGCATTAAAAACTAAAGCGTATGTATTAAAAATAGTTTAACTAATATAAAAAATTTTCAGTACGTTGCTAGACTGGAAGATGTTGAAAGATATTTATATGCTTTATGGAGTTTTTCTTCTTATTACAACAGGAAATTTTTCCGCACTAAAGAGTTTCAAAAAAAAATATTATTTTTTTGACTCATTCTAGTGTACCTTAAGAAATGTTTATGCAGTACTTTTTTAAGAATTCATTTTATTATGAATATCTGTAAACAAGTATTAATTGCTCCCTTTGCTCTTTATTTTCAATAAAATTCATTCTTATCATGATCATTTTAAAATTTAAATAAAGGAATAAAAGCTACATGTTATTTTTAGAAGACTAGATGCTGTGTGGAGATATATCGAGCACATTGATTGGAAAAAGCAAGGAGAAACTCTTTATAAATTGGTTTTTAAGATTCGCTCTTTTCAATTTTTTTATATTAATAAATGTACAATGAAATTTTCAACTGAATAAACTTACTATTTAATTCATTTTACAAACTCTCTGGTCTTTATATTTGAAGGAAACTGGAATGCTTTAATATGTTAATAATGTAAACAGCATATTGCATACATTTATTAGTTATGTGTTTAGGGCAGTTTAAGAGGTTAAACCTATTTTGGCCATTTTGTTGAGCCATTTAGTTTTCTTAATGTACTTGGAATACAAAAGTAAGATACTGAAATTATTTTCCTAATTTAATAACTTAATGATATTAGGTATATTATCACCTAATAATATTAATATATTCATTAATAATAAAAGTTGTTGTAATAAAAATTATTTTCTTGGGAAATTAGAGGCAAGAGGGTCAATGTTATGTGAAAATCAATGGTTTAAAAGATGATGGGAAAATAGTTATGGAAATGTGCAACGTTAAAATTGGCCCAGTATAGATTTATAGAATTTGGTTTAAATCATAGTCTTTTCTCCCACAAGATTTCTTAAGAAATGTTTTCTCTAAAATATAGAAAGGTTTTTTTGAGACATCTTAAGAAAATAATAATTTTCATTTAGATAGAATATAATAATACTTGGTGATTTCAGTTCATTAATTGTATTATACATTGTTTTTCAACTGTAAAAAAACACTTTTTCCTTTTTAGTGTTCAATTCAAGAAATGTTTCACTTGTAAATGCGTCTTTTTACAATCTTTGAAAAAATTATATTAATCAATATTTTTTTATAAATTTGTGAGATATGTGTGACATTATGCATTTCATGTGACTTTGGACTAGATGCTGAATATTTATAAGGTGATAATAAAATGTTTAAAACTTGCAGTTTTTGTGTTGTACATATTGAGTTTTTTCTTTTAAATTACACTTTTGCTATCAACTTTGGCAAATACTGATATTTTTCAGCAGACATATATTGAACAATGCACTCATCTAGTACGGAACGTGTGAATATCAGTAAGTAGTAGTTTTTTGCCAAGTTGATACCAAGTGTAATATAAAATTGTTACACTTGTGTAGCTTATTTTTATTGTATAAAAAAAAATCCAAAATTTACATTTCTTGAACTTTTTTTATAAATTTTATGACCTATTAAAAATCTTGTTTATATTTTACCTATTTTTGTATCATTTTCTTAATACTTAATCATTTTTAGTTTCATTTTGTTGAAGAGTGAATGAATTCTTAATTTTGGAAGCAAACTGTAGTTATATAATGATAACCTATGATAAATAAAAGTTCTTGAGCTATGTAACTAAGAATACAAGGTGTGTTTGTTATTTTTTTATAACTCCATTCAGCTGATAAAATATGCCAAGTACATATTTGTCTTATCAACTGAATGGAGTTGTATGGAATAGTATTAACCACATCTTGTATTCATAGTGGCATGTCTAGACAGAGAGTTATTTACCTAGCATATAATTTTTATAAAACACTGTAAGAAGTATTCTCTGGCATGAAACACTGTTGCACAAACATTCAAATAACTGTATAAGCAACACTAACAACAGATAGGACCTTGTTTCAGCTGTAATTATTATTCAATTGACCTTTAAAACCCAAGTGATTGAATACAATAGGACTTTAATAAGCTTGATGGCATTATTAACAGACTTTTTATTTGATAACAAAAATGTTTATTAATAAACAATTTTTGTTTATTTTACATTCAAACATATATAGCATTCAGTATATCAAATTACAAGAAATTTTAAAAATCATTCAGATCTATGCAAATCTATTACCATTAATATCAACAAAAGTTCATACAAGATTCAAATTTTATCTGTGAAAAGTTTTAGCTGTTAAAACTTGCAGTTTTTGTGTTGTACATCTTGAGGTTTTTATAGAAATTACACTTGTTTGTATTATCTTGGCAAAAAAAACAATACTTACTGATTTATTCAGCTGCTGAATAAATCAGTAAGTAGTGGTTTTTTGCCAAGATAATACAAACAAGTGTAATTAGCTGTTAAGATTTTAAGTAATAAACTTCCAGAAGTAAGTAGGTACTTTAATGTTTTTAATCTCATTTGTTCACTACATGTGAATTGTAAAACTCATTAATATGTTCTTTTGAATATTCTATGTTACAATGGCTATTATAATGAACTTTATTTCTTAAGAAAAGAATATGTTTTAAAAAGAAATATTTTGGAAAGATGAATTTTCTAAATGAATTAGACTTACTGTTCCTTCATTTTTTAAAAAAAGAGAATATAATTTGTATTAACTGAGCTGGACAAGACAACCAGAGATTGGTTTAGTCAATTCCTACTTAAATCAACAAAAAAAGTTTTTTTGGCTATTCCTTTTATAATTACAGTTAATATAAATATGTATATACATATGCCAGAATAACAATATTAAGTGGCAAAATAGAAAACGAATTTCCTTGTAATTTTCCATTTCAGATTCTATGTATGGTGTTGGACTATTATTTTTATTTGTTACTATCTATACGCTTTCTTTTTTTTTGTCGCTTGCATTAAGTTGTAGTTTCTTTTCGCTTTCCTTTCGAATTGTCCGTTTGTCAAGCTAGGTTCAATGAAGTTAATGCAGTTTGTTTGTTTATTATATTCTTTTCATTCAATTTTAATCCTAGAGCATTATTTATGGCAACAATGCCATAGTAACAATTCAAGGTTATAGAATGGAGGTTTTTATATATATCTTTGAGAAGTTC
Organism: Prosapia bicincta; assembly: GCA_036971475.1. Lineage (NCBI taxonomy): Eukaryota > Metazoa > Arthropoda > Insecta > Hemiptera > Cercopidae > Prosapia > Prosapia bicincta. Next base: position 77,082,863 of record JBAIZL010000005.1, on the reverse strand, counting down.
ATTTATAGCTTTGGAAAGTTGGCTCAGTGCCGAAAAGAACAAAACTTCGAACATGAAGATACTCAGTTCAAATCTGATATAGACCCAAAATTTTTATAATTTAAATATTAAATAAATATTTTAAAAAAACTGTACTTACATCAATTGTCATCCACTATAGGTTAATAAAAAAATGTGTTTGAACTTAACTGGATGAATAAAAACGTATTTTATTAACTATTGAAAATTTGTTAAATATATATATTAGGAGAGTGTGAGCTAATAGAAGGAATTGAACCAGGAACAAACAACAGTAGCGTTTTTCAACCAAAAACATTAGGAGTTTACCAGGATATACTTGAACTCTTTCATAAAATGAGTCTATTTTTATTAGTCTAATGGCTTCAGATATATAGATTCTAACTGTAGATTTTTACTAAATTTTTATTTACTCTCTCTATTAGGTAACACTGTAATCAATGAAACTAATCAAGCGCCTTATCTCCACAAATTATATTTCTATTTTTAAACACGTTTAAAATACTTTTTTTTAGATAACCTAGTTGTTTTGATTAAAGTATTTTTAAGAGGCTGTCACCTTCCTTTTAAAGTATATCACCTTATCATGATATAGGGGAAATATTCTAATAAAGAGTTTAGGTGTCTCTTGAATGTATGTATTTGTATGTTAGGTTAGGTCAAGGAAAATATTAATGGTGTTTAATTCAGTTTTACCAGGTTAAAAGTGTATCACATTGAAGGGTTGAGAAATGTCCAAATTTCATATTCATTTTCTTCGTAACTATTTTAACTAAAAACTAGTTCATAGTTCATGCCTCAGTTCTACTTGAAACAAACAGGAATAACGTTTCATAAACATTACAATGAACATCAGGGTCGTAGCCAGGACAATGGTTGGGGGGCACAACCAGGGAGGGGGTCAGAGAAAAGTACCTTCCTGAGGAGATTTTGAAGACTTTTATCTCTAGAAATAATATTTCATGCTATTTTGGTACTTATTATTACACAATTTTTGGGTCGTTGGGAAGTTGTTTTGCTAAAAACTTAGTGCCGTTTTATAGGTTAACATTTGCTGCTAAAATGTATTGGTTTGGGGTGGTTACGTGCCTTCCTGTGCCCTCCCCAGGCTTCGTCACTCTGAACATGTTAAATTAATCACAAAACAATAAAACTCTGTTGATCCCCTCAAATTCACAAGGCCATCATTAAACTCTTTTAAGAAAAACATGCATCACCCAACTGAGAAATATTAAATATACAAACGTTTAAAGTATACCCCACATACATACTCGACAACCAATTACACTACAATTTGTAAATGTTATTTGCAAAAAGCAAGTAAAACAACAACAAATAATACACAAGGTTTTATAAACTTTTAAAAAATGTTAACATCTCTAATTACGCTCTAGTAACTAAACTGTAATATTTTTAATAAATTTTAAATAATTGGTCAAGATTTGTTTGATTAATCTCTATTCAATAATTAAATCTCTGTTGGAAAATATTACAATTCAAATAATTCGCTCATTTATCAAACTACTGAATATTTTTTGTTTCGTTTCCTTTGTAACGTTTTGGTAGAACCAATATTTTAAGCAATGTGTTATTTCAGGAAATATCATTTTTTAAAAAAAGTAGATTAGAATTTAATATTCTTCTAAGAACTGTAAAATTGACCCCTATAATAATATGACTGTATTATAAGTATCAGGTGTAGGATTAGTAAAAGACATTTCAGTAAAGCTTACAGACTAGTAAATTCCATCTTCTCTATTATCAAGAATTTTAAGGATAAACATGTAGATAGTTGACCTAAACATTATTTATAAATGGTTACTAAAAGGGGTAGAAATGATAGAATTATAAAAAGGATGTTTCCTTCAGTAAGCCCAGAGAACTAAAGTAGGATGAGGGGTAAGGGGAGATAATTGTTAGAAAAGCTTTACTTTCTACTTCCATTGACATCCCCGATCATTTCCACTGTACTACCCATTTTGCAAATATTTGCTGTTTTTATTTAGATAGGGTTCAGAGGTTCTACTTAAGGCAAGACACTGATTTTGTAACTCTGCTAAGGGTAGTAGTATGGGTTAAATTTTATAAGCTGGTCTTAGGCAGAAATTGTGTATTCGTCGTCTGGAAAATATCAGGCACTGTCGTCGGGGTCATAAATCGCGTCTACCTGTCCCAACCCTTAGACAATCCTATTAGCACGCTTCCGTGAACGCCCTATTTACATTTGTTGTTATTTTGATTATACATTTTTCACCCTGTAGTTCTCACATCTCACTTCTCCTGGTGGTCTACTACAAGTGTTGTTAACTAACCTTAGTATTTCTGAGAATTGAGTCTGGCTTTACTCCCTGTTGCAGATATTGATTATTGTTTACTGTTATATATTGGTTTTTTTAGAGAGTACAATCAAATTATGGAGAACAAATTATTGCTCAATACATGATTTAAAAAATATGTCTATATTTTATGCAATTTTTATGGGACGTTTAAAAATATATTTTTGATCAATAACCACTATTCTTACTAACTATAAATCTTATAAATGAATTTAACTCTAAGTTTTGTGTCAAAATCGCAGAGAATAAAAACACATTTGTATTATACAAACTCGTACAGTATTCACAATATGTAAGGGATATTGGTTCAATTCTCTTTCCGGCAAAGTCTAACTTATAAGAATTTGAAATTGTAAAAGTAACTATAGTGATAGTATTTGAATTACCATTGTATAGCTGGTCATTCGTAACCTGGCGCGTGATCGATGGATAGAAAACTTGTACTAGTCCTATTCAAAAACATTGGTTTTTGTAAAGCGTGTTGCATCAAAGGCCACCGTTAAGAAATAGCAGGCGTTGCGGTCGTTTAAAAAACTGATAAAATTAAATTTGTTCAAAACTTTATGTAAATGATCTATTTAATATGACAAATCAAATAAAATAATATTTGTGGAGGCCTTTCGGCCTTGCCAAATCTACATTATTGTAATATAAATACAATAGGCCTACCTCATATTACAATGTCTGTGGAAAGTTCTTTAGCCTTCTCTACCTTCCCCCCACCTGTGCTAGCCCTTCGAGGTCCAGCGCCAGCTAAAGTGTGACCAGCTATATTTCAATTCTTACTTTCTTTTACTATATTTAAACATTTTTTTTATTAATGTTGCACTAGAATTATTAGGTATTCTCCATCTTTGTCTCTTTATTCGTTTGATCATGTCAAAATCAAATTCTATAATAATATAATATTTTTACCATTAAAGTACTGATTCTTATTTGTTAAATTAACTTGAATTTATTACTCAATGTGTTCATTTTTTCGTATTTGTAGCCATTAATTCTTTACTAATTATTTTCCACAACACACACACACACACACACACACACACACACACACTCACACACCAAATTAAGGTATAATTTATATAAAGTTTTATCTTGTACATTACCTGATTAAACGTGGAAGAAACTTGTTTGTTCTGGGAAGATTTAAATTCCATTTTGATTTCAGGCATCTGAAAATCGAGTTTAATTTTCTAAATATACTTTTGTAGATAATAAACAACTTAATTAATTAAATTTGTATTTAGGTTTAGGAGATTAACTTATAGCATACACTTAAAACAAATCAACTTTGAAAATATTCTTTTCATATACTTTGCTTGAAGGATATTCAATCTTCATCATAACTAGGGTACTATAGTTTGTATTATTGTGTATAGTCGTTGATGACGGCGGCATAGTTATCAAAACATGTATAACAATAAAAATATATTGTGATGGTTGAGCTGCTATACTTTTTACACTACTTCTATAAATGACATATTTATAATTATTTTATTAGGATGTACTTTCTAAAAAAATTTAGTTTTTAGCAATTTAATAAATTATAGTTTTGAAATTATTCAGTTAAATGCTCCCTCCCACAGTGATAATATTGTTGCATTACAATGTCAAAGTGCAAAGTGTCAGGTTAAGATAAGTTTAGATTGAAATAAAGATAGGTGAGGTTAAAAAAAAACAAATTAAGTTTTCTAACATAAATTAACCGGTTTACTGAAGTGAAGGAGTGGCCTCCATTTTTCTTGGTCTTAGAAGAACCGTGCGTGTTGTTAAAGACGTAACCTACGGGGTTAGCTTATGATTAGAAACTTAATTTTTTCGCCACCTAACCTATCCAAAACGAATACTTAATTTACAATATTGTAAACGGAGGTATAGACTACAACAGAATACAGTGAGTCTCTCACTATTCACGGGGTTTGTGTTTGCGGTTGCCAAATTACAGGATATCCCGCTAATATGTATCGTATTTAAAAAAAACAAAACAAGATAGACAGTATGTTACTGTGCAGGTTGTAGGATAATGTGTTCTCGTCGTATTTATTTTGTACAATTCTGTAGTTATTTATCACAAACAAATCTGATTATTCTCCAAACGTCCGTTATACTGTACACTACTAGGCCTACTACTCAAAAGATAAGCATTCTTATAGGTAAATTATATGTTTAGGGAAACAGCTGGGAATTATATGTTCCCGAAACTGGTCCTTCTTTAGAATGGACATAAAAATTTACTCGGAGATGGAAGAAGCAGTATCGCCTTGCCATATAAAGAAGTATGTAAAGAACTAGAAAAAAATCGTACACAAAGTAAAATAACAAGTTTTTTAAAAATCAAATTAACAGTGTTTAAAATATTATTTGTCTAAAATTAGGTGTTTAAAAATTTAGTGGATATTGTTTAACAATAAAGAATACGTGTGTCTGTATGTGTGAGCGCGCATATTTAATAGAATTTTCGTGTTTTCGGACTGAAGGAAAACGTAAATAAACAATAAACATGTGTATGTAATTATGTAGTGCGTAAATATACCATACTTTATTATAAGGATAGAGTATAGCTGTAATTAGTGTTAACATTTTTTATGTGGAACGTAACCCTCCCTTTCCGTATTCAGTTGGTTTCAGTATTCGTGGTAAGTTCGGGGAACGTAACCCCAGCGAATAACGAGTGACCACTGTATAACCATTTCGGTGCCTAAAAATTAGTTTTTAAAAGAGGTAAACCATTGAAAAGTATGAAGAGAAATTATATATTATAAAGAACGGGAATTTTGTTTAAATTAGGTTATTGGCTTTTTGTTTAGAATCTCTGGAATATTAAGTTCAAAACAAACAATGCTATTTAATATTAGCCTAACTGTAATCTTAATACCCGTATCATTGTTGTCACAGATCCAAATATATCTTCATCAGCTGTTAACATTATCTTTCATTGTCATATCAACATCCGGTGTAAACAATCGCTTTGTCCGGTTCTTCTTGAACGAACACAATAAAAATTTACTGTTAACAAAATATGACTCACCACTGACATAACAATTATAAAAAACAAATTGCTCTTACCGCTTTTAGTAGACTTTTTTTCTAAAGACGAGAAATTCAATTATTTTACTCTATTTATTTCAAGAACAGTAAGGCTACTGAACAATCCGCTTGTTTAACGTTGCGAGATTTTTATGATTATGGAGAACGTAAACTTTCAATTTTCAAAGTATTTCTCTTATACTACATTTTCAATTGTGTTTGTAACGGCTTTGAAAAAAAATTATAGATATTTAAAATCGAAATTTTAAATATATTCTTCCAACTGAAAAGTTTTAAACTATTTTTCTAGCTTCACTAAATAGACTTTCTAGTTTCAATAAACTTATTTTGCATTTTACATTTGTGTTGTGTTTTACATTTGGGTTGTTACATTTTACTTTGTTGATATTGTTGCACAGATGTATGGTTATTCGTTTGCGAAATAACAATAAAATAATAGTGAATCATTGTGAATATCTAGCCATGAAAGACGTAGTTCAATTTAAAATGTAGAACAATGTTAAATATCAAACCAAGTACAGTTTATAAGCAATATTCGAGCTGGGTTGTGAGTTGAGGTTATAAACACAAGAAATATACAGGCCTACAATTCACAATTATAAAACTTTAACTCCAAACGCGTTTCAATGGCATCATTTCATCATCATTAGTAATTCTATCACAAACATATAGCTTTAATTGAAGAAATAGAACATAACCTTTAATATTTTTCAATAACGTTCAAAATTACTGTATATATTATAGGTTATGTTCCATTTCTTCAATTAAAGTTATATGTTTGTGATAGAATCACTGATTACGACATGATGTCATTAAAACGTGCATGGAATTGAAATTTTATAATTATGAGTTGTATATATTGCTTGTGTTTAAGGACAGTTTGCTTGTGACAACACGCTACTTGTATAGGATTCGTCAATAGAGATGTAATCGGCAGCTGTCGGAAAAATGATGACTAGTCATGGTGCGTCGGCCACTCAACGTTGTCAAGAATTACTCGCATCAGAATCATTTAATTATTTATTTAACACTACTTTGTAATATTATCACCACGACTTAACTTAACAAGCAATGACCAATTTTAATCTCGCTTAAAGGGTTAAAATGGACATTTAACTACGAGCTCTAGTTAGTTGTAGCTTACATTTTGTACAATTACACTCGCCTGATGATGGCTTAGTTAAGAAACGACTGAGCTATGTAAAAATATATTATTGAATGTGAATTAATTTCGTTCGTTACTATTCGATTACTATAAATCATTGTAAGGTTAAAATGGCAGGTAATCAAAAAAGGAAATTCAATAAAACAGCAAAAACCAGAAAAACAACATGTCTCAACTAAAAAAACAGAAATTTCGACGTAAAAACGTATGCCATGTCTAAGCTACACCGATTTGTTGAGAAATGAATCTGTTCTCATACTGTTACAAAAGTACAAACAAATCAAATTGGGGAAAAGTCGTGCAAATTCATGGCCAACTTCTAAAGTAACCGACTAATCTTTCGATCAATTGTTTCATTTCTAGCTCCATCCCATCGCATCATTCTAAACTTAGGTATTAGAACTGCGTACTAGTCTGTGTGATTATTTCAAAGGAATTATGAGTTATTTGTTCAATAATTCATTTGACTTTATGGTTACTCGAAAGCTTTACGATAGGAATAGAAGTTTGTCTAGTATAACACTGTACGTTTTAAAGAGTGTTTTAGTGTAAAGAGAACAGTGTTCTCGCGTACATTCAAAGCAGTATGTTTTTTTTATGTCGTAGTTGGTTTAAGTAAAAAAGGGCACTTAACAATAGAACTAAAACAGCACTTAGCACTTTGTAATAGGATCATACAAAAAGTCGCCCAAATTACTAAGATAAAATTTGTATTTTGTAATATAGTTTATGTTTTCATCTAAGAAACAATGCCCCTAGGCGGAAGTGCTTCTCCATCTACATTCAAAATTTTACAAAAATATCGGTTTCCGGCTCCACATGTACAACGAACCAGACTGCAAACAAACCCTTGGTAAAAGCAAGAGAAACTATAGTAATAATATCATTTCCGTAAAAATGGAGTTTGGAATAAGAAGTAAATACAAATCTGGGGGAAATAAACCTGAACAAAGTTAAATCTATTCAAAGCTAAAAAGGCAGTTAAGGGACAAACACTAACAAGTAATGAACAATTTTTTTAAAGTGAATTCCTACTGAGATGAAATTTTTTTTAAAAATCTGTTCGCTTATTCCCAGTTTGTTTATTTTATTCGTTTCATTCATTTTTAACCTTACATCACTATTTATGATATTTTAAATTTGGGTAAAATGATTGGGGCAAGACTGTATTTGATTTTAAGGATGCTTTTAAAAAACTGCTCAAAATATAAAATCAATTTTCTATCATCTTGTTAAAAACTTTCAAAAAGCTAAACCTGTTTATGCAGAGAAGTAACTGTGAATTGCCATGGACGTGAGTACGATTGATTTTATGTTGACTCCTGATGGTAGGAAAACAAAATGAACGTCTGAAACTAGATTCGAAGTTGTCCTCACAGAATTGCTGTGAAGTTGTGTTTTAAAGTTTGTCTATTTGTAGACAAATTATATATATATATATATATATATATATATATATATATATATATATATATATATATATATATATCACTTTCACTATATGTACGTAAACAAGAATCTTACTTGGTATTTATGAGTTAACTTTTAAAGATTGGTAGTATCTCCATCATCAAGCATCACTGACCGGGGGTTGTAGTAGACTCTACTAGTAGAGTCTACTACAAACCCCGGTCAGTGATGCTTGTTGATGGAAATATTAACAATCTTTGAAAGTTAACTCGCGTAAATACCAAGTAAGATTCTTGTTCAAGTACATATAGTGAAAGTGATAAGTTAATACAATAAAACAGTGTTGCAAAGCTATATATATATATATATATATATATATATATATATATATATATATATATATATATATATATATATATATCACTTTCACTATATGTACTTAAACAAGAATCTTACTTGGTATTTATGAGTTAACTTTTAAAGATTGGGGGTTGTAGTAGACTCTACTAGTAGAGTCTACTACAAACCCCGGTCAGTGATGCTTGTTGATGGAGATATTAACAATCTTTGAAAGTTAACTCGCGTAAATACCAAGTAATATTCTTGTTCAAGTACATATAGTGAAAGTGATAAGTTAATACAAGAAAACAGTGTTGCAAAGCTATATATATACATATTAAGCTTAGTATATTATCCCACATTGTTCCTAATCTCTTTAAGTAAATCTTTATTTTGAAGTTCAGGTTTTTCGAAGAACTTTTACTGTCATTAACAAATTATTAACCTTTCGTTGTCAATGAAGAGTGACGTCACCAAGTATGTATATTTTGAAGGTTATATTCGGAAACACGTCAATGCTAAATTATGTAGAAGGAATTCATTCACATCTGAGTAACATACTACAGTGTTGCCAAGTTTTTTCATGTTCGTCAAGTTTGCTACCAGCCTTCTGGAACATATATTTTCCTAGAGCAAGTCCCACCTACTTACAAAAGCCAGCCCGCTGATATGTTGTTTTTGTCTGAAACAATGCCAGCCATATATGGCTTATAGAAGCAGAATCTGATTTGTAATCAATTGACGACAATGGATGTGCAAAATAACAATACTGACTGACGCTGTGTTAAGTCAATACGAAGTGATGGTTAAATATCTCATTACTTAAAATCAAAATACTACGTTTTAAAGCCAAATGCCAGTTATCATGGTAGCCATCTTCAAATGTGGATTTAATAGTTTACTAAATGTTCAATTACTGAATCAACTCATGCAGTTGGTAACTGTATTATTGAAATGTGCTACCATTAATTTATATTAATATATATCTTTCTTGTTCATTTAAGCGTTGCTATTTTTTTATACCACTTTATAATGGTTATAGGAAGCAATACTGATTATAAGTTACAAGGTCACATCGCTAAGTGCTTATCTCGACCTTGTCGATTCTCGTTAGTACATAACCTTTCCAGCCAGAATCCTTCCGATGAAATGCTCTCTGTTAACAAACGGCCACAATGTGAAAACGTTTCAGAGCTCCAGCAGAACAGATGTAGCCTGGCCCCTGGCCCTGGGACGAGCAGTAACTACTGAATATCGGACTAATGCAACGAAGATAGTAACTCGTTCTTTCCCACTTGTCAATCTACTCTGACTACATACTCTTATGAACCAATCAGTGTTCGGGCTGGTTGTGTAATCCTTATTTTTCCCAAGTAATTATTTATAATTCAGTGTTTTCCCCAAATTACACGCTCCAAAAACTCTTGTTCCTGTAAAGTTTTACAAACCTTGATCCTGTAACTTCCAGAGTTTTGAGTTCATGAAGCTCGCCTTTATAACGTCTTATATCTCCAACATTCCTCTGGAACAGCTTGTTCCTGTACCATTCCTCCAGAATATCGTGTCTTAGTAACACTCGTTTGGTATTTATTGTTTATGTAACACCCATCTAAACAGCATTGTCCTGTAATACTCTTCTGGAACATCTTGTTCCTGAAACAACGTTTCAGGAATGTCTTGTTCCTGTAACACTCCTGTGTAACGTTTTCTTCCTGTAACATTCCTCCAAAATTTCTTGTTCTCGTAACACTCCTCTAGTAGGCCTATATATTTTTCCTGTAACACCCCTAGATCGTCTTGTTCTTGTAATACTCATCTAAAAACCTCTTATTCCTGTAGGACCACTCTAAAACGTCCTGTTCACGTCAATTTCCTGTAGAATGTGAATATATATATATATATATATATATATATATATATATATATATATATATATATATATATATATATATACGACACTTATAATATAATAGTTTATCTCATAGTATAATACAAAAGAGTAAATAGATAAACCCAACATAAAAAACGAAAATCATATTATAATGGCAATTTTTCGATCATTTATTTATTTATTTGTCTTTTTTTCCTAATATCTTTTTGGTCTTCTTTAAGAAGCAGTTTTATTGCCCCTCAAGGTAAGGCGGCATTACGTCCTCAAGACAAATATACGGTAAATTAAACTTCTGTCATATATATATATTAAAAACATTTCAAAAACAAGAATACTTTTAATGCATAAAATATTCAAAGCTTTTAAATAAAAGCTTTATATATGCATTAAAAGTATTCTTGTTTTTGAAATGTTTTTAATTTATTAACTATATTACAAGAAACATATCACCATATTTATTATATATATATATATATATATATATATATATATATAATAAATTAAAAATTGTTTTTTTTATGTAGATTAGAATAAAAATAAAACATTAATTAATGAGACAGATCATTATTTTGTAATAGACAAAAACGTCTAGATAACGTCATACACAATGCCATTCATCAAAATAGCAGATAATTTACTACGTTACGACTGTATTTATGAGACTTGTTTTTACATGCATTAAAAGACAGATGTCGCCAACACCGAAAGAGTTTGTACAAAACGCACTGTACAGTCCTTTATAGAAGTTCTAGTCATAGTAAAAAATATTTTATTTTAACTTAACAAAATAACCACCTGTTCATCTTATAAATTCGAACCATTATCCTTAAATTGTTAAGTTCAAAAATAAAAGTTTTTCTAAAATTAATAGACAGTGAAATCTGATAGACAAATTTAATTGTATTTAGTGAGGAACGCATTTTTTTTCTTATTTGGAAGTACATCACCTCTGCATTCCATTTCGATTTGCTTGGCAGAGGTGTTCAACAAAACAACGCTCTTTAAAATTTATAAACGTACCAGATACGAGAATTCATAAAGATACCTGAATTGCTATCAGTATATATTTTGCGTGGAATTTCCGCAGAATATGATTCTTTGTACTAAAAATATTAAGAGTGTATTCCTGTATCAATTATCAAAAGAACTCATTTTTCTCATAGTTAAAATAAAACCGCGTATGCTAAAGCATTAACGTTTTAGAGGTAAATTTACCTAGGACGTGAAGTTAAAATGGAAAATACATAAAACAAGTAGGGTCGAATGTTCTAAAGTCATTTTGGATAATGTACAATGTAGCCTACACAGTGTATGTGTTTATTGGTGCAGATGTCTATAAAAAGAAGCTCAGAAATCCTACTGCAGATGTTTTAATGTTTTAAGACGATCGGATAATTTGGTTATTGTTATTTATGAAAGGTTAGGAGCGTAGAATGTAGTATTGTACACCCATGGACTTGGTATATGAAATAATCCTCGTCTATGTCCTCAGGGTCGCATACCTTTTGCATATTAGCCTAACTTTCAAAACCACGGCGTCTACCCGTTACACCCTAGTTTTAAAATAAAGGTGGCATAAGGAAGGGCTAAAGAAGAGAGTGTCCTTGAGTGTAATGTGTGGGGGTCGTTTACGCTCACGCTATCCTTATCTTGAATATAAATACTAGTGAAACTGTATTTGTCAGTATAGCAATAATTAGGAACATTATTTGTTGTTAGTATATAAATTGTGTTTGATTGGGACGCCATCTATTCTTCTTTAGTGGTATACCCACTATACGTCCATAATGGCCTCAGGGACTACCATGAGGAGAAAGCTACTCGAACGTATAAGGCCGGGGTCTCCAACCTACGGGCCGCATCCGGTTCGCCAACAGATATTTTCCGGCCCGCGGAACGCTATCATATTGAAACAAAATATTTATTTGGTAATATATTACCTTTTAAGCATTTTTCCATCAAATATGAGTACAGTACTCGTCTCTCACCTGCCACGTCTTTTCTCTATAAGTGCAAAACTAGCTGTAAACAAGTAAAAAAACTAAGCAAGAAAATATCAAAAACCACTACTGAGCTCTTGATTAGAAAAATCGTCGTGGGTGACTTTCTGCCCTGAAATACGTTCGTATTGCCCGCCTTTCCTCCAAAAGTTTTCGTTGTGGCCCTTGATTAAAAAAGGTTGGAGACACTGGTATAAGATATACACAATTTTATGAATAAATCACATTGAGTTAATTTTTAAAGAAAATAAAAGGTGCTTCATCATGAACTTGGGATCGAAAACGTGGTAGAGACGGCGTTACCTCATGAAAACCCAGATAAAAATGAACACAGAAAAAACCGATAAATATATAAATGATAATTAATTTTGTCAAATATATTAAGATCCTACGAATAAATTTTAAAATAAAATGAAAAACATTATAAAATCTTCATATAAATTATTCAATAAAAATAATATTAGCATCTATGTAAATGATAATCCGAAAATTTCAATATTAAATTCACTTGTTAAATAAAATAAAATAGATAAAACAATAAGACCATTAATACATTTTATAAATGCTCCATCTTATAAAATATTAAAAAATATGGTAAATATTCTTAAAGATAAAATAAAAATAAATAATAATCATACTAACATAAATTCTATTGATCTGATTGAAAAACTAAATGCAATCAAAATTGATGAAAATACAAAATTATTATCATTAGATATAAAAAAATATGTATACAAACATACCTATAAAAGAAACTCTCGAAATTATAAAATCTAAATTAGAACTTGAGAAAAATAAAAAATTAACATTAGAAATTTTAAATATACTAAAAATAATATTAAATCAAAATTATTTTTCATAGAATGACAAAATTTATAAACAAGAAGTTGCCCTTGCTATAGGCTTGCCATTGTCAAATATATTATCTGAAATATTTTTACAACAATTAGATAATAAAATAAAATGAAATTATAAAAATATATGATAAAAATGGTTATTGATTTAGATATACGGATGATGAAATGTATATATCGCACAATAATAATATAAATTTAACAAATATTTTGGAAAAAATATAAAATTAATAATGAAATCGAATTTATTTATGAAATGGAAACAAATAATAAAATAAATTTCCTAGAATTAACAATAAGAAGAAAAAATGGAAAATTTGAATATATGTTACACCGAAAACCAACTTTAACAAATCAAATTATACCAAATAGTTCTAATCATCCATATAATCAAAAAATGGCTGCTTTATAAAACTTATTATATAGAATGCATAAAATTCCCATGAATGAAGAAAATAAAATATGAGAAAAAAACATAATTTATCAAATTGCAATAGAAAACGGTTAGAAAAAGAAAACTGTTGACAAAATATTTATAATATTTTTAATAAACAACATAATAATTTAATTTACAAAAATAATAATCATTCATTTTTATCACTTCATTTTTATTTATAGGCAATGCAATAAAAAATATCACAAATTAAAATTATTTAAATATACAAATATTCAAATTGCATACAAAATTAATAATAAAATAATAAACATAATGAAATAATGAACCAATAATATTTATGAAAAAGGTGGTGTTTATAAATTAGAATGCGAAAACAGTAATAAAACTTATAGGCTATAGGCCAAACCAGAAAAAAATTAAAAGAAGGATATAAAAAACATTTGAATGCTTATAAAAATCCAGAAATATATAAATCAAATTTAGAAAAATAATAAGCACCAATTACTAAATATTGAAAATATGAAACTTATAAAAGAAATTAATAAAGGATTTAAAACGTATGTATATTAAGGATTTGAAATATATAAATACAGTAATAATAACAAATTAATAAAAGAACAAATATAGATACATTCTAAATTTGATACTATATTCAATACTATAATGTTACAGCAACAAGATAAACTTGGCAATTAGTATAAATTTAGCAACAATTATATTTCTAATTTAACATGTTTTATATCTTGCATTATTATATTATTAATTCTTGATGATGTTGGTACTGTTTATCAACCAAATGTTTTTAATATAAATTAATAAATACTACTTGTATTTGAATAACGTTAGTTGTTTTTGGCACCTCAGGAATTACTAAGAATGACAAAAGAACTGTCATTCTTAGGTTCTTTTGTCATTCTTAGTAATTCCTGAGGATGTTGGTAATGTCAACCAACGAAAAGCATTGAGTGTATTATTCAATAAACTATTCCTGTAATTAGTGTATATTATTTAATCTTGAAAATAATTCTAACAGGAAAACCTATTTGATATTCTACATATATATATATATATATATATATATATATATATATATATATATATACTATTTTGATAGAATCCACCTGCCTCTCTACCTAATAAAGAGGCTCTTGTTTTCATTTTCTGAAGTGCATATCGATATATATATATATATATATATATATATATATATATATATATATATATATATATATATATATATATATATTCATTCAAGAAGAAAAACATCATATGTAAGACCCACACACACACACACACACAGTGTATGTATATATATGTATATATATATATATATATATATATATATATATATATAGTGTGTGTGTGTGTGTGTGTGTGTGTGTGTGTGTGTGTGTGTGTGTGTGTGTTGTAAATAGTTTTTTTGCTTTGATCAGAAACAGTCGCAAACGTTAATTTATTCCTAGTAGAAATGCATACATAGTGAAACGTTAGATACTGTAAATGCTGAATGGACTTTACAAGGTTGTGTTATAAAGAAGTTTAATGGGAAACGACTTTACAGTCTATGTAAATGTAATGCGGATCTGAAGCCTTGCGTAGGCCTCCAGAGACTGTTCAGTAATTGCCGCTGACTAGAAATGAGGAAATGGGCAAACTACTGTAGTACTGTTTAGTATGAAACGTTGACGCGAGAGTTTCTTAGAACAGGTATTTACTTTATCGTTCTGGAATGCAAGTTATTGGTTGGTAATTCCTCTAGCATGCTTAGAAACGTTAACATGACGAATGGTAGTAAAGTTAAGACACCGGATACACTCCGTTATATTCGGCAATAATATAAAATGAAGGAAGCCTTACAACTGCGAACATTGCTTCACTTGAAACAAGCAGACTGGAAGGGGAATATTATCTTCACAGACAACAATACAGCACACTGGTATTACAATAAAAATATTGAAAAGAACCCCAATACCACAAAAATAATCAAAAATAACAAATAAGACAAGTTACTTAAGATTAAACCCTTATGTACATTTCGATGACCATGTCATCATCATCAGAGGGTCTTGTTACAAAACACAATCTAGCACACAAGAAGTTACAAACTAGAATGATCATTCTAGTTTGTAACTTCTTGTGTGCTAGATTGTGTTTTGTAACAAGACCCTCTGATGATGATGACATGGTCATCGAAATGTACATAAGGGTTTAATCTTAAGTAACTTGTCTTATTTGTTATTTTTGATTATTTTTGTGGTATTGGGGTTCTTTTCAATATTTTTATTGTAATATATTGTACCACTGTGCTCTTGATATTGTGTACAGCACACTGGTGTTTTCAAATTCCTCCATTTAGACTAACAAAAAATAGAAAACCATAAGCGATCATACGTACATTAGGTGGATGATGACATAACAATAGACTCTAACTGGAAAAGTCTCATCTGATCCATAACTCGGCATTGCATCTGTTGACAAATCAGTAAACGACAAGCAGATAACTAGGTCACTCTAAATACGTTAAGCTGTTTAGGTAAGCCCTACATTAACATGTAAAAGAAAGAATATAAAGTGATTAAATACAAGTTCAATGCGTCTGTCTGACCGTGAAAGTCCGTGTTTGGAACAATTACTCAAAAGGCGGGACTTGTATAGGCTATAGGTGTCACGTGACCCAACTGGGGCCACCTGTTGTGATCTGTACGGGAAGCTCTGTGCGACACGGATGAATTGTAATACGAGTCGGAATTAACCAAGTACAATGTAAAATTAATAGTAAGGCACAGATTAAAAGATTAAACCACTGGCGCGTAGAGGACAATAGCCAGAGATTATTTTCAAATGTGTTAAACAATAATCTTTGGTTTAATAAACGAACTTTTTACTAAATACTAAATAGAACTGGTTTAGAAATAGATCTTGTGTGACTGCAACTACATGTGTTCTAAATTTCGATGAATCAAGACAGAGGCTGATATTAAATTTATAAAGGGAAAAATTAAATTGGTTAGGTTTTCAAGGCCAATAACCTGTCCATTTTTATCGACTCATATAAGGCGTAAAAGATATGATAAAATCCCCTCAAAACTTAATAGCGCTGGATAAGCAAAACTGAATAAATTCAAGACTGTAGTCGAGTTAAAATTAGAAAGGTATTTTAAAGTTCGCAAATGTGATACAATCTTGATGCGCTAAACCACTTTGCGAGTAGGCCGCTGTCATTGCAACGTACACTTTTTACAGAAGAATATTGAAGAGTTTGCTTTAAAAAACAACGTAGGTGTCATAGAAACCGATAATTCTCTGTTGGGCAAAAACTAAGATCCAACCACTATGGCTGCTAAAATCCCTTTCTGTTTTTAACTTTACTGTAGACGAGTATAGGTACATTTTTATCGCCCTGTAAATTAAAAGCCTATTTACAGAGTCAGACATACTTATTATCTTCCATTTGATTTATATGGCGTTTTAGGTTAAGTTGAGGCAAGCCAGGTAGCTGAGGGATTAGGACCGGCCTGAGCCTATGAATAGGCTGGGACAGCCCGGCGAGAACATCCCATTAGTGACGCATCGCCGATTACTTCACCTAAAAAAGTTAATCTAATAAATACGCATTATCTGGGAAAAACGTTGCTACGGTTTTCTTAATTACTATTAAACAAACAATTACCTAATGTTTGTCTAATGTTAATCGGCCGCCTTTAGGTCTGATCACCTATACCGAAGGAAAGTTACGCTATACGAAGCGTAGCCGGGAATCACACTTGAAGGCGGCCGATTAACCTGAGACAAACATGCAATTGTTTGTTTAATAATAATTATGAAAACCGTATCAACGTTTTTCCCAGATAATGCGTATTTATTAGATTAAGGTTTTTGAGTGGAGTAATCGGCGATGTGTCACTAATGGGATGTCCCAGCCCATTCATTGCCCTTGCCGGTCCTAATCCGAATACAAGAAAGATGCGTATAACGAAATATGCGTACACCAGGAATATTGCGAAAGATGTGTACAGGATCAAGTTTTGACAGATGACGAGGGTAAACTATGACGTCAGGCGAAATTTGCGTATAACTTTTAGGCGAACACGGATCTTTTGAAATCATTGAGCTCATAAATGAGTTTACCTCTGAGCTAAATATAGATGTCGCTTAATTTCTTGAGACTAGAGATCCTTTAAAACTTTATCAAGTATACCTGATTTTCATTACATTTTTCCAGGCTCTGGACTGGCAAAATGATAGAGATGGCGTGTTTAAAATCAGCTTGTAACCTCGATAATTTTGTAGTTATTTTATATTTTCAATTTTAAAAAATGTTTGATTCATTTTACAGATTTTTTTTCACTTTAATCTGTATTATAACTTGACCAATTTATTTGATCTCACAATCTGATTTCTTGGGTCCATTTTTTTGATTTAGGAAAGAGATCTTAAATAAGACATTAGTTTACAGTTTCTAGGTATTTTCGTAGTTTTTTTTTATTTTACGTCCGACTTAAAATACTTTGTTTTTTCTCTCTTTCCTCCAGTCTCATGTGCATAGGAGTCGAAGTTTCAGCCTCTTTTGATAAATCTCTTTCGATTAAATTGAGCTTATCACCTCGACAGTTAAAAGCAAAGTGACCACTGACAATGTGGAGTCCCTTTTTGACACATTTTGACTGAGGGAATCCAAAACCTTGAAGGTTATTAGCAAATAGTATAAGGGGTAGATGACCTGGGTTGACAACTGGAATTTGGTTTGTACACTTTTTTCCCTCGTCAAATTTACGACTTATCCAAAAGATTAATAGTTGCAACACAGCTAAATTGTCGTCCCTAATTGGCCTTTTGGACACTATGTCCTTGTTTAAAAGTAATAGATTCAAGGAGAGGAGATTATCCACATCTGATGCATAGAAGTTTTTTTTTTTTTTTTTTTTAAACAGAAGTAATGTTCAGTTAAGATTTTATACTATTAATTTAAAAATGAGTTCAGAAAGTAGTATTTTTATTTCTGCATTAATTAAATAATTACATCTCTCAATGCAACATTCAAGCCGATCTAAACATAAAGATGGCGGATAGAACAGGCAAAATTGGTCAACTACATAAATTTTCCAGATAAGTAATATAATAATTTGGTACAAATTCCTTCAAAACGGATTCAAAAAAATAGTTTTAAGTAATTAACAGTTTTAGCCGATCAAATAGTGAAACTTCTAATTTCTTTTGTTTTACTTTCAAAGTGTTTTAAATGAGTGACTAAGCCACGTGATGTTAAAGTTCTGTTTCAAGTACCAATTTTTAAGTATGTCTAATAGATTTAATTAATTAAACAATCTTGCGAAAGGATATCTCGTATCTATACCTCACTTTAATTAATCACACAATTGTTTGAATTGGTTACCTTCCTAATCAAAGAGATTAAATATTTTACCATGAGTATAATTAGAATATAATTTTCATTCGTTCAATTTTTCTTTATTTTGGAACTCATGACTAAAGAAATTCTTGATTTGTATTATTCTTAAAATGTGACTTTCTTTGAAACATCCCTTTTATTAATTTAGTTAGAATGGACATTAATTTAACTATAAATTATGTAACATATAACTGCAATATTCAACAACTATTACAAAATATTGTTACAAATTTAATGAACCTAGTAAGGACATATTATAAGGTTGCTGGTTTTAAATGAAATTCGTTTTTTAATATAATCAATGGCATTTCAAAATATACAAAACGTTTAATTTCAATTTTGAAATCTATCATCGGTCATCAAACGATTAGAAAATTTAGGTTCAAGTGTATTGCTCGAAAGTGCTATATAAATAATGCAAAACAATTTTGTTTTTATGTAATTAAAATTGTGAAATAATAAAAGCTGAGATATTCTTTATTTATTTCATAAACCTCCTAATAAACCTGTAGATAACATCTGGATTTTCATAAGTACATAAGTAGCCAACAGTTTAACACTCCAGATATGTCATATCAGACATCCCTGGCCTAATCCAGTAGAACACATATGTCAGTGTGACGTAACAGTTTATTTTAAATTCCAATGTGACGAAGTAACAGGCTATAAGTAAATTTATGTAAATCTTTTCCGATATTATACGTGTCGTTAGATAAGTCGTGTTGTATGATGTGACTTATCTAAACATGAATCATTGGAATCATGGACATTCTGTATAATTACGGAATATATGTCTTGATGTAGAAACAAGTCATATAATTTTTTTTAAAGTCAATTCCTACGTAAACCAACAAAGAAAAATTTTATTTTAGTTTCTTTAAAATTTTATAATTACAGTTAATATAAATTTGTTTATATATATGTCAGAATAACAATATTAAGTGGCAAAATAAAAAGCGAATTTCCTTGCAATATTTTATTTTTTTTCTGTGTATGGCGCTGTTCTATTGTTTTTGTTTGTTACTATTTATACGCTTTTTTCGTCGCTTGCATCGTGTTGTACTTTCTTTTTGCTTTCCTTTCGCATTGTCCGTTTGTGAAGTAATGTTCGATAATGTTTGTTAATTTTATTCTTTTCCTTCAATTTTAATACTAGAGCATTAGTTACAATATTGTGCGGTAACCATGGCAACTATTTAAGGTTGTGCTATGTAGGTTTCGACGACAACCAGATGGAGCCAAAAGAAAAATTCACATATATATATTTGAGAATTATATTTCCAACTATGGGAGAGTTGGCTCAGTGCCAAAGCGCTAGACTTCGAACATGAAGATACCGAGTTCGAATCCGACCTGGATCCTCCAAATACGTATAATTTAATTATTGAATAAATATTTGAAAAACTCATTTTAATATCAATTGTCATTCACTATAAGTTCAAAGATTTCTTTTGAACTTAATTGGATGAATAAAAAAGCATTTTCTTAACGGTTGAAAATTTTTACAAGATATATATCATGAAAGTATGAAGTAATAGAAAGAATTGAAAAGAAATTAAGCAGAAAAGAAAATAACAAGGTGTAGGAAAGAGAGGTACATGGCAAATGGGATAAGGAACGAAATCCTTTGGGACAACACCCCCGCCCCTCAAAATCAAGGGAAGATTAAGAGAAGACAGAGAGGTAAAACCGTTGGAAAAGAATTTGTAAGTACGCAGAAATTGACGACCTGGAGAAAGCTATAGTTCCCACATGAGAGCATACAGACTGTTCTGACTGCTCAGCCAGACGGGTTACACACTGGTGACTTAAGACAATTGCCTAGACTGAAGCATGTCTCATTAACGCAGAACCTTACTCGTATCACACAGAAACAAAGCACAGTCTCAGCGAAGCTATATTAAAGTTAGTCATTCAAGAGAAGGAGAGGGTTTGGGGGTCCCCGAGGTTTTGCATCGCCTGTCATGTAACAATAACTGCGGGTACGATTGTGGTACAGATATTTTGGTACTGGACTGAGATTCAGGAGAGGCTTTTCCAAGTGGAAGTACTTGTATTTGGGCGGGACGGATAAGGTTTATTTAATAATGGGGACTTGACTGACTGGCTTAGATATGTAAATAGAAAGAACTTACAGCTAACGAGGCAACTTAGAATTAGGGACATGTGACTAACCTAGACAATTTGAACAACGGACTTAAAGCCAACAAATTTGACTAAAAACTAGGTATAAAGGGACTTGTAACCTAGGTTATGAGGGAAAGTACAACAAATAAAGGAATTGACATAAAATACCAATATTTTCGAAACATTTTTTGAGTATTTATTAA
>JBAIZL010000005.1:77036665-77056665 GCA_036971475.1 Prosapia bicincta | reverse complement strand
TGACCTCGATTAATATTGTTCGCGACTAACCGTGGTGCCGAAAAAATTCCCATTTATTCATAAATCCGGCTAAATTTCCTACAACTAAATCCAACTAATGTAGAGCGGGGATAATTCGAACGTCTTTAACTAGAAATTGCCGTTGACTGAATGTTTTGAGTTGGTTTCTTGCAGTATTTATACTGTTAAAAATATGAACTATTTTAAATTCAACTTCTTTAACTCCAAGTTTTCATATAACTGTTTTGTTTTACAAATATAAATTTGTAGAAATAATTAATCGAGCTTTAAATTATAGTGAATCAGAGTTATTTAATATAACAATTACTTATCACTGTAAGCTGAATTTTATATAAGCTGTATGAAGTTACAATTAGGATTACAATCTTCGAGGATTGCTGCCTTGTTTCGAGAGCTCATAGTGGTGTAAACTCAGTATAGGTCTGGGCTTTGGACTACTTGCTAAACCCTCCCCGACTCGGGATTGGCCTGCAAATGTTTCATCAATGAGTCACTACCGGTTATCTCACTACGAGGTTATATATATTTTTGTATAAAACAAAATATTATTTTCATCGGTTATTTGATAAACTAAAAAAGGTTATGGAAATATTAGAAACTCGACTTATTTAGGTTTAGTTACTCTTTGTTTCGTATAAATAATGCCAGTCATCAATGCAAGCTATTACTTTAAGTATTGGTATGTAGCCAAAATTATATTAAATGTGTTGAGGCCGTAGTCGAGTTTGGTATTACTTTGCACAACTTGTTAATAGTTTCAAATAACTAATAACAATATTAATTATGTTTTATAAAACAATTATATCCACTATAAAAGATAATCCATAGGAGACTCACTGGCGAAACAGCTGCCATGTGAGGGTGGGCGCAGGTACATGTCTTGCGGAACGCCGTGAAGCCTGGCTAAGGGGAAAGGCGGCGGCAGAGTGGGGTCGGCCGTGACTGGAAGATTAATAGGTGACCGACCAGAAATTCACAAACTTACACTGGCTCACTAGCACAACACCCTTATAACACGCGCGACGTTTTGAGACAGACTGGCGCTCATCATCCCCTCCCCCAATACAAAACTGTGATTTTGCCCATGAAGGTCAGGCTTCACCAAGAAACACAAGACCTATAATCTCGACTTCAGGAATCACCAGACTTATACAGTGTACAGCCACTAATTGGATTCGTGCTTCAGTTTCAGCAGCGATGTTAAACACATGTTCCGCTCAGTTATAAACCGTCTGCAGTGTGCCTCTCTTCATCACAGAACCTCTTATCGTGTTTGGAAAAACTGCGGGCGATTACCATGTAGGCCTATTTGAGTAAAACACACGCTCATTACCAGACAATAACATTATGTGAAATGTCCATAAGAGGTGGTAAGGGTCTTTAGAAGAAATATGGCATTGCTAAGGATTACTAGATAGCACCCACCACGTTGTCTACGCTTTTTGAAAAATAAAAAGGAAATAACAAACAGAGCTTTGGATGAAAAAGTAACAGACAGCATAGGAACAAGTGAAAACTGAAGGGGGGCACTCGTATGTATGCTGAAATGGTTTAGACAAGTTAGGAATAGAAAGATTCCAATTTTACGACCCCCTTGTTGGCAGAAGATTTAGCTTTAGGTTTGGGGGGACTAGTGTAGGGGTTTAACAAAGAGACGAGTTCTGGAAGGGTTTTTATTATAACGAACCTCACCTTTAAGTTTATGTGCGGTGAAAGTGCGAGAGAATAATGAAGAAGCTGGAGCTGTTTGAAAAAAAACTATGATTTAAAAAAGATTAAAAGCCTCAAAATCATTTTTAAAATTGATGATTGTTTTTTTTTTTTTTTCAAGTGTATCCCGAACAACACGTTAGCTTTTAAAATACCCGCAATTGGTGGGAGCAGTAAGGAAACAATGCTTTCAGTAACTGGAGCCAATATAGATGGCATCGGTTAGTAAACTAAAGTTGTATTTACAAATGATAGTTGGCATTAGTAATCTGTCGCTTCTAAATGTTTTAAAAACATAAATTCTAAACCAGTCGAGTTCAAAGCAAATGCGAACTGTTGGATGACAGCTGAGCAGTTGAGGATTCGCTATTAAAACTCGGCAAACCTTCCAGAAACAGAACAGAAGAATACTTTTTCCTACTGACTGTACTGCGCATATCTCGATCATGAACAACGTTAAGGTTATCCCCCCTACCACGACTTCAGCTGTACAGCTGTGGATCAGGCCGTTATAAAAGATTTTAAACACTTTACTGGCGACTTATTGTAAGAAAACTATTGACATTCAATGGAAGACAGGAAAAGAGGAAAAGGTATTAAATAAAATTCTTCAAACAGCAATAATGCCATAATGCATGTTGGAACAAATTAACACTGACATTTCTTTAAAGAACTAGATTCGTTAAGAAATCTGATCAACTTGAAAGTGGGTTTTTATATGAACTCCTCTCAACCTGCCAGATGGGGGGCTAATATGCACTCTCAACCTGTTACATGTGAGGCCAATATGCACTCTCAACCTGTCAGATGATAGGCCAATATGCATTCTCAACCTTTCAGATGGGAGACCAATATGAACTCTCAACCTGTCACATATGAGGAAAATATGGACTTTTAACCTGTCAGATGGGAGGTCAATATGCACTCTCAATTTGTCAGAAGTGAGGTCAATATACACTTTCAACTTGTCAGATTTGAGACCAATATGCACTATCAACCAGTCAGATGTGAGCCCAGTATACACTCTCAATCTGTCTTAATTAATTACTTTAACATTAGTTTAAGACTATCTGAACTTTAAATTTTGTAAATTTGTAAAAACTTACTGAGACAGGACGTTTTCGTGGTCCTTTTTTCACATCTCAACACACTACAACAGTATGAAATTTATGAACACACAAAAACACAAACTACAAACATATTAAACGAACAAACACAATACAAATCACACATACTCTTTGATACTATCGAAAACCTGCCTTTAAAACCATCATCGCTTGACCCGACATGTCCAAGCAGAAGACACTGATGAATATCGGCACATAGCTATCGAAAACGTTCTGTCTCAGTAAGTTTTTACAAATTTACAAAATTTAAAGTTCGGATAGTCATGAACTAATGTTAAAGTGATTAGTTATAGGTAATTAAATCCACCCCTCAAAAGCAACACATAACATATACATATAAAGGTGTACAGAATAAAAATAACAACTACAGTTATTGTATATAACGTTTTTGGCATTGTACTGTTACGGTATTACAATATGTAAAGGCTAATCCGTTCCAACGCGTAACACTGCAAATAAATGACGTAAATAAAATATTGTAATGATTTTCTAAACATTTGAATGAGCTTTTTTCCTTTGCTGCATTTTACGAACCACTAAGACTATGGTACACCTTCTTTCACAACTGTACTACGATGACAAAAGAAAGAAAACACGATTTTACAAACATGCGGAAAACTGACCTGCGTAAATTACTTTAGACTTGGCATTTGGAATAAAGATTCCAAACATCGCCTTCGTTCACCAATCACCAGGCCGCATGCCCACTAGTATATTTCAAAAGTCGCCCACTTTTTGCTGCAAGAGAGTACGTAGCATATTTTCTAAAAAATAATTTTTCTGGCACATTTGGGAAATATGCACGTTTTACGCGCGAAAACATCTTAAACGAGAGCGTATTGAGCGTGAATCTTGTTCCGGTTTGACAGTAATATAAAAATTTAGGCTACCCAAGAACAGAGAATGTTAAGACAAATGCGCTGTGGATGTAATTTCTTAAACAAGTAACATAAGGCGAAAATGTTAAAGTCAATTCCTACTTAAATCAACAAAAAAACTTTATTTTAGTTACGATTTATTTTATAATTACAATTACTATAAATAGGTTTATACATATGTCAGAAAAACAATAAAAAGTGGCAAAATAGAAAACGAATTTCCTTGCAATTTTCCATTTTCCTTTCTATGTATGATGTTGGACTATTATTTTTATTTGTTACTATTTATACGCTTTCTTTTTGTCGCTTGCATTGTGTTGTAGTTCTTTTCGCGTCCGTTTGTGAAGCAAAGTGACTACCGCTAATCCGCTTTATTCTTTTCATTCATTTTCAATCCTTGAGCATTATTTGTGATATTTTGTGGTAACCATGGCAACAATTTAAGGTTATACAACGGAGGTTTTTCATTTAGATATTTAAGATGTTCATTTCTAGCTATGGAAAGTTGGTTCAGTGCCAGATAGAGCCAGACTCGGAACATGAAAATACTCTGTTAGATCCTACCTAGACCCCTAATTTAATAAATTAAATTATAATTATAAATTATAATACCTAGAAATATATATATATATATATATTTCTAGGTTTTGGAACACTGTTTTCTTGTATTCACTTATCGCTTTCACTATATGTACTTAAACAAGCATCCTACTTGGTATTTATGCGAGTTAACTTTCAAAGATTGGTAGTATCTCCATCATCGGGCATCACTGACCGGGGGTTTGTAGTAGACTGCCACTACAACCACCGGTCAGTGATGCCCGATGATGGAGATGCTACCAATCTTTAAAAGTTAACTCACATAAATACCAAGTAAGATTCTTGTTTAAGTACATATAGTGAAAGTGATATAAATATATATATATATATATAATACGTTTTCTTGTTTAATAATTTAAAACAACATAGGTTATTCAAATACAAGAATATTTATTAATTTATATTCAAAGCTATTCGTTGGTAAACAGTACCAACATCATCAGGAATGAAAATTACAATAATCATTGTAATTTTCATTCCTGATGATGTTGGTACTGTTTACCAACGAAAAGCTTAGAATATAAATTAATAAATATTCTTGTATTTGAATATCCTATGTTGTTTTAAATATATATATATATATATATATATATATATATATATATATATATATATATATATATATATATATCAAGAGAGTGTGAGCTAATAGAAGGAATTTAATAAAAGTGGTACAATCAAGTCTGGATTTTATCAATCCGTGCGACGTTCATAATTACTCCGGATAATCGAGGCTCTATTGTATTAGTAAACGCTCTTAATGTGGTTAATAGAGTATATTTTAAGAAAAATATTTTAAGTTGCCACTTTTATTTACATCATTGGACAAAAGTACATCTTTAAAATCTTAACAATACTCTATAACCTGAAATAACACTTTTGTGTTATAAATAACGCTCTGTCTAAGCAAGACTGACGACACCTATTGATATTTTAGACCAATATATTGTTTCTTTTTTTAATGAAGATTTGTGTATATTGTAAAGATTATCTTGTTCTATATTTATTATTATAAACAAACATTACAACACTTGTAGAATGATATTACAATTATTATACAAACACTTGTATATTTATTATTACAAGTGTTCGTCAGTAAGGCAACACTCAGTGTCAACATTAGCAAGAGCTAGTCAACATATTCAGTGAAACACAACACTCCACACATCTGTTCAGTAAATACTCAAATTGGCAAAAGCTTAAAGCAGAAATTGGTTGAAAATTATTCTTGTTTAGAAATCTTGTTATCATTTATATACTTTGTAGTGTTTCTCTCGTTTTATTCAATTCCTACTATTAGTTCACAATCTCTCTCTCTCTCTCTCTCTCTCTCTCTCTCTCTCTCTCTCTCTCTGTATATATATATATATATATATATATATATATATATATATATATATATATATATATATATATGTATTCTTGTGTATTAATAAAGAAAATAAGGCAAAATACAAATACAAGAATTATAATTGAATTTACAGTTCAAAGCTTTTCATTGGCTAACAGTACCAACATCCTTGTGTTGGTACTGTTAGCCAACGAAAAGCTTTGAATTGTAAATTCAATTATAATTCTTGTATTTGTATTTTGACTTATGTTCTTTATATATATATATATATATATATATATATATATATATATATATATATATATTATAACATTAAGATATAAAGCATATAGTATAAAATTAGTTAATAAAGTAGAAAAATTAAGAAAAGAGTAACAAAGCGTATTACAAAGCGACAAAGAGGGCTTAACCATTGTATATTTCGGTTGGAGTAATATATCAGTTTTGGAAACGTATTGACAAAAGAAGGGTGCTGATTATTTCTAAGGTTCAAGTAATTCGGGGAAATGAAGGAAAGTTACAATTGTTACAGGGGAAATCATAAAATTTGTAAAGGAGCGCGAGAAACAAAGAAATAGCAGAAACAGTTGGCCGAAAGTTGTGCGTTCAAAATTTTAAAAAGTTTACTCTGCTTGGTTGAAATAAATAAGGGGGGATATTATGCTCGTTCTTAAAAACTAAAATCATAGGTGAAAGCGAACTAGGCTGGGGAAATTTGGAATGGTGCAGACGTATTGGGGACAAGTTGTAAGAACATGTTTAAAACGGGTTAATTTGATTAGACTTGTTAAGAGAATTGTATAGGGAATTTTTTAGTTATTTATGTATAGAAAATCTAAAAGCGCAACGAGTAATGAACTAAGCCGATATTAAAGAGAAAGGGGAAGTAAAGTTAAAGTTGATTGGTTGTAAACGAGAATTGAAGAAATTAACCGCCAGCAACCTGTGAATTCCAGGAGCACAAACAATAAGTACAAACTGTATTATATTAGATTCAGCCAACATAGATTTCTAGAATCTAGTACATTCAGAAGAAATTTAAATTCATTGACTTTATAAAACTTTTTCATAGACTGTTTTTTTCACCCTTTCTACTTTATAGAAGATCCCAAACAAACGACCCGAGAGAAAACATTCTAACACTGTATTTATTAAATTTTATTGTATTAGGAACCCAGCCTCAAGAGTCCACCTTTTTAGTAAATTTAGTACTAGTTATCAAATCAAACTTTGTCACTGCATCATCATTATGTATTTGAAGGTATAATTTGTAATAATTGGATGTCAGATGAATAGATATTAAATTTATATAATTGTTTAATTATTTAGAAACCTAAATGTGTGACTATTAGAAAGGTAAGGTAATTATAATATAATATAAAGGTAACATTAAATAACTTTTATATATATATATATATATATATATATATATATATGTGTGTATAATTATTGTATAATAAGATATGATATATATGTATCATACAAAATATGATAAATATATATATATATATATATATATATATATATATATATTTTTTTTTTTTTTTTTTTTTTAACTTTCAATCAGTAATTACATACGTTTCTATTCATCCAATCAAGTCCAAATACATTTGTTTAACTTGTTTTGAATGACACTTGATGTTAATACAGATTTTTTCAAAAATTAATTTTTTAATTAAATTTAAAAAAGTTGACGTCTTTAGGTTGACAACAGGTAAAGATATAAGCTTTTTTAAATTTAAATAATGGATTATTATTTGAAAAACTTTTACTAACATTAAGTGTCATCTATTACAAGTTTAAAAAAATATATTTGAACTTGAATGGATGAATAAATAGTATTTTATTACCAATTAAAAATGAGTACAGTGTATGTGTATAAATATATATATATATATATGTGTGTATAATTATTGTATAATAAGATATGATATATATGTATCATACAAAAATATGATAAATATATATATATATATATATATATATATATATATATATATATATATATTTTTTTTTTTATTTTTTTTTTAACTTTCAATCAGTAATTACATACGTTTCTATTCATCCAATCAAGTCCAAATACATTTGTTTAACTTGTTGTGAATGACACTTGATGTTAATACAGATTTTTTCAAAAATTAATTTTTCAATTAAATTTAAACAAGTTGACGTCTTTAGGTTGACAACAGGTAAAGATATAAGCTTTTTTAAATTTAAATAATGGATTATTATTTGAAAAACTTTTACTAACATTAAGTGTCATCTATTACAAGTTTAAAAAAATATATTTGAACTTGAATGGATGAATAAATAGTATTTTATTACCAATTAAAAATGAGTACAGTGTATGTGTATAAATATATATATATATATATGTGTGTATAATTATTGTATAATAAGATATGATATATATGTATCATACAAAATATGATAAATATATATATATATATATATATATATATATATATATATATATATATATATATTTTTTTTTTTTTTTTTTTTAACTTTCAATCAGTAATTACATACGTTTCTATTCATCCAATCAAGTCCAAATACATTTGTTTAACTTGTTGTGAATGACACTTGATGTTAATACAGATTTTTTCAAAAATTAATTTTTTAATTAAATTTAAAAAAGTTGACGTCTTTAGGTTGACAACAGGTAAAGATATAAGCTTTTTTAAATTTAAATAATGGATTATTATTTGAAAAACTTTTACTAACAATAAGTGTCATCTATTACAAGTTTAAAAAAATATATTTGAACTTGAATGGATGAATAAATAGTATTTTATTACCAATTAAAAATGAGTACAGTGTATGTGTATAAATATATATATATATATATATGTGTGTATAATTATTGTATAATAAGATATGATATATATGTATCATACAAAATATGATAAATATATATATATATATATATATATATATATATATATATATATATATATATATTTTTTTTTTTTTTTTTTAACTTTCAATCAGTAATTACATACGTTTCTATTCATCCAATCAAGTCCAAATACATTTGTTTAACTTGTTGTGAATGACACTTGATGTTAATACAGATTTTTTCAAAAATTAATTTTTTAATTAAATTTAAAAAAGTTGACGTCTTTAGGTTGACAACAGGTAAAGATATAAACTTTTTTAAATTTAAATAATGGATTATTATTTGAAAAACTTTTACTAACATTAAGTGTCATCTATTACAAGTTTAAAAAAATATATTTGAACTTGAATGGATGAATAAATAGTATTTTATTACCAATTAAAAATGAGTACAGTGTATGTGTATAAATATATATATATATATATGTGTGTATAATTATTGTATAATAAGATATGATATATATGTATCATACAAAAATATGATAAATATATATATATATATATATATATATATTTTTTTTTTTTTTTTTTTTAACTTTCAATCAGTAATTACATACGTTTCTATTCATCCAATCAAGTCCAAATACATTTGTTTAACTTGTTGTGAATGACACTTGATGTTAATACAGATTTTTTCAAAAATTAATTTTTTAATTAAATTTAAAAAAGTTGACGTCTTTAGGTTGACAACAGGTAAAGATATAAGCTTTTTTAAATTTAAATAATGGATTATTATTTGAAAAACTTTTACTAACATTAAGTGTCATCTATTACAAGTTTAAAAAAATATATTTGAACTTGAATGGATGAATAAATAGTATTTTATTACCAATTAAAAATGAGTACAGTGTATGTGTATAAATATATATATATATATATGTGTGTATAATTATTGTATAATAAGATATGATATATATGTATCATACAAAATATGATAAATATATATATATATATATATATATATATATATATATATATATATATATATATATATTTTTTTTTTTTTTTTTTTTTTTTTTAACTTTCAATCAGTAATTACATACGTTTCTATTCATCCAATCAAGTCCAAATACATTTGTTTAACTTGTTGTGAATGACACTTGATGTTAATACAGATTTTTTCAAAAATTAATTTTTTAATTAAATTTAAAAAAGTTGACGTCTTTAGGTTGACAACAGGTAAAGATATAAACTTTTTTAAATTTAAATAATGGATTATTATTTGAAAAACTTTTACTAACATTAAGTGTCATCTATTACAAGTTTAAAAAAATATATTTGAACTTGAATGGATGAATAAATAGTATTTTATTACCAATTAAAAATGAGTACAGTGTATGTGTATAAATATATATATATATATATATGTGTGTATAATTATTGTATAATAAGATATGATATATATGTATCATACAAAAATATGATAAATATATATATATATATATATATATATATATATATATATATATATATATATATATATATATATATATATATTTTTTTTTTTTTTTTTTTTTTTTAACTTTCAATCAGTAATTACATACGTTTCTATTCATCCAATCAAGTCCAAATACATTTGTTTAACTTGTTGTGAATGACACTTGATGTTAATACAGATTTTTTCAAAAATTAATTTTTTAATTAAATTTAAAAAAGTTGACGTCTTTAGGTTGACAACAGGTAAAGATATAAGCTTTTTTAAATTTAAATAATGGATTATTATTTGAAAAACTTTTACTAACATTAAGTGTCATCTATTACAAGTTTAAAAAAATATATTTGAACTTGAATGGATGAATAAATAGTATTTTATTACCAATTAAAAATGAGTACAGTGTATGTGTATAAATATATATATATATATATGTGTGTATAATTATTGTATAATAAGATATGATATATATGTATCATACAAAATATGATAAATATATATATATATTTTTTTTTTTTTTTTTTTTTTTTAACTTTCAATCAGTAATTACATACGTTTCTATTCATCCAATCAAGTCCAAATACATTTGTTTAACTTGTTGTGAATGACACTTGATGTTAATACAGATTTTTTCAAAAATTAATTTTTTAATTAAATTTAAAAAAGTTGACGTCTTTAGGTTGACAACAGGTAAAGATATAAGCTTTTTTAAATTTAAATAATGGATTATTATTTGAAAAACTTTTACTAACAATAAGTGTCATCTATTACAAGTTTAAAAAAATATATTTGAACTTGAATGGATGAATAAATAGTATTTTATTACCAATTAAAAATGAGTACAGTGTATGTGTATAAATATATATATATATATATATATATATATATATATATATATATATATATATATATATATATATGAATAAAAATATTTAAAATACAAGCATAATATAAGAAATACAAGATATATACAAACATTACGCAACAGATAAAGAAAACGTATTAAATGATCACACACATTTTGAAGCCAACAGCCTTTTCTGTTATATGACACACAACCAAAACAACCCACCCCATTCCACAGTCATAAATCCATTCCCGTTAGAGCCTTTACACCTCACCGATGCCGCCAGTAGAGGGTTAGCTTCGTAAAAGGAACGAATGTTTTGAAATGCGTCAGCAAGTAAGCATTTACGTATTCACTTAGTTAAGTATTTTTAAAATCAGTACAAGAATAGATTATATATATATATATATATATATATATATATATATATGTATATATATATATATATATATATATATATATATATGTATATATATATATATATATATATATATATATATATATATATATATATAGTATAAACTAGTAGTATGGGTTTAATTGTAATTATTTAATAAAATTTTTTCCAAATTACATTTTTCTTTGTTGATTTGAATAGGACTTTACTTGTAGGTTTATGTTTTGTACCACCGGTACTTGTTTTGTGTTAATTGTTTTATGTGTACTCCATTTTAACCCATTTATACTGTGCTAGGTGTGATTAGTACCGTTTTACTACCCTTGTCTTTCATTCCTTCAACGTATAAAAAAAACAGTTGTAATGTTTCTTTGTACCGTTACTTCAGATTTCAGAAACAGGTTAAATAAACCTGTGTTTGTTTATACCGGTACTATCAGAGTAGGCCAACTGATTACAGGGTAGATAGCTGAAGTTTATGTAAAATATTATGTGCGATCCTCACATACCATCAGTGAGTACTCTTGGGCAGGTTGCACAACAACCAATACAGAGATCAATAGAAACAAATAATAAATGTATGTATTATGTAAGAATTGTGTACATTTTTGTGAGAGATTATTCACCGTATAACATTGTCCATTATTATAAATAATGATAAAAACCGCAACGATCGTGTGAACGTTCACTCAGTCGCAGTCTCGACCGGCTTGGTTGCCAGGAAACCTGTAACACCCAGTGACCTCACTCGAAATGGAGAAAACACATTGGAAAATCCAGACAGAATAAAACAGCTAAGAAACCCCGTAAGGATCTATTAGGTTGCAGACGGGCTGCAACCTCGTGAGTGTTCGGTTAAGATCGGCTCCGTCGGAAGAGACGCATTTACTCTCCGCTCCAAGTTTCTAGTCGATTGAGTAAATTCTTTATTTTATTTATTTTTATTGCTTTAATAATTTGGATCATTACAGAATTTATTGAGACTCACAATTAAGAATGAATTGAGATTGGTTTGTTAGTAAATAAATCCATGACTACCGTTGTCCTAAATAAATAAAAATAAAATAAAAAATGCCAACATATTTCCTTCAATAGAATAAATCACCAAGTATTAAGCAGTGTTTATCTATTTTCCCTATAACAGCCCTTTAAATTTCTATGAATACGATTTCTTTGTCTCAAAATAAACTAACACTTTATGGTCTGCAACCCCTATATATTTTAGCCATCAGCCGCCACTGGATGCAATAGTCATAATCTGTGATAACTCTACGGCCCACACTGCAAACATTGAAAAGACCAGTGTAAGTAAAACCACTGCGACTTCCTTATGGGCGAAACACACATTGAAACGTACACTACGAGAAGCTAAAATTCTAAATACTTCTCTTTAAGGTATAGGTAAAATTTTACAAGCTGGCACTTGGGGACTGCTGTTCTTGCCGAGAGGCCGAGGACGAGAGGAAGGTGCTCATTCTCAAAAACATCGACCTTTGGACTTCCACTAACTACAGTAATAGGTAATATTCGAGCTGGCTTGTGAGTGAAAGTTATAATTAAAGAATAAAAATATGGTACAACTCACAAATATACAATTTTTTATTTCATACGCGTTTCAACGACTAATTCGTCGTCCTCCTCAGTGAAAATACACAAATCAAATTAACTAAAATATATATATATATATATATATATATATATATATATATATATATATATATTAAACATAACCTATAAAGTTCTAACAAAAGTAAAAACATAAGTGAAAATCAGATCTGGGCATTGTCAAATTTATAGCCACAGCTACTAATATAATTAATTGTTAAATACTATATTTTTTAAATTATTTAAATAATTTTGTTATTATTATGTCTTACTAGTAATATAGGCTCATCAAAATTAAATATTTATAATTATCATATGTTGTTTTAATGTAATTATATTAGTAGCTGTGGCTATAAATTTGACAATGCCTAGATCTGATTTTCACTTTTGTTAAAACTTTATAGGTTATGTTTAATATATATATATTTTTTAGTTAATTTGATTTGTGTATTTTCACTGAGGATGACGACAAATTAGTCGTTGAAACGCGTATGAAATAAAAATTGTATATTTGTGAGTTGTACCATATTTTTATTCTTTAATTATACAGTAATAGGGTTGATTCATTATTTTGTTACTTATTAATACGTTTTAATGTATAGTATAAATAACAACAAATGTAAATAGGGCGTTCACAGAAGCGTGGTAATAGGATTGTCTAAGGGTTGGGAAGGGGAGTTAGCGATTTATGGCCCAGATGCGGGATAACGACAGTGCCTGATGTTTTCTAGACGGCGAGTACATAATTTTTACCTAAGAGCCAAGCGCTAGCTTATAAAGTTTGACCTATAGTTATGTTTAAGTAAAATAAAATTAATATTGCCGTTGGTTTACTTGTTGGTATGTCTTACTTTACCGTAGAAAACATATTTAAAATGACTTTCACATCGTCGAACGACTCTTGAACATGATCGTTAAATCGAAAGTTAATTATTCCTTAGACTTGTAGCTAATTGCTGGAGATATTTTCCGAACTTCTTAGCGTTGTGTAAATGTTATTTTGTTCAACAGTATTGGTATAAACAATTCATCAAACTGTTATAGACAACTAAGATCACTCTTCTGATTGAGCTACTGATAAGTACAGTACTTACTGTGTATTACCCAATGGCCCGTTCACTTGGCGATACTTTGCAAAACACTCTCACTACATCACTGTACCAGTCGGGATTCGTACTGGCCTAACCTAAGCCGTGACTATTTTATCTGACTCCCCCCCCCCCACTTCTCCAGCTTTGTTCCTACTTTCAATAGCGAACAGTTTTTACAAATGTCTGCTGCTTGTAGTTACTCATGAATGCTTCACTTTTTAGGCCTTTTTGCACACCTTTATTTAGAAATAATGAATATAATAGAAATACTGGTTTTTATTCGACTGTGTCTAAGTTGGCCGTTGTAGAAAGTGAAAAAAATGCGTTTATAAAAAGATATTTTTGGGCCTCATAAGACAAATACTGAAAATTACAATTTGTCTCTAAATACGTCCTAAATATGTTGAGTAAATCTTTACTCAAAAATACTCTTGCAAATAAAAACACTTTTATACGTCAGTGCTACATACGAAAATTTTGCTCCAAATTTCAGATTAGGTTGGTTTGAACATTCGATCGACCTTATATTTAATTTTTTCAATCAATAAATTACTACTAAATTCTTTAAAGTTTAAAATAGCCATGACCACTATGAGTCAAAGGTTATCACAGATTTATAGGTTTTTCCAAACCAGTTCGTTCCGACAAAGAATTTCGCATAAAACTATCCGTTGGTAATATTTTATTACTTTATTTCGCAATAAAAAATTCAATGACGTCTAGGCTCGATGTTAAAGGTCGTTTACACTGTGTTGACAAACGTGCAACACATGTAATTTACATTGTTAAAAAATGGTCTATTTAAAAACGTCTGTGTGGCATGTAGAAGTTCAACGTAAATGTAACACAACTTTAAAAATTTAATCAAACTCCAAATATTGTTTTCTATTAATAAATTTGACATTTATAATTTTTGTATTGAGTAATTAAGAAATGGTCTGTTGCCTCTGATTGGATAGGTTTCAGGATCGACATTTTTATACTACTGAATCATTTCTTTACTTTTAACCTAAAAAAATAGAATTATTCACAGGTTGACAAGTGCAAATAGATGTAACAATGTGTAGGCTACCCGACAAACCGGTATGACGTACGCCTGCCAATCTGTGACTGTTAATAGCTCCAGTTTTTACGTTTGTAGTCTGTGTTCCCTACAATTAAGATGTTTACAAAGAAGAGAAAGATGACAAGCTACTCTTGCCCCACACAAACGTGAAAAATATCATTATCTAAACTGTAAAAAATATTTAACCGCACACATTTTCTATTTACGACGTAAAAATTAAGTTATTGTTCACAGCACCTATAGAATGCAACATAATAATGCATTAACAGCATGCTCAAGATCTAGAACCGTTAAATGCGTATAATTTTAACATATTTAACTTTATGTTAATAGTTTTACGGAAAATGTAATTTAAATATATTAAAATTCTTAATATACTCATCTTCATTTCTGTTAGAAATATTTCTAAAATTTAAATAATACGATTTAAGTGTTGAAAATAGAGTCATTCCGAAGCGCCTCAACAGAGGAAAATATTGTAACGTTAGGAAAGGCAGAAAAATGTACTAAAATTATATTACATGTAACAACTGTTAATTTATTTATTGGAAATATATTATGTGATATTTTCATACTGATTAAGATCTTATATCGTAATACACATGGTCATACTTGTTTTAATGTCTAAAACACTTGTAAGCCTACATCTGAAACGCATAACCTATACAAGGTGTTAACTCCAAGCCATAAAATCCGTTGCACTGACGAAAATGTTAAATAAATTATGTAAAGCAATAACGACATTATTTGATTGCTATTAATGTTTAGTCCGTAAAGTTCATTTTAGCAGTTCGTGGGGATTAGGAAATGAGTCGAATTTAGTGAGTGATAGGTCAGGATTACAATTTTAAAATGTTGAACAGAATTTGTCTAATCCATAAAAGCTTAATTAGAGTAAAGGTTCCGAGTAGAGAAAATATTTTTTGTAATAATATTTGTGTGTCTTTTAATATAGATTATTAAATTGAGCCGGCTACATTGATAAAATACCATTTTATTAGAATTGATAACGAAAATGAAGATACGACGATCCTACTCAGTATCTTATCGCGGAGGCACTGTATTTACAAGAAGCATTGCTACCTAGATATTCCCCTCCGCTTCGTACAATCCAGGATCTGTATCCGGACTGATGGTCTCATGGTTACAACTGACATGGAAATTGCTTACCTGTGTTGATGAGGCCCCAAAACTAATTAAGGGTCGAAGCTTCGCACTTGGGGATTAACAACGTTTGACGAGGGTTGTCAAGTGACAGTGGTGACTCTAAACTGCCCTGCAACTTTCTGAACACCCAAAAATAAATTCCCGGAATGATATTATCGCTAACATAACCCGTTGTTACAATATTGCAGTGTTTATATAATTCGCATTGCTGTAATAGCTACGTAATATAAAAATATATTAAAATTTCTAGTTGTATTGGACTGCGATTCGTGAAAAATAATCCTTCTTCTCTATGCAGTAGGTTTATGTGTGGGGCTCATACAAATGTAGAAAATATAAAATAAATGTCATAGAAATGCGTTATAAATATGTAATGCATTTTTTAAAGGCAAAACAAATATCATTCTAGGGAGGCGAAGACAGAGGCTACAACAATGGCCTGAGTGTGTGCAACGATAATAGAAGGTTCTAGAATTAATTAGGGTTTGTCCGAGGACCCTCAGTCCATCCTCGCTAAAATATTTACGACCACCATTGACAGGATTACCCTGAGGCCTTCAGTTCTACAATCGTTTGAGGGAGGGTGGGCTTTTTTTCTTGTTGTCATAACTCTAAGGGTTGTTTACTGCTAAAATTTCAAATTGTCATAACTCTAAGGGTGGTTTTGTGCACAGCAAGCTAAAATTTAAAACTGTAAAAACTCAAAAGGTTTTTTGTGTGCACAGAATGTTAAATTTAAAATTGTCATAACTCAAAGGGTTGTTTTGTTCACAGCAAGCTAAAATTTGAAACTGACATAACTCTAAGGGTTGTTTTGTACACAGCATGTTCAATTTAAAATTATCATAGCTTCAAGGGTTGTTTTGGGACACCAAGATAAAATTTAAAATTGTCATAACTTCAAGAGTTGTTTTGGGACAGCAAGCTAAAATTTAAAACTGTCAACACTCAAAGGTTGTTTTGTGCACAGCTTGTTAGATTTAGAATTGTCATAACTCTAAGAGTTGTTTTGTGCACAGCAAGCTAAGTTTAAAATTGGCATAACTTTAAGGGTTGTTTTGTACACACCAAGATAAAATTTAAAATTTTCATAACTGCAAGGGTTGTTTTGTGCACAGCATTCTAAAATTTAAAATTGTCATAACTTCAAGGGTTATTTTGTGCACAGCAAGCTAAGTTTAAAATTGTCATAACTCTAAGGGTTGTTTTGTACACACCAAGATAAAATTTTAAATTGTTACAACTCCAAGGGTTGTTTTGTCCACAACATGCTACAATTAAAAAATTAGAATTCTAACGATTTTCCGTCTTGGGATTTAATAATTCAACTCTATAGCCGGGTAGAGACCAAGCGTGCCGTATTAAACCAAACCATTCGAATAGGAGCTGCGCGGTAGAGAGTATATGGCGGGTATTGTGAGTTGTGCATAGTTGAGCAGTGTTGAGTGACGGCTTACACTATCCATGACTTGTTTGAGCACGGATGTGAAGTATAGCTTGAACATGAAGTGACATCATGATTAACTTGAAAAAATTATCGAAAATAAAGTTGGACGTGAACTAAATAACTTCAATGCTAAAATTGTCATACAAAATTAACAAACGTGTTTAATTAATCAGACGGTCAAATATGATAGTCCAGTGATTGTTAACAAATAAAGCAGGCGTTTTTTCCGTTTTAATCATGTTACTCAAAAATACATTCAAGAAGAAAATTATTTTAAATGTGGCAAACTATACATAGTGGTTAGAAGGTCCATTAATTATCGCCATACAAACAAAATTTTTTTTTACAAAGACGCTACTTTATCAATTAATTTATCCTTGATAATTGTAACCAATAAAATTTAGCCTAACCCAATACTTTATTGCTAGATTGTAAAATAGATTACGGTAAATAGTTAATAAATGCAGTATAAAATTGTGCTTAAGTTTTATAAAGAAACATTCAGCTCATACTGTTTCATGTTCGCACATTGAGGCTACCTTCGTTGTTTTCTAAAATTAAGCACTATATAGCTTAGGACATTTAAAATACCCTCATACTTAGTTATAATATTCTAAAAAGTAACATAATTATGTCCAAGAGAATCAAAGTTGATCTAAACATTGTAAAAAACGCCGTGTAGCACGCTGGAACATTTAAGCCCATCCACGAACATCCTGCTTTCTCTTACGATGTTTTAGGCCATTTCGCGCGGCTCTGCTCTGTTTAAGACTGCTCGTCGGTGAGGATAATATTCACGAATTTCTAAGATAGCTTATAAATATTACTTAATTAATCTAACACTGTTGCCGTAAAACATTGTATTTATAATTCTAAACTTCTTAAAATAGGATTTCTGTATATTTGTAGTTTTAAGTCTATTTATGTCGGGACAATAATTTAAATTTGGGACTAAGGTTCTCCGCTAAGCCATTAAAACTCTTATGCCTTATATTTACAAACCTTTCTCATTATTTTAGGGCTTTGTTTGTGAATGAAAGGAATTGTGAATTAAAGGAGAGCAATGAAAGTCCCTAGGAAAGGAGGCGTTTACTTGTGGAGGGTCGTGTATGGAGCAGACAA
Source organism: Prosapia bicincta (assembly GCA_036971475.1). Classification (NCBI taxonomy): domain Eukaryota; kingdom Metazoa; phylum Arthropoda; class Insecta; order Hemiptera; family Cercopidae; genus Prosapia; species Prosapia bicincta. The sequence continues at coordinate 77,037,903 of JBAIZL010000005.1, read as the reverse complement.
ACTGTGAAGAGATGTCTACCAACTGCACAGTGTTTCGGCAAAACTTAAAGTGTAATAGGTTGTGTAATCACATTATGATTACAACCATAACGTTTTATACAAAATCTTTTTATCAAATTCTTTATCTCAGGAGTTCAACGACAGCCACTGCTAAGGTCAATAAAGTACAACAATGCTGTTTCAGAGATAAGCGCTATGCTTTATCATACAGTGCGATTAGAGTGCTTTCTGTTTTTGTATAATTTTGTATAATTTCTAATTTTTTTAAAATGTCATTGTCTGGAATAAATTGTTTGCCACATCACAAAACATTGCCGACTTCAATAGTAGAGGAATATAGCTGTGCACACTTATAAGCAAAACGCCTTCATTTCTGTGTTTAGTCTTACAGCAATAAAGTCAAATTTGGGCAATTCTAAGCATTAACAATTCTGTATTATTTAATAAAATGTTGTCTGGTCATAACCTTTATCTCATAGCGTTTATAAATCTAAACACAGAATGGGTGTTTACTTGGATTTACAATAACAATAACCAAGAAATATATTACCTAAGGATAATAGAAATTTAACCCAAAAATTAATGTATAGATTTAGTATAACAAGCATTATAAATTAGTTTACCGTACCGGCCATACAGAGATGTAGAGCAACACATTTCCTCAAACCATTGATTTTCAATCCACATTGTAAATACGTTTACAGCGCATTCTATACAACGCTATTGTGTACTAATGCTTAGAGGTTTTTGTGAGTACAATTGTACACAGCCGTAAAATGTATAAATTGAAAGAATGAAATAGATTGAAAGTCAATTCGAACTACCACAGGAGCAATCCTAATTTTAGCTAAATTAAGTGATAACATATTATTTCATAAATCAGCTGATTTTATGTTTTGTTGTAGAACAGCTGATTTTATGTTTTGTTGTAGAACAGCTGATTAAACACGTAGATTATGTTACTTCATGTATTGTATATTTTTAACTTAAAATGGTATTACTATTAAATATTGTTTATCAGTAATAAATATATTACTTTATTTATATTTCCATAAATCTTACTATATAAAAATTCAATTATATTATAATGAGTTATAAATTTGTATTCCAATTTTTGAAATGAAAACTGTCTTAGACGCTTTCTGACACTTTATAACAGGTTTCAAATAAATTCCTTGTAGAAATTTTTTTCTCAGTAATATATTTAACATTTAACAAAAGTTTTCTATCAAATACAA
>JBAIZL010000005.1:77021665-77031665 GCA_036971475.1 Prosapia bicincta | reverse complement strand
GATAACAGCCCCAGCACCACCCACAGCCTGAGATGTAGGACTACTCCGTCCACCCTATGCTCTGCCGGGATTTAGTAATCCCTCTACCCCTCGCCTATCCGTTCATTTATATATCTACAGTACTACGTCATAGACTTTTGGAGGAGAGCTGGAGAGTTTGTTGTTGTTATTTGCGCTAATACCGTCTTAGTGTTCACTTTGTACTTTTTTATCTCGGGCTTTCACACAGTGAAGTACGTTGCAAGACAGGGTCGGCAACCTTTTTGTACTTTAGGGCCTCATTTTCAATCTAACCTGGCTATAAGGGCCGCATATGTAAATAACCATGAATTTTATTATATTTCCTAATTTTAGATAGTTAATGTAACTGATTTAAATACAGTATAGAAATTGACTTAAACAATGGATTTTAAACGTAATTATTATAAAATAGGCTACTTACTTCCTGATAACAAATTTGACAATTTTCCAACTTAACTCGGACAAATTTCTTTATTAATGTTCTGCAGTGCTGAAATAATGAAGTAAAATCCGTACATTTAAAAATTAAAAATTTTAGTAAACTAAAACAAGATAGTAATAGCATAATTGTTATTTTACTTAAATTTTAAGTAGGGATGAGCTTGCCCGCATGTACATCGCAGACACTACTTTCCACTCAAATAGCACCTATAATTTATTGTTACGCGTTTATTGTTGTGGCTAGTGTAAGGGTTCTAGCTGTTGAGCAACCTATTTGTATTCTAAGCCGTAAGCGTGAGCTATCCGGACCGCTCAGAATTCAATAAACCACAAGTAGAGAGGGCCGCAAAAATCATTTCGCGATCCGAATGCGGCCCACTGGCCGTGGGATTCCGACCCCTTGTGTAACGGATTATTTCCGAAAGCCGACAAATAGCAATAAAAGCCTTACCACTCGTTGTAACGATTTTCTAAGCATAATTACGTCATAAAATTACATTTTATATTAATCAGTTAATGTTGCATACAAACGTTGCAAGGGTAGGTGTTTGTGATAGTTTAGAACATGAATACTGTTTTAACCCCCCCCCCCAGTTAGTTAAACCCTACTGATAAAAGTAAGGAATGGTGGATTTGAACGGTATTTTTAATAGAATATATTTCTCACGTGCTCTATAGCTTTTTCATGCGTCCCGGGCAGTTTCCCTCGACCCATCGCGTCCCTCACATTGCGCAGGTTTCATCTACCCCACTGCTACGGAATATTTCAAAGTACTTTCTCTTGCACCATTGTCATTCTTTATATCTTGTCGCGTTTCGGAGCTGGCGCGAATAATAAACGTGCTTGGATTTCCTGAAACGCGTCAAATAATAATAAAACCAGAAAAGATTGAAATTACAACCAAACAACTTATTTAATAATAAAATTAAATAATTATCTTGTAATAATAAAATAACCTATTTTAGATTTTATTACAGAAACTTGAATTAAAATACGACATTAATTGGGAAACAATAAGAAATATTTTCGGTTTCGTTGATTAAAATTAAAACTGTTCTAAATATGAATAAATGCAAAATTATAGTAATTTCTTACATACTGTGACGCTGTACTAGTCAACCAACATCGGTGTGTAGATCGGCCGGCAGGAAGCGCTGTAGAGCTCAGACGGTTAAATGCAGGTTTTAAATAAGCAGGTCAAGCAGTGTATGTAGAACACAAAACATTAATAGATAAACAAATCCAATACTGTTTACTAAATGATGAAACTCATGATCGTTGTTTAGTAAACAAATTAAGACTCAGTGTCTTTTGTAAAAAACTTGCTTTAATTTCAAGCTCATATATGGCACTGTTTCAAATATAGTGAAAACATTGTTAATTTGACATATATCGTGAACAATATATAGTTTTCTGTATAAAAGAAAACTACATCTTAGTAGGTAATACAGTTTTAATTTTAAGTAAAACGTTTAGAACAATAATAAATAATAACAATGATGTATTGTTATTATTTATTATTTACACTAATTAATAATTTTGCTAACAACTTTTCAAAATTTATTATAAAAAAAAACTTCTTTCTCCCACAGTAGATGTCGTTATAAACAATGCAACACATTCGGCTGCATAACTAACAAACGTAAGGGGCTTCACAACAAAGAATCCCTCAATGTCATGACAATATTTCATTGAAAGAAGAGTTTGTAAAGCTTCTATTTTCACTCACTTCAAATTGTTTTTATAGAAATCATCAAATAAATGTAACGCTAAACGAAGAACGCTAAAATTTATCAATGCTTAATTCAATTACAGCAATCACTTTTCATATACTAACAACACGCTGCATATGGCGCCTGCAACTGGCGACATAGGCACGTGTGTGAACCTGAAACCTTTTAATCTAATTTAGTACCCCACTTTGCGTAAAGCCTCCAAAATTTTGTTACGCAATGGTTTAGTGTAATGTTCTTTTAAGAATTATTGGCTTTACCAAGTTAGATTGTATATTTACACAAATCTTTTATAAATTATAATATTTATTAAACCCACACACGTTTGCACAAACACGTACACACATATTGATTAGTGTAATGTTCTTATAAGAATTATTGGCTTTACCAAGTTAGATTGTATATTTACACAAATCTTTTATAAATTATAATATTTATTAAACCCACACACGCTTGCACAAACACGTACACACATATTGATTATGGGTGTATAAAATCTATATGATGTATAGTTGCATCTATACTAGGTTGTGTTTATTTTAATAAAAATTAGACTTGTTGAGAAATCAGAGTGAATCTACAATGAAAGTGTTTACAGATTTTGACACGTGAAAACAAAACGCAGCCTCCTAGAAAGAAATAAATGGTAAAGGCATGACGGCTTAAAGTATAAAGAATATGAGTTCACATTGCAGTGTATATTTGTTATGTTTATTCGTACAGGTTTCTACTAATGATAGAAATCCTAATTAGTCTCCTGGTATTTACCCTCAGATAACAAGTTTTCCTCCGTCAATCTGAAACAAGTTCTTTCAATGGACTAGGCAGTTTTCAAGGCAGTACAGAAATCACATGGTTGTTGACAGTTGGAAAAGGTTTATCACAAACAAATGAGAATTCTTACTGTATGTAAATACAAGATGAATTTAGAGCGACCATTTACACTACTACGCTAAATTGTACCTTCAAAGAAATTCTCGAATATATCAGTTTCGTCCGAATTGATTTACTGTCACTGATAGAAAGAACTGGCCAAGTGTCTGTTGGATATCCTCTGTAAAGAAGGAAGGGACTTTCGCAATAAATGGAGGTTACCCACTTAATTTTCGAAAAATGTGGAGAAAATGTAAAATTCCTTTTGGACATAAACAACAAACCTTTATGTCGACAACAAACCTTTATGTCGACAACAAACCTTTATGTCGACAACAAACCTTTATGTCAACAACAAACCTTTATGTCGACAACAAACCTTTATGTCGACAACAAACCTTTATGTCGACAACAAACCTTTATGTCGACAACAAACCTTTATGTCGACAACAAACCTTTATGTCGACAACAAACCTTTATGTCGACAACAAACCTTTATGTCGACAACAAACCTTTATGTCGACAACAAACCTTTATGTCGACAACAAACCTTTATGTCGACAACAAACCTTTATGTCGACAACAAACCTTTATGTCGACAACAAACCTTTATGTCGACAACAAACCTTTATGTCGACAACAAACCTTTATGTCGACAACAAACCTTTATGTCGACAACAAACCTTTATGTCGACAACAAACCTTTATGTCGACAACAAACCATTATGTCGACAACAAATCTTTAACAAGTAGAGAAAGTATACAAACTTATAGCATCAAGATTTCCTTGTGAAATATATCGCAGAGTTGTACTGGATTACAATATAGTTACAAAATGTATTTGGTTAGGATAAATTTTTACATAAGTTTACTAGTACACGAGAAAACAGTTCTTGTGAGAAATGAAACACGGCCTTCTTGTTTTGAGTGGCGTTACAATAACGAGTACCGAAATGGAAACCACTTTACATATTATTAAGTTAGGTTATGTTTGCAAACTTTAATTTTTTTCTGACGAAATCATGATTAACCTGAATTATAGCTATTATGTATTGTTGTTTAACACAGTACTCTGTGAGTAAAATTATATTTTATAAACTTTAGTGTGTGTGTGTGTGTGTGTGTGTGTGTGTGTGTGTGTGTGTGTGTGTGTGTGTGTGTGTGTGTGTGTGTTCCTGACGTCGGCGTCGCGTCATTGTGCATCACAGGATATAATTACTTTTGCAATAACTATGACGTCTGGACAACCGATAATGACAAATTCTTTATTAGTAAGGCCCATTTTATCGCTTTGCGATCAGTTCTTTCCCTGCGTTATCGGATCACTCGAACCTATCTCTCTAAAACTCTCTATTTATTACTAATTGTGCTTGGTACATAGGTATTACTAAGCAAAACAGAAAAAATCTGTGAGTCATAAATTATAAAATAATTTCATATTTAAAATTATGTGATTAATCCCATTAAAACCTGACAATCCTTTACTGAAATGAATTTGCACTCATCACAGTAGGCCTACATTAACGTTAAAAAAATTTCCTATCGAGTAAATGTAAACACAAATTTTAGAAACCCGTGTGTTTTATATTATTTAGATTGAAAGATTGTTTAGTGGTCCTCTTAAATGATGTTTGAAGCATAAATAAATACGTCCTTGACCCATTGCTTCGCTTTAGAGATAACTGTAATAACATATTTGTAATAAATAAGATATTAACTCATCTTATGAGTGGAGGTAATTATTTAACACATATTCGCTATAGATACTTATACTTCATAAAGCGCTTATGATGATTAATATTTCTTGTGAAATGTAGTTCAAACCACGAATGATGTCGATGACGTAGTCACTAAGAGACATATCTGATTTAATACATGTTTTAATTGATTGTGTGTGTGCTCTCGCGCGTGTGTGTGTCTTGTTGTTAAACAATACTTGTAATTAACACCAAAGAGGAAATTCAGGGCGCCAAATTAAGAAAAAGGAATATATTTCTGGTGAAGGAAAATTTCTTATCTCATTTAAATAACAAGACATCCAGTTCTGAATTAGAAAAACATCCGTAACCTCTGTATAATGTAATATTACATTTGTCACTGTTACGCCCAGTTGTCAAATTATAAAACTGTATAACCATATAACTTATTAATCAATTATTTCGTTAATTAAGTGAATTAACTATGAATCAATTCAATAATGACTTTGCTGAGGAAATGTTTAAAACTGTTTTTAAATAACTTTTTAATGAAAGTTGCTAATGTAGGTTAGCGTATTATAATACAAAGCAAACTCCACTACATAACCTTAAAGCATGTAGGTCCTGCATGCAATGTACTCGGGTTCGGTTACTGGGCACATATCTGGTTTCAGGCTGCAAACTGACACCATACAAGTGCCTGCAGCATTAGTGGACTCTCAGTTTGTTCCTTATTGCATCTACTATAATATTCAGAAAATGCCTTTGATTTTTCTATTGACAAAATACTCATTCTCTCACATCAATATTAGGTAATACATTAATAATAGTAATACAATAGTATTAGGGTATTATATGGTACCGTTAAGAATAATAGTATCTATTATTTCCTGCCCTTCCTAAATCTGTTATTACACCGTTGACGAGTTCCGAAAAACCTCCACCAAAGAGAACGTTCTATGTACTCATATTTTTATGTTCATTGATGAAGGTTTTCCGAAACTCCACTACATATAACACTGTACTCCATAGAATATTTGAAATTTTAAAGACTAATAAATTCTAATCAAAACTTCTAAAATCAAACAAGACGTGTGTAATATGTCAGTGCTAGGAATGGCAGAACACCTACACTCTACATAAATGTAAACACTTGGAACAATTTAACAATTCTCAAGTATAGCTGTCATTCGTAAGCTGGCGCGCGAAAGATCTATAGAAAACAAAAAGCTAGCTCTATTCAAAAACATTGGTCTTTGTAGTGCGTGTTGCATCACAGGCCATCGCTAAGAAATTGCAGGCGTTGAGGTCCTTTAGAAAAATAATATTCTAATAGAAACTCATAATATTGAACAAGACGTCTGCAATACGTTATTGCTATGAATGGCAGAAAACCTAAGCTTAACATAAATGTAAACACTTGGAACAATATAACAATTCCTATGTACCTAAACATTAAAGCAAAGCATTTACAAAATCTAAACAGAGTACAGTAGCGTAATTATAATTAATAAACAACAATAATCCTTGCTAGAAATATTCAAACTACCTTGAAGTACGTTTCGCGAATCTTGTTAGCATCATCAGAAGGTTACAAACACGATGTTAACAGTGTTAGTAAAATGTACATTAAGAGTGCATAAATACTTGTAGGGGTTGCCAAACATTTACTTAAATGTATCGAAAAAAACGTGCACGTTATAAAACAAAATTATGAAACACTATATTTCTACGAAAAGTCATATCATATATCTTAAGCTACTAGGAATATCAAAAATTGAATATAATAACCTTTGTAGTAACTTTGAATCCATATCTTGTACACTATGAACAAATTTTTGATCAACGTCAGTCTAAACATCTGATAAAATCATTTTACTGTCGCCTGAAAGGAAAACTAGGCCATTTTTTGACAGATAAATTAATAATAAAAGAAATATAAATTACAAAATTTTTTTGTATTTTGACATTTTTAGGGTAAATTTTTTTCTTGTTTATAAGCTACTCATCCAGTATTACTGTTAAAACGGCTCGTAAGGAACTGATAGGAATAAAGTTTGACACCTTTAGGTGCCATCTTCGTTCCGAAGGTTGACGATAATTAGGCTGCTGACCTCAGCAACTTGACGCTGACGCTGCGCTATTTTCAGGAGTTTTGTCTTTTTTTATAACCTTTTTTGCATAAAAGAACCAATGTTGGTATATTCTCCTCTCTTAAAATACCACAAGTATTACTATTGTTTTTTTATTTGTATCTATGATATTTTATTCTTTGTGATTGTTATAACTAAATGCTTGTCTCCGTCCACGATAGCCTCAGCATCCTGAGTTTCATCTATAGTTCAAAAGCCTCGCTCTTCATAGGGTCGTTTTTATTTAAAGAACTCCATAGGACAGAACAGGCAGTTCGTAACATCTCATCTGAAAACATTTGAACCAAGTGGCAAATCTTTGTCGCGCTTCCCTTTCTTAAATACAGTTCTGGCTTTTCTTGACTCTGAATTTTCCAGAAGTGACTCTTTTTCATTGATGACAGTTGCTAACAAGTCATGTTTCCGGAAGCATATGGTAGTTAAGATTTGTCATCGAAAATATTCATTTAACCTGTTCAAAATACTTTTAATACTCCACGTTCCAGTTTTATTAATTTATTTTAATTTTTCCATTACCTGTAACCACATCATAAGGACATAGCACTAATCACTGTAGTGAAACTGCTTGGTAAATAGTTATAGAGACGTAGAAGTCGAAGAGACGCCGTTATATTTAAAATCATTCATGGATTTCTCTATAAATCACTATGACAGGTTCGACCACCACATTCGCTTTGACGTCGTTAACGGAGATTCCTTAGAAATAAGGTAACGACTTAAAGGTAAGTAGCATTAGGATGGGTCGTGTCTTTTCATGAGAAATGTAGGTTGTCAGAAATAGACCTATTCTCTATTGGAGCAGTGGCGTGCCTTGATAAATGGGGTGGTAACTATGGCCTATTAATAATAACACAATAAAAAAATTACCCCAAAAAATACAAGTAATTAGTATTAAATAATTATTACATCGCATATTTCAGTACCGCTTTTTGCATAGGCCTATACATATGCCACATGGAGCAATTGGGTACAGATTTGTGCACAGCAAAAGTTTATCCAGGTATGCTCCAGCTATTGGGATGATTACTTAATTTTACATTTTTTCAAACTTTTGCATAGAAATAATTTACAGATTATGTAGAAATTTGGTATGAATAATATAATTTCAACATAGCCTATCGCTATTTTATTTATAAATTTCCATTTAAAATCATAACAAAATAAATAATTAGGTAATTTAGTAGGCTACTGGCTACGGGTGTGATACGTCATATCTCATACGTTATTTTTCCATAATTAATTTACACACACACACACACACACAAGCTATACACATATAAACACACACACACACACACACACACACACACACACACACACACACACACACACACACACACACACACATACACATACAAACAAACACACACACACACACACACACACACACACACACACACACACACACACACACACACACACACACACACACACACACACACACACACACACATATATATATATATATATATATATATATATATATATATATATATATATTTATATATATATATATATATATATATATATATATATATATATATATATATATATATATATATGTATATGTATATTGTGTGTGTGTGTGTGTGTGCGCGCGCGCGCTTGTGTGTGTGTGTGTGTGTGTGTGTGTGTGTGTGTGTGTGTGTGTGTGTGTGTGTGTGTGTGTGTGTGTGTGTGTGTGTGTGTGTGTGTGTGTGTGTGTGTGTGTGTGTGTGTGTGTGTGTGTCTGTGTGTCTAACAACTACGGTAGATCTGGTCTGAAATGAAGATCTCTAGTTGACTTGTCAAATAATGTGAATTTGTTATAAAAAAATTATTAACCAATTGGGGCCCATGTCTAACATGGGGCCTGGGTGATCCCCCCTTGTTTGGGATCATACGGAAGCACTGATTGGGATCATAAGGAAGCGGGTATTTGTTACAGTCCTTTAAATATGTAAGGATGTTAGGAATAAAGGAAGGGCAAAGAAAGTGACATAATGACTTCCAGGTAGGCTTTTTTGAGTGGAATAAAATTTTTATATCGAAGAGTATGGTTGATTACCTCAAGTACTCTATTGCTCATTAGATGGTGTGTACTCGCCATATTTCCTTGAAGAAAAAAGGAAATAAAGGAACAAAGAAAGAATAGACACAATGATTCCTTGGTATTGAAAATAGAAGAAAGTTATGACACCTCAAAGGCAGGGTCTCTTACTTAAAGTAGAACGTCTCTCTGCGAGGGCTACTGGGATGTTCATCCGCTAACTGGGGTCGAGAAACAAAGGGGTATCACCTAACTCTTGTTCTCTTGATATCAAACAAGATACAATCACTTACCCTATGTAAAAGCTAACCTATCTGTTGAAAGTAACTGGATTTTTTCATGACTAATATTGTATTTTAACCATTTCACTGTTCGCCTAAATATGCTCAGAATTCTTTAAATTTTAAATGAAATTAAAAGTCTTTAATCTCATTATAAGAAAATGAAAGATTATAAATCCAACATTGAAACAATAGTGTTGTTTACTACATTTTATTTACGGGTCATTGATCTTATATGCTGCGTCGACATTTAACTTGCAACCTGTATAACAACTACATTGCAAATTCTATACTAGTAGCAACAATATTGTATACTATACTGCAAAAATAAGTAGCATTACAGTGATTGTAAACAATTGTGTGATTCATTCCAGTTCAAGCCTTATTGATTTAGTGTGACAGAAGACTTATATCAAAAATCGAATTTGTTACGTAACCAACGAGGATTGGTTACGTAACTATTTCTCGAGCCAGTCAGTGTAGCCGTGCAGTGGACAGATGCGGGATAGTTCAGGTGAGACAGGAAAACTAACCTCAAAGTTGTGTTTGCTAAATTGCATTGTGTTCGATATTTGTTTTGTTTGTTATTTATGCCTACCTTTATAATACCTTGAAAGTAAGGTAACAATGTTTTATAAATAATATCTTTTTTGCGAAATAAAAATATTTGTTATTGCTTGCAAAAAACTTAGAACACTTTTATTGTTTTTGTTATTAAACAATGGTTTGTGTATATTTTTGACTGGGCCTAAACATTAAAATAAAACGATG
>JBAIZL010000005.1:76929165-77011665 GCA_036971475.1 Prosapia bicincta | reverse complement strand
GTAGTTCATATAATTCCTTTAGCGATATAAGGACGTGTATAAGTTACTGCACTTGGTTTGATAAATTTTATATTTCAATTAATTATGACTTTTTAAGGAATTTCTAAAGTTTAAAAGATTCTTAATGTTTGTTACTTCAAAGAGTTGGCTTTAAATTTAAATAAATTATTAATTAGTACTTGCGTGATTCTTTGTTTCACTTCACTTGACACAAATTCACTTATTAATATTTTCCTAATCTCTCGAAATGCTACTATGCCGTAACTGACTTTATTAATCACTCCTTTATTAATTCCACTTACTATTTAGTTATCTCCCTTATTCAATTTCTCGTACTACTTTCTTATCTCCCTCACTTAATATAACTCATTACTTAATAATCTCCCTTATTATAATCTCACTTCTTACCCTTTAATCTCCCTCTTTTACTTCACTTTCTATTTAATAATCTCCCTTACTTTAAATTGCCACATTACTTTGTTCGAATTTGATATTTCTTACTAATACTGAACATTACTTCTCCCTCGAGTCCTGCAACTTGACCCTTTCGAGTACTTAAAATTGACTGCCCTTGAGTCCTGATAATTGCCTGTCTCTTGGATCGTATCCGTATGGGTTTCATCCCCTCTTCAAATTTGATTGGCTCCCTTATGGCGCTCAAACTGTGACTAGCCTATGAAATTTTGACGCTTTCCTCACTTTCTTTTGGGCTTCGTGGGAATTTGTCGAACTTTTCCACAGGTGCAGGTGTTTTTTTTTTGTATTTTCAGGGATTCCTAGTCATAAATCTCCCTGGTCCGTGGATGTCTAGGTAAAGCTTCTCTCCCATGAACGAGGCACGTCTTGGTTTACCTACAATGAACCCCTTTCGAATTATTTTAATATTTATGATTTGCAGGTGTGTGCAGTAACTTATTTCTGCTGTTAGATCTGACAATAGACTAGCGCTAGCTAGTTATATCCCACAAGTTCAAATATTTTACTAACAGTTTTCTTAACCTAATGAATTTCGTTATAATATATATATACACACAAAATGATTTCTTGGATTATATAAGAGACTAACAGACCTATCTTGGCCATAATCAGAGTTCATTCTTTATCTATAGGCTGACAATAGAGGTAGTGCCTTCAAAATATATGAAATAGTTTAGTGTGTTTCTCTTCTTCTATTGTTATGAAGACAAACCAGATTATTGTCAAGGTAAGTCTTTCTGTCTTTTACATAAATCAATTAAATAATTTGTAAATGTATAACTTTCCAAATATATAAAGTTATAGTTCATTTAGGTAAATTAACACATGAAGAATAACTGAATTTGAAAAAATGGCTGACGCAACAAGTTCTAAAGAGACAGATGTCAAGAGTGAGTCAAAACCTCTACTTCCTTCGAGTAATGTGGGTGAGAAGGCTTCTGAAAATGGATCATTTACAAGGCAGGTAGGTTAAACAACTTCTTTATTTAAAATTTGAAACTGTTTTTACTAACATCTAACCAGGACTAAAATTCTTCTGTTTTCTTTTACCCCAATAGAGAATGATTTTAGAATCTCTATGGCTTCCATTTAACGCTTTCAACGACTGCCTAAATGTTTTATTTCCATTTTTAAATGAGTAAGTAACAGACATGATCCCCGACTCAAGTCTATGATCCATTGCGTACCAAACATGATAAGAATATTGTTACTACTCACATAATGTGGTTAAAAGTGATTGAAGATGAGTCCAGCTTTGCTTTCTTTCTTAAGCCCATCAGTATACTGACATGGAGGTATGAAACTCTAAACATTAAATAAGCACATTGTCAATTTATTCAGAGAAATAAGACTTATAGAAAAGATATAGTGTGTAAAAGTAAATGTCATAATGCTAAAATGTTAAATCTTTGTAAATGTGGTGGATTTTCTGTGTCCATGAATGATACATAAAGACTGATACATAAAGAGAAACCCTAAACCTCTCTAATTACTTTTTTAAAAAAATCTAAACTTCTATTGTAGTTGTTATTGGATTAACTTTAAAATAACTTTGTAAAAAAAATGAGGTTTGAATTACCACATCTTAAAGATGTACAAATTTGTGTATTTACTAGGAGCTTGAACTAATTACAGAACAAGTACAAAATAATTCTGTTAAAGACAAACTATTCTAAAATAATATTTTTTTAAGTACAGCTGTTCCTGGGTCTGGTAATAGTACTGCCTAGCATTGCTCCAGGAATGGCGTTTGGTTACTCAGCCATGTCTCTCGATCAACTGGCTTTCACTACATCAGAGTCAAGTTGGTTTGGTAAGTACTGCCTAAGTTTATCTGCAAATATACATTGAACGTAAAACGTTAGTAAAGAAATAGCCACAGTAAATAAATTAAAAGTAACTGTAGCGTAACTAAGTGAATACTTTAGGACTTGCTGATGTGTTTCGAAATAATAGTTTCATTTATGAAGCTACTTGTGGTTGTCGCACAAGGTGAATTCACAATCAGTGAGTTCAAGATGATTACAAGCAACTGTAGTGAATAAATGTATAAATTGTTGAGCAAATATGAAAAACAGAGCAGAATAAGAGAATTTGAACAAAAAATTGTTCTCATTCCAAAACCTTTACGATTTTGAATAAAGTTAATTTATTTGGCTTTTCTATAAATAAAATATTCTTTGATCATAAAATATTTAGTTTGAAAATAATTAAGACTATGGAAAATAGCACAATACAATATAAACTAATATTTATTTTAATAACTTGATTAGTTGTGATTAATTACTGTGGTAGTCATCAAAACACTTTGGAACACATAGTCAGTCTAATATTTTACGTTTAGATGGATTGTAGCTCATCATCTGGTCGCTAAGGATAATTGTCATGGGGGATTTGGTCGCGAATTACCCCTACTAGATCCAGGCAAATCAATATTCATCACTAAAATATTTTTGTTAAAACTATATCTCAAACATTATTCAAACAACAAAACAAAAACGGGAGACAAAAACAAACATGTATCAAATGTCACGTATAAGATACTTGCCAAGGAATGACAAAGAAAAAAATCCACTTCTACCAAGTGCTAGAAGCACATTGAGCCAATGAATCACCAATGGAGAGATGGTAGGGATCCCTACCATGCGCATTTGGGAACGTCCTACCATGGCCGAGATCCCTACCACTCGCAGTCAACAGTTTAGTTGCACTTGTGTCCTTGATATAATACTTGTTTTTGCTTAATAAATATTTTTCTCACAGTCTGGGAATAATACCTAAGTTAAAATAATTTTGATTTTAGGGTTATTGAATACACGTTTTCATAATATAGTTAAAATATTTCATTAAATAAATACCTGTTTCAGCAAGTTTGGTAGCACTGGCTGTCCCTGTCGGAGTAATTCTGAGCGGTTCCATCATGGAAAGGTTTGGACGAAGAATGACTCTCATTGTTGTCAACATTATTGGACTGATTGGTTGGCTACTCTTGAGTATCCATCCAGCCTTATTCAACATGGGAAAGTTCTTTTTTGGCAGATTTTTGACGGGGGTTTCTACAGGCCTGGCTCTTGTACCGGCATCAGTGTATGCATCTGAATGTTTAACAACAAATTACGCTGAGCTCCATACGATTTTGCTAACATGGTCAACTGTTGCATTGAGTGCTGGGATTCTGTTTGTATATGTAATGGGATCAATGCTACCTTACTACACTGTAGCTGAAATGGCTGCCTTAATCTCTATTTTCTCTTTTGTAATGGTTGCTGTGTTTATCCCTGAAAGTCCATCATGGCTTGTAGCTCGAGGAAGAGATGGGGATGCTGAGTGGGCACAAAAAGAACTTAATATAAAAACTCCCTCTAAACCAGATGATCCTAAAGAAGGAACGTCTTCGGGTAGCGTTCTGAAAGTACCAATTGAGTCACAACCACTGACTATAAAGCAACTTCTCGAAGAACTAAAAAAACCCGAAGTATATAAACCTCTTTCCATTATGATATTTTTCTTTTTCTTCCAGCAATTTTCAGGAGTTTACGTTCTGATAGCATATATGGTTGATATTATAAGAAGAGCAGGTATTATAGTGTTAAGTCCTTACTTTATATCCGTAGTAGGGGGTAGTGTGATTTTCCTTGTTTCCGTTGCTGCTAGTTTTATCTATCCTAAAGTTGGGGTACGCTCAATTGCGGCAATTTCTGGATTTGGTACTGCAGTATCGATGCTTTTTATTGGAATATTCATCAACATTAGACAACATTGGAATTTAGGTCCTGAGCTTTATTTCCTAAATTATCTTCCATTACTTGCATTAGTAATCAATGTCGCATCAAGCAGTATTGGATTTTTAATTTTACCGTATTCAATGCTGGGTGAAGTTTTTCCAACTAATGTTAAAGGATTCGCAGCAGGAATTGCAACTGCTGTGGGTTATATATTCAGTTTTATTGCAATAAAAACATACCCTTATATTGCACTCACTTTGGGCAGCACTGGTATATTTTACTTCTATGGAGGGATGGCAGTTCTTGGAACTTTATTTGTACTACTGTTCCTACCGGAAACAAGAGGAAAAACTTTAGAAGAGATTCTAGAGAAATGGATGAAAAAATCTGCAGCGGAAGAGAAGAAAACAGAAAATGCCTAAATATCGGTAGGCACACAATAAATACATTATATTATATTTTAAAGTCATTAACATAGAATAAATTTTTCTCAATACTAATTTTATTAATAAATTTCCCATATTATTATATAACTGTTGTTTTAATAATATTATAATTTCTTCTTGCAATAAATAATTTTAGGTTAAGTTAGTAAAAAGTTGATTTTGTTAAAATTTCATCTAAGAAAACTGTTTCCTATACCTTTTTATAACTTGTTTAACTTAAGCTTAGAGCAGTTACTAAATTATACATTTACGGTAATATTTAAAGTAATCTTTATAAACAATGATAGTGTAATTTTGTATTATTTTTAAAATGGTTAAAATAGGAGATTCAAGATGTTTCAAATAAATTTGGTTAAAAAACAATAAATTATAACGTTGTGCCTTAAAAACAATTACTGAATATTTTAATTATTCACCTTTTGCACTAAATTTAAATGCTGCACAAACATCTGAAACAATAATTATTCTTAATAATTACTCTTCAATTAATAATTATTCTTCAAGCAATTTCATCAGATATGACAATTTGACGTTTATTTAATATTTATTGAAATAGCTTCTGACAAACCCTAAAGACATTAGATGGCCTTTTGAGGTTTCCTCTAATTATAGTTATAGGTTTTTGAAAGACTTTTTTTTCAGGTCGATAAATCTTTAAATTTATAATTTTTCTAATGTCCCTGACATCATGTTATTTCATTTTAATGAATAGTTTTCTTACAACTTTCTAATAAAGCATTTAATATTAATTAAGATTTTCATTGCAATATTTTTAAGGTTTAGAATTAGGCAGTATTTTGTACTGATTTTTATACATTGATATGTTTATATTTATTTTTTAAGACTTTTATGTTAGATATTTAATGTAATTTTAAAAATTTTAATTTCATAATTTATCCTTATAATATAGTGTTGTTTTACTTTTGTGTAATTTTCTGACAGACTCATAAATTTCTGTTTTCATGTAGGTATAATTAGATGATTCAAGTTTTTATTCTATAAAGCTTGTGAATTTTTGTAGAAATAAAACTGTGAACTGTTGTTGAAAAAATTTTTTGTAACCTTTGATCCAAAATGGTAAAACAAGCCTTTGAATAGACAAAAGTCTCCCATTAGGTTTTATATCAGATAATTTGGTAGTAAATATGTATATTTTCTTAATTTTCTAATACCAAAGCTTAATGAACTTGGAAGATTCAATGCTTAAATCTCAAGAACACTTTATTTATTCCGCTTCTGATATCCAGATCAAAGGCGGTGCATTCAGAGAAACATATGAATTCTATTTTAGGTAAAAAATTATTGTATCACCCACCTATTTTGCATTTAAGCCTCCACTATTCTACCAGACATTATAAGTTTAAAATACAAAACTGAGAAGCTTGATGCTAAGAGAACATTGTTTATAGCTAATTAAAGAGTACTAACATGTAAAAAAATTGATATTAGTTGAATCCATCTTCATATAAGCTACTAGTTTTCTCTAAAACACTTGTAAATATTTTACAACTTGCCTTAGAGTAGCACTTACTTAAATTTGTTGAGGACGGCCGTATCGGGACATGTGTCCCATTGTCAACTCAGACTGTAACTCAAGTTACGTAACTGAGTTGACAATAGGACACATCTCCTGAGATGGCCGTCCTCAACAAATATAGTGCTACTATAGGCAAGTTATAAAATATTTACAAACGTTTTTAGTGAAAATATTTATGCTAGTCAATGATGCTAGAATATCATATATTTGGTATGTAATATTTTATGATTGTAGATCAAGGTACCAGTATGCAGAAAAGATTTATTGGAGCCATTAAGATATTCGTAGTGTAATAACTTAAAGGGATGTTTGCACAAACGCTTACAGTATTTGAGCCACAAATTAAAATAGCTAAAAATGTTCAAAGTCTAGCGCTTTGGGACTGAGCCAATCTGCCCATAGCTAGAAATCTATTTTTCCAAGATGTATATGAATTTTATTTTTGCCACAATCTGGTTGTTGTCAAAACCTCTGTTTTACAACCTTAAATTGTTGCCATAGTTACCGCACAATATCAGAAATAATGCTCTAGGATTAAAAATCAATGAAACAAATAAAATAAACATAGAAACTGGATTAACAGTATCATACCTTGCTTCACAAAGGCACAATGTGAAAGGAAAGCGAAAAGAAACTACAACACAATGCAAGCAATGCTAAAAAAGAAAGTGTATAAATATTAACAAACAAAAATAATAGACTAACATCATACATAGAAAGGAAAATTGCAAGGAAACAAAATTCTCTTTCTATTTTGCTACTTAATATTGTTATTCTGACATATGTATAATATATATATATATATATATATATATATATATATATATATATATATATATATATATATATATATATATAGAGAGAGAGAGAGAGAGAGAGAGAGAGTTGTGATATAAGTTGTCACAACTTATATTTATTTTATTTCCTTCTCTCATATTTCTTTTTGTGTTTTCTCTTTGATTGACAAAGACCACTGTGTGGTTGAAATATATCATTGGTTAAGTGCTTTTATGTGTTTCTATTTCAAGACTACAGAGTGGACTCTTACCAAGGTAAGTCTGTCAGTCTCCTGGTCCAAAAAAACTATATATATATATATAAATTGTAATTAAAAAATATAAAGAAACTAAATTAAATTTTTTTTGTTGACTAATGTAGGAACTGACTCTAAAAACAAAATTGTTATATTAATTACTTGTTTACAAGTTAAAATTCAATTGAGCAGGTTGTATTTACTGAGATTTCTTTAAAATCAAGTTGAAAATTCTTTTACACCAGCTACCCCACTGTATTGTTAATATATCATAAAAATAATGTTATACTGACAAGCCTTGCACATTTATCAATACCAATTGGATTGGTTTTGTTGTGCTGTGGTATTTAGAGTAAACAATTTTTCACCCATTGAATATCAAAATATACTTAGGATCAAAATATACTTAGGGATTTAGTTTTTGACAGCAAGGAATGTTTTAGCAGCAGAAATTCTTTGTTGGATAGAATGGCTAAGCTACACTGGGCTAAGAGCTTTCAAGGTGAGACAGGAAAATGTCCATGATGAACTGCGTTCAGGCCGAACATCGTGGTCATAAAAGATTTGGTAAATGGCGTGGAGAGAAACGTCTTTATGCAAGTCTTCGAAAATTTCCAAATCATGTTTGCTTCAGTTCTTTTACCAAGGAATACCAAATGAAAGAATTTGTTGTGCTCTTGATTTTTTACAATTATGTTAAGAAAAGTAACAACTTTTAGTCACAGACTTTTGAATCCAGACTGTTACAAGGGAGCGTGGGGTCTTATATGACCCAAGGATATAAAACCTCAGCCAATGTCAAGTAACATCACCAGTTAGGTAAAGAATCTTAGCTTGTCAGGTTATGGAACCTTGTCTTGGGATATTCATAGGAGTCTTATTACTCAAGCTCATACAGGAAGCGATAACAATAGAAATGTTTCATACTATAATTAAAAATATGGAATAATCGACATGGTCTTCTGATATCTGGTGATGTTTTCTGCATGACAAAAACACAATATGTGTGTGTGTATGTATGGTTAAATTTCAGATTTATTTATAAGATGTGAATTCAGCAACTTGTGTTACAACTAGAGAGACAATAAACTACAGTAAACTCTCACTAATCTAGCATATGTAGGCATTACAGTAAATGCTGGATTATTGAAAACACAAAAAACATAGTAAAACGTTTTCTCCTATATACTTGAAATGAACTCTAACTACTTGAAATGATAAAGAGAATGAATCTACTGGTCTGTAATACATCAAAAGGTTACCTTATATTTAATGGTAAAAACAAAAAACAGCCTACAGTACAATTTTTAAAAATCATTTAAACTCACTTTATTCATTTCGCTCAGCAGGCTTCAAAAAGTTTTCTATGTTCTTCTGCTTTTTGGCTTGAAATGACACTTTTAGAACTTTGTCTTGTAGTCGTTTCAACACTAAGATGTCAAAATAAATAAAAAATAAACAAAACTCACAAATTAACTTGACTCATACACATTTCAATGACAAAGTCATCATCATCAGTGAGTGTTACTACTGAAATGCATATGAGTTAATAAATGATTGATTTGTGAGTTTTGTGTATGTTTTTATTAGTTTTAACATAACCTCATAAGCTAAGCTCAAAGAATAGTTGTACTAAGATGTCACTTGCTGAAACGCCGTTATCTTCGGCCCATATTGAGAATGAATGAATAGCAGCGGTGTGAGATACTAACTGAAGAACTACAGGCACTATGTCTTCTCTCTCTTTTTCCTCACCAGCTTCTTAATTTCATCATCTGTAAAAAAAAAATGTTTGTTTTCTTCTTCTACGGCCAGCCTCTCGCTTACTGTTGTTCGTGATCATGTGTCTGCACCAAACATGTCTTCCAGACGTGTCTAGCAGCTGACATACGTCGTCAACCACGTTCTCTTCACTTTCAGAATTCTCAGCAATTGTGAAATGATAAAGAGCAATTCTCACCAATGATAAATAGAGTAGTTTTCCTAACAGATTTTACATTGCACTGATCTACAAGAAATATTTATTTTTCTCACTTTTATTTCTGATGACTTGAACAGTAGAGCCGATAACTCTTTATTCTTTAGGATGTATAATCTCTCTCCTTTTGTTCAGTCCGTCTAAAATCTCCTTCATTTCAACTAATGTTAAAGTCTTATGTTTCCGTTTATACTGCAGCGACATAGTTCACTTGCACTTCAGTAGGTCACTGTACGCAGTTACTGCAACATAATGCTCGAAATTATTTGTATATCACGAGCTACAGAACTACACCCAAGCCGTTTGAAAGTTATTTAGTCACAGACATCGGCATGGAGTGAAAAATATTTAAGTTATGTTTACACCTTCTGCCCTTCAAGAAAACACTGGATTACTGGATGGATAGGTGAAGGGCCGGATTATAGACGGTTTACTATACATTAAAAATAGGTATCAATGATAAAAACGCTGAAAATTAATAATTTTATTGATGACACTACGGCAATTTATATATTTATTCACATGGTACAATTCTGTAAAATATCCTACATACTGTATATATATTTATAAATAATATATATATTTATATATATTTGATAAAACAATACTAAATAACATATTTACATAACTATTTATTATTTTGTTTCTGTATGCATTTTATTTTATAAAAGCATTAGTCTTTTTGCGCTTCCAAGAATATTGATGAAATTACATTTTACTTGATTAAAAATGATATTTTTATATAAATAAACAAATTTGATTGCACAAAACAAACAAAAAACAATGATATTATTCGAATTATAATGTTTTAATTCTTGATTATATTAGTTGTGATGTACGTAATGATTTTATATATTATAAAAATGGGAACCTATATTATTTTTTATTTTGATTCACCTTTTGAAAACATTTTTATATTATAATTGTTTCAGTTATTTCTGACTATTGTCAACTGTACAATATAATTTTCAATAAATGGTAAATATAAGAATCTGAATCACATTTTTACATACATAAATGTGTAATAATGAAGCCAAAATAAAATATGTGTAAGCATATAATTTAGAAAGGAGGGATAGATGTAACTAATTCTACATATTTAAATATAATTTATGAATCTTAAATGTTTCATTTGAAAATGGATAACTTATTTAAAACAAATTGTTTTGTAATGAATTTTTTTTGAAGAAAGGATTTGTGCATCTTTAAACAGTGCACTGGAATTTGAATAAAATTTAAGGCACTAATTTAAAAATTGTATTTTATCATTTTACTTTCTTTTACAACTAGTATATAATGCATAAAAATTTTAATCTATAAACTGGGAATAACATTTTTTAATTTAATATCAATAAATATTTTGTAATACTTAGATCTTAGAAACTTTAATTTTAACCACATCACACTCAATTCTAAATAATTACAACTCCAAAAATTTAGTTTGATGTATATACTATAACATTCCTAAAAAAAATATGTCCTCAGCTATGGAAAGAAAGACTAAATATCATCTTTTAAAAAATAAATTATCTAAACAGTGATTAAAAAATAACATTGGAGTATAAATATGGCCACAAAAAGTGAGTCATTGATAAAATGTATCAAGGCACTAATTTTAGATCAGAAAAGTACGGCCTATCTAGAAAATGAACATTTTTGTCGTCTAAGCACTAAATGTGTAAATAAATATTGCCTTGAACTAACAGTGGCCACTTTTCTTTGAGCCTTAGATGTATAAATACAGAGACCTTAAAACTATACTCTTGACTTTCAATTATTCAGGTATTTCTCACATTTTGACTATTGTCCGAAATCCTCTGTTTAGAGGTTATATATTTTCTTTTGTTTTAATGCAAAATAAATAATATCACAACAATTCTAATAACTAAACAGCCTTTAAATATTGTTTTTTATACTTAAAATAACATAAGAAAATGTCTTTTACAGTTTATCAACTATTTAATTACATTATCAACACAATGTCTGTTGCAAAAAAAATGTTGAACGAATGATACAAATGATAATAAATAATCATGGCAAATTATAAATGAGATTATATCTCGTCTATGTCAAGGCCAATGCCTTGTATGGCAACAAACTCAATCTAAGTCTGTTTAAAAACCAAAAATATTTTCACTTTTAAAACCACATCACAACACTTTCACTAGGTGCATAAACACTTAATCCTAATTTCAACAGAAGTCACACCGTATTTAATAAACTGGCTTACAAACTAGACTGTAGAGGGAAAAGAATTAATTTACACACTTTAAACAAAAACAAGTATTTGGTTTTTCTTCAGCTAAGAAAATATACTTTGGATTATCCAAGAAATTATTACGCTAATGGTCCCCTGATATGGAGTCCAGATGACAGTTTTTCTTGATATTTTACACTTATATAATACAAATATTTTGTAAAAGAATATCACTTAAAATCCAGATTATTATTATATTGTAAGATTTAAGTCTGTGTTTTACCCATTATATTCTGGAAGACTTTTATGATATGTATTAGAATTTTAAATTTTTTCAAAAATGCTTGCAGATTCTGTTGCCCTTAATGATTAGCATAACCTTTATGTTTGAACTTGGCAAATTACATGATTTGGAGAACTTATTAATTATAGTGAATTTACAAAAAGTTACTAAGGCGAGTGCTATTTTCATCAGTGTCTCTCTTGATAACATAATCATGTCTCAGTAAATTAAGGTAATTTACTAAGTTTTAATATAAAAAATTGAGTAAGATTTCAATTTGCCTTTTTTTAAAGGATATATCATAATAGAGTGCTTAGGGTCTTGGTGAGTATATCTTTTTATAAAATCGTAAGCAGTAAATGAACAATTTTTTAAAATTAATTTTCAAATATATGGAAAATAAGTACTAAAAGCACTAGAGTAAATAAAACGCATATTGAACCTGGTTTTTACTGTCTGCAATATGAAATCTTACAATGTCAATAGATTTTAGTATAACTTAAACTCACTGGATTATAAATGATTTTCTTTTAATTTAATTTTACAAATTATGATAAGTCAAATATGTGAATGAAGGCACACATAAGATGGCCTTTAAAACATTTGCTTTCATAGATTCAATAATGTAATCAAAATATTTTTTTTAAGAGAATTTTTTTCAAAACATTCAACTAAAAAAACAAATAAAATTTAGATTATATAAGGGCTAGACTATCAATTTAGTGAAGGTTAATGTTTATAAAATATAAACATGTTGTCTAAACACAAATCAAGGAAACTATTCTATTTTTATCTACAATAAGGCATTTTATGTAAACAAGTAGGCTTGTTTTTAGGTTTGACAAATCATAATTTGAAATTGTAAAAAATCCCTGTTGTGAAAAAGTCATAATCAATAAAAACACTTATGAAAAATAGAGGCTAGTGTAACTAGGTGACACCACGAGCGGATATCTCACTCAAGATGTCTATATTTATGAGCAGTCATTTGTGCAAGTCCTAACACTGCATATTGACAACTGAGACAATGATAGTGTGTTTGTTTCCCAGAATGTATACACGTTTCGGGAGCATTGCAAGGGTGTGATGGCGTGAACTTTTCAAATCCTGCTGCCATTATCGAATCCAGCTTCTGGTGCTGCCTTCTATGTGCTACCACTTTGTTTGTGTCTGTACAGACAAACTCACACTTAAGGCAGTGGAAATGTGAAGCTTTGTTTTGCACTGTCCCTAAGGCAAAGTGAGAAAAAGTCAGAAAATTTTAATTTATAGTTAACATTACAATTCAAAATTAGTTATTGAAATTATTTCAGTTGGTAAAACTTCTAATTAACTCTTTTACTTTTTAAAATACTGATAAGGTTTTAATAGTTATTATTTTTATTATCTATATATATATTTAAAACACTATACACTAGGACTAAATCAAAAGCTAAATAAATGATTATGTAGTCATCAACAAAATTACAAAAATATTAAAAGTAAATAAATCGTGTGTGGATAGCTGATAAATAAAAATAAGTGTGAATAGAATAAAAAAACTCAATTCAGCACATATGACACTGATTAATAATAAATTTCTTAATATCAGATTTATATTGGTTGGGTTCAAACTTTTCCAAATTTAGATGGGTACACTAAAAGTTTTATAATTTGAATTTCCATAACTTGAAATCCAAAACCCACTTATAGTGCGGCCACATAGCTTGGCATGTATGGTAACGGTAGTCAGAGTTGTTTCCACTACACTTCCACTTTGTTCACTTGTACAGTCAACTCAACTTGAAAGATGTCATCCTCAGTAATTCTGATTGAGTTGATTGGAGTTACTGCGTGCCTATACTGTAAACTGACTGTTAGTTTTGGAAGAAGTGTGGTCTGGATAAGCTAAAGAGGAGCCCAGCGATGTGGCAAGAGCTATATATTTTATTTCAATACTATTTGCAAGAAATTTCCAATGTAAACCGTTTAAAACTTAATTAAAAAGTTATTGTAGTATAAATATATATATATATATATATATATATATATATATATATATTTATATATATATATATATATTATAACTCAAGTATGTTAAAAAACTTACCTAATGTAGAAGTATATACACATTCAGGTCTTCCACATGAAACATTAGCTCGATACTGCTGGAAATCTCCTCCCATAAGTGTGTCCAGCCTGAAATTTTAAAATAGGATTTAAAAAAATTTTTAAATACAAATTTCTGTATAAAGTTGTAAATTATTCAAGAGTTTTGTTGAATGTAAACAAATAGTAATAATCTATATAAAATAAATTAATAAAAGCGTCAAAAGCAAAAGTTTCTTAATTTTCTCATCAAATTAATGTCAGCAAGTATTTTTAAAAAAATAATTAAACCCTATTTAAAACAGTTCTATCCCATCTACATTAAAGATTTCCTCATGAGAGTAAGTTTTAATTAAATTAATTGAATGGTATTTCCATGTATCCAGACTAAGAAAGAAATGGTGAACATTATTTTTTTTTTAAAATTGTTCAACACATAGTTGTAAGACTATAACTTTGCAGTAGGTGCCTTATAACTTGGTAACGAAATAGCGGACAAAATTTCCAGGGTGGCCTGTTCAATGTATCCGGCTGATCGGAACAGATTCTCCTCACTGCAATGCAAGAGCTCAGAAGTAAGATATTTCAGACGCAACTGGACAGATATTTGGAAGTTGGGAACCACGGGTCGTAACCTGTACCAAATACAACCAAAGCCGCCTAAGCATGACATATACAGAAATATACCATGTTTGATCGATACTTTCGCAGCTAGAGCACGTACATGTCACATTGTGACTCATAAATATTTATTCCATTTTGGCCTTTCGCGTTCGCCGCAATTCCAGCTTTGTGGCGACAACAATTAGGAGAGCTTGGAGCACATATTACTGAATTATCACTACCTGACTCCTGCAAGGGATGTTCTACGAACCTGAGTATCTATTTGGCAGGAAATAATAAACAATACTGGGCTCTTGTATCTATCATACAACATGGACATTGGACTATCGGATACACCTGAAGCTAAATGTCTGTATGAAGAAGTAAGTTTAACACATTCGCTGTGGCAAAAAATATCAAGACCTAACATTTTTTTAGCTAGTGAGTGTATAAAGAAATTAATAATGCAGGTAGCTGATTGACTAATACTGCACCTAAAGATTGTAAGAGATGTACTTGATTACCTTCTGCCACAGTGAATGTGTTAAACAACCATTATCAACTTTCCCTGAATTTTGAATGATTTAAACGTATTTTCCTACCAGCATCATCCATACCAACTTTTACTTCTAACATTATATTCAGCTTTAACGGAAAATATTTTCATATAATAGAAAGACAGAATAAGCAGAAATAACAGAATATAACAGAAAGAATAATAGTCATGAACGTATACTCTTATTACATTAAACTGAAATAGTTCCACCAAATTAATAACTTGTTTAAATGCCAATATTTTAAAAAAACATAAAAAATTTACCTCTCATGTCGAGCAGTGTGCTGAACAAATCTCGTTTTGTCACAAAAACTATATCCACAGTCTTGACGCATACAGTGAAAATGAGTTTGATGCTCTCGGTAACCACAATGGTTATAACGGCAGTCTTCATTGAATCTGTAGCAAGTACAAAAAGTTGAGGTGTAAATACTTTGTTAGTTGATCTATTAATAAAAATGTATTAACTCAGATAAGAAATTTAATAAATTAAGTAGATATAAATTATAAAGATAGAGTTTAATCTAAACTGTAAAAGAGGTTTCTTCAGTTAGCTTTCACAAAAAAATAATTAAACAATTGTTACATTAAATCATTTCAAGTTTTTATTAAAAATATATTATATAGTAATAGTAATGTACTTAACAATGAAAAGGTTTATAATTTAGAAATAACTGTTTTGAATAACTTTTTTTTAATATACAATGTATCATAGTATTAAAGAGATGTTTAAGTTTTTAAGTAAGCAATACATGTGGTCATTCTTAGAGAGAAATAAGATGTCAATTTCCATAATTGGCTTAATAATAAATAATTGGTGGATTATACTTGTAGATTTTTTTACCTAAAACGCACATATCCCTCAGGGACTGGTTCATCCTTTAACATTCTCATTGATGTTTGTACTCTCACTTTTTTGGCTTCTGGGCTCATATCTCGAGACGGAGAAAGTGGTCTAAAAATAAGAAACAAAATTAAAATTCAGTTATATAATAAATACGAGGGTAATTTTATAATACATATCAAAGAACGTTTTAAAAATCTAAGAAAAGTTTATTAATAATAGGAATATGCATTACACTTGAATTAAATTTTCTTGTACAAACCATTAGAATCCAAACAACAGTAGTAACATCATCAATAAAAAATGGTACAATTTTTTTGTACTCTGTGTTGCATAAGTCTCACTCTTGTCCGTTTATCCAATCAATTGATATTTTAGAGTTTATCATATTCTGCTCACTCTCCACTGATTATCTCCCCTAAGTGCTAGGCAAGATGAATAATTATTGAAGAATGTAATAAAGTATATATAATCTAGGACTTGTTCAACTCAGTAATTATATAATATAATGGCTTAGTGTTGTTATGGAACAGGCAGCTTCCACCTTTTGACCGTTTGCCTTTATTATCACTTTATATGACAGAAAGTAAACCGAGGGAATGTATTTTATGTTTAGTAATACAAACATAATTCATGCCCAGATTACCAGATTATAATATATAAGACAATCAGCAAAATCTCAACTTCATTACTAAACTAATTATTGTTGAACTATTATTGAATTATTCATGTAATTTTTTCACTTATTCTTAACACGTTCAGCACGGCTAGCATTCCGGCATGCTCTGGGTTCCCTTACGAGGCACAGAGAGCGTGCTGATGCGCTCCCAGCTTATTTTCTTAGATACAGCAAGCTCACCGGCACGCTCACTCCCAATCTAATTGAAACTTCTCTAGTGTCGATACGTGTTTGTATAAAGGTTTGATTTTTACGTCAGTGCTTCAGAAGAGTTTGGAGAACATTGTGCCTGAGTCGTTTTTAAATCCGACCATCCCAAGTTAACTTTTCATGCTTCAGCTGAAACAATGCTTCAGGGAGTTTTATGAACAGATTAAATTTGGTTCAACTTTTATATTTTAATGTTTTTTTTATAGTTTGAACCATTTAACTGGACAAAATATCCGGTAGAAACAACGATCATAAAAATTAACTATGCTTTCTGAACTAACGCAAGAATAAACGATAACTGTCCTTTAGAGTGAATGAACCAACTCGAGGTGGTAGCAGACTATTGTAAATATGAGTCATTGACAAAATGCTTAGACGCCCGAAAACCTAATGTGTCAACATAAGTTTGTAGTAAACAAATGTCAGGCAATCTCGGCTACAAATAGGCTCGCACGTGACATATGTATTATCTATGCCTCCGTTTACATTATCGATCTCTATGGCCTTGTGAAACACATGGCACAAACAGAAACAAACATTCCGAGTTAAACATTGAGTGCTTATTTTAGTATGTCATATATTTTAGTAGTAGGGTATTTAGTTTTGTATGTAAATTGTCTTTTCTATTGTATTTTATTATTTGTCATACAGTAATTTATCATTTGTATTTCTTTTTTTTAATTGTGATCCGATAAATAAAACAATATTTTAGTGTCTAATACGCTGTTCTGATGTTCCCAATAAACATGTATATGTTAGAAATAAAATTATTGAGATGAAAACAACGGGCTCGATAATTAGATGCTACGACATGCTATGCAACCCGCATAGCGTTCCACTGCCATCAGAGGTGGAAGTTAACGAAAAACAGACAGTAGTTTGATGAGATCACCAATATCGCCATCATGCTGAGAGAAACTTTGGCTTGCCAAGTTTATAATGTATTTTTATTTTGAACTTGGACATTCAACTTTAACAGTAATAACTTGGAGCAACTGTAGTGTAATCTCCCTGAAGATAATTGCTTTGCAATCAAAATGTAAATAAAAAAATTGTGTGGAGGCTTTATTTATTTAAAACAGATTAATGGTGATTTCAGAAGTAGTACGAAAAAAATGAATAAGTATAAATCACTTTTGTGATTTTCTGACAGTAACTAACATTAAATAATGTGAACTTCGGCATTTAAGCATAAGAGATCTGACATATATTCTTTGTTTATTTTATGTCCTTACGGGATAGACCTATAAGTTTTGTAAGCCTAAATGTTTTCAGAGACTGCTTACGAGAATAAATCCAACTTATCTATATTACAAATTTGAAAATTCATTTTTTAAAATTTCAACACTGTCCAAATCACTGCTTAAAATTACACTAAAAACTTTCTTATTTATGCAAATACACTATATCGTGTTTCCAAATCAATGCAGCTATTCTGAGGCTTTATAATTTGTATATGTAAACTTATTAAATATATTATACAGTAAATTTTTCTGCTGTGAGTTGAATTCCTATATTTTTAACAGGAACTCTGGCAAAACGCTGTTGTTTGTATCATGTGAAAACTGTTTTGCCGAGAATAATTAGCTCAGGTTTTGTTCTTCTATATGTTTCTTGTATACTACCACTTGTATCTTGTTTTAAAAGAAAATATGAAATGTTTTTCCTATATTTTTGAATGTCATAAAATGTAGATTTTGATGTCCCGAATTTGTTCACTATAATTTGAGCTGACGAGTCTGCTTTATTCATTTTTTTATATTAATACAATTAAGAAATGTCGTTTCCTCTTGAACTCATTATGTACCATACTGTTTACATGAAGCAAACACAAATTCCATATTGTGTATACATGATTGGATTTCCTTACACATATTCAGCCTAAGGTTACTATCGTAGTCTACTTGCGATTACACAAATATTACTCTCCATAATTGATGTAGATTAACTAATGCACCACTTTCTGCTGATCTTTAAACTATGAGAATAATCCTTACATGCTTTAATTCATTGATTGCAGCTTCGATGAGTCATATGTGGAGCAGTGAACGGAGGTTGCAATCAGCACAGTAATCGTCAAGGTAAAAAACTCTTTCTTCTGATATTGTCATCAATAGGATTGTAGAAATTAGCAGTAGAGCTTAATTGTTCAGTTTTATATCAGACAGAGAACCATTTATAAGAACTGTTACTCCATACCAACAATAGTATAATGAGCAAAGATTCTTACTGCTTTTTTTGCATGTCTAACTAAAGTAATTGAATTTTTTTTAAAGATGCTAAAAAAATGTAATTCTGTAGATGGAAAATCTCTATGAGTAATCCGAATGAAAAAGAAGTGAAGATTTACTGTATTTGTAATTAAATGATTTGTGAATTTGTTTTTATCCTAAAGAAACACAATATTATCTATTGTCACACACAAAAAAAAACTTGAAAGAAATTATGTTTAAAAACATTTATTAGTTTTACCTCCTTGAAAGGATACTTTCACTGCCTCCAGGTTCATTTGCTGCAAGCATTGATGCTCTCGCTGACTCAAGAAAACCATTGCTCATCAGTGCAGGGTGAGGATTAAACCCAGGTGGAGCAGCAAACATCAAACCTAGACAATAAGACAAAATTAATCTCTGCCCAATCACTATATTTAAGTATTTAAAATCATTCTAACTTTGGGAGGCTTTCGCTAGCATTGTTGATAATTTAGAACTACCCAGGTGACATGTACAGCTTAATACCGATATTGTTTTATTGGTTTACTCTAAATCCTCATTATAAGAAATGGCTAATAATGATAATACAGGCAGTGCAATTGTACAGAATATAAAAAAGAATTACAAAATTATAAAACAGAATGTAATAAATATTGTAATGCAGTGGATCTCGTCTCATATGGGAATACAGGGGAATGAAGATGCAGATGAACTTGCAAAGAGGGACTAAAATTGTTAAAAATCCATCAAAAGTGTTATCACTGCAAGCAAGAACATAAAATATTAAAACATCCTACCAACAAGGCCTGTAGTGGATGACATTTGATGTCAGTACAGTTTTTCAAATATTTATTCAATAATTATATCTAAAAAGTTGATGCTTTGGTCGGATTCGAACTGAATGACACATGTTTGAAATCCAGGACTTTGGCACTGAGCCAATTTCCCCATACCATACCTATTATTTAAAGATGTATATGGAATTATAACAGAAAGGTTCTTTGCAGTAATGAAGCATTACAAGAGATGGATAGAATGAGAAATTATGGACAACCATCAGCTTCATAAATTAGAAACAAAAAAAAAGAAAGCGAGTAACAAACAAGTAGTAACAAACAAAAATAATAGTCCAAAACCATATTCTGTATAGAGAGGAAAAAGGTAAATTGGAAGGAAATTCGCTTTCTACTTAGCTACTTATTATTGTGATCATATATATAGTAATTGTAACTATAAAATAAAAAGTAACTAGAATAAAATTTTACTTTGTTGACATCAGTAGGAATTGACCTTGAAAAATTTGTTTTAATATTACTTGTTTGTAAATTATTTTTAATACTATTATATACCTGACGGGGAAGTGTAAAGAGCTGGCATAGCGTGTGGTAAAAAAGGAATTCCTTGAGATGTCATTAGAGCCAGTTGCTGATTAGCTACTGCCGCTGCCATTGCTGCTGCATTAAATCCAGGATAGTGGGGAGGTGGTGGAAGCAAATCTCCACTCTCCAAACCCACCGGGATCATACCCAAACCTGAAAACAAATTAATTTAATCAAGCTAATTGTTAAAATCACTGAAATATGTACTATAATAAATTAAATCGATAACTGAATTGCCAGTCTTAATTGGCACTGGGGTTTTATTGAAAATAATTACTCATTTCACCATAAATCTTGTATAAGATATAGCCCTTATATAAAACTTATAAATATTTTGTATGTTTAGTCAGTTGTACCTGAGAAATTATTCAGTATTTAAGGTCAACTATTTAATAAGCTAACAATGTTATTATATTGTTCTAGTCATGTTTCTTGACATATTCATAATGTTGTTCCTAGTCACGTTCCTTGACATATTCATAATGTTGTTCCTAGTCATGTTCCTTGACATATTCATAATGTTATTCCTAGTCATGTTCCTTGACATATTCATAATGTTGTTCCTAGTCATGTTCCTTGACATATTCATAATGTTGTTCCTAGTCATGTTCCTTGACATATTCATAATGTTGTTCCTAGTCATGTTCCTTGACATATTCATAATGTTGTTCCTAGTCATGTTCCTTGACATATTCATAATGTTGTTCCTAGTCATGTTCCTTGACATATTCATAATGTTGTTCCTAGTCATGTTCCTTAACATATTCATAATGTTGTTCCTAGTCATGTTCCTTGACATATTCATAATGTTGTTCCTAGTCATGTTCCTTGACATATTCATAATGTTGTTCCTAGTCATGTTTCTTGACATATTCATAATGTTGTTCCTAGTCATGTTCCTTGACATATTCATAATGTTGTTCCTAGTCATGTTCCTTGACATATTCATAATGTTGTTCCTAGTCATGTTTCTTGACATATTCATAATGTTGTTCCTAGTCATGTTCCTTGACATATTCATAATGTTGTTCCTAGTCATGTTCCTTGACATATTCATAATGTTGTTCCTAGTTATGTTCCTTGACATATTCATAATGTTGTTCCTAGTCATGTTACTTGACATATTCATAATGTTGTTCCTAGTCATGTTCCTTAACATATTCATAATGTTGTTCCTAGTCATGTTCCTTGACATATTCATAATGTTGTTCCTAGTCATGTTCCTTGACATATTCATAATGTTGTTCCTAGTCATGTTCCTTGACATATTCATAATGTTGTTCCTAGTCATGTTCCTTGACATATTCATAATGTTGTTCCTAGTCATGTTCCTTGACATATTCATAATGTTGTTCCTAGTTATGTTCCTTGACATATTCATAATGTTGTTCCTAGTCATGTTCCTTAACATATTCATAATGTTGTTCCTAGTCATGTTCCTTGACATATTCATAATGTTGTTCCTAGTCATGTTCCTTGACATATTCATAATGTTGTTCCTAGTCATGTTTCTTGACATATTCATAATGTTGTTCCTAGTCATGTTCCTTGACATATTCATAATGTTGTTCCTAGTCATGTTCCTTGACATATTCATAATGTTGTTCCTAGTCATGTTCCTTGACATATTCATAATGTTGTTCCTAGTTATGTTCCTTGACATATTCATAATGTTGTTCCTAGTCATGTTCCTTAACATATTCATAATGTTGTTCCTAGTCATGTTCCTTGACATATTCATAATGTTGTTCCTAGTCATGTTCCTTGACATATTCATAATGTTGTTCCTAGTCATGTTTCTTGACATATTCATAATGTTGTTCCTAGTCATGTTCCTTGACATATTCATAATGTTGTTCCTAGTCATGTTCCTTGACATATTCATAATGTTGTTCCTAGTTATGTTCCTTGACATATTCATAATGTTGTTCCTAGTCATGTTCCTTAACATATTCATAATGTTGTTCCTAGTCATGTTCCTTGACATATTCATAATGTTGTTCCTAGTCATGTTCCTTGACATATTCATAATGTTGTTCCTAGTCATGTTTCTTGACATATTCATAATGTTGTTCCTAGTCATGTTCCTTGACATATTCATAATGTTGTTCCTAGTCATGTTCCTTGACATATTCATAATGTTGTTCCTAGTCATGTTCCTTGACATATTCATAATGTTGTTCCTAGTCATGTTCCTTGACATATTCATAATGTTGTTCCTAGTCATGTTCCTTGACATATTCATAATGTTGTTCCTAGTCATGTTCCTTGACATATTCATAATGTTGTTCCTAGTCATGTTTCTTGACATATTCATAATGTTGTTCCTAGTCATGTTTCTTGACATATTCATAATGTTGTTCCTAGTCATGTTCCTTGACATATTCATAATGTTGTTCCTAGTCATGTTCCTTGACATATTCATAATGTTGTTCCTAGTCATGTTTCTTGACATATTCATAATGTTGTTCCTAGTCATGTTCCTTGACATATTCATAATGTTGTTCCTAGTCATGTTCCTTGACATATTCATAATGTTGTTCCTAGTCATGTTCCTTGACATATTCATAATGTTGTTCCTAGTCATGTTTCTTGACATATTCATAATGTTGTTCCTAGTCATGTTCCTTGACATATTCATAATGTTGTTCCTAGTCATGTTCCTTGACATATTCATAATGTTGTTCCTAGTCATGTTCCTTGACATATTCATAATGTTGTTCCTAGTCATGTTCCTTAACATATTCATAATGTTGTTCCTAGTCATGTTCCTTGACATATTCATAATGTTGTTCCTAGTCATGTTCCTTGACATATTCATAATGTTGTTCCTAGTCATGTTTCTTGACATATTCATAATGTTGTTCCTAGTCATGTTCCTTAAAATATTCATAATGTTGTTCCTAGTCATGTTCCTTGACATATTCATAATGTTGTTCCTAGTTATGTTCCTTGACATATTCATAATGTTGTTCCTAGTCATGTTCCTTAACATATTCATAATGTTGTTCCTAGTCATGTTCCTTGACATATTCATAATGTTGTTCCTAGTCATGTTCCTTGACATATTCATAATGTTGTTCCTAGTCATGTTTCTTGACATATTCATAATGTTGTTCCTAGTCATGTTCCTTGACATATTCATAATGTTGTTCCTAGTCATGTTCCTTGACATATTCATAATGTTGTTCCTAGTCATGTTCCTTGACATATTCATAATGTTGTTCCTAGTCATGTTCCTTGACATATTCATAATGTTGTTCCTAGTCATGTTCCTTGACATATTCATAATGTTGTTCCTAGTCATGTTCCTTGACATATTCATAATGTTGTTCCTAGTCATGTTTCTTGACATATTCATAATGTTGTTCCTAGTCATGTTCCTTGACATATTCATAATGTTGTTCCTAGTCATGTTCCTTGACATATTCATAATGTTGTTCCTAGTCATGTTTCTTGACATATTCATAATGTTGTTCCTAGTCATGTTCCTTGACATATTCATAATGTTGTTCCTAGTCATGTTCCTTGACATATTCATAATGTTGTTCCTAGTTATGGTTAAAATAAGAAATTCTTTCAGATAATTTTAAAACTATATTTATATTATTCTACAAATTAAGGTAATGTTCATTTCTTCTTTAAAAACTCAACATAAATCTATTAGCCTTCAAAAACAAAGAAATAAATGTTATTCTGAATAAAATACCTTTAATTATAAACTCTGATACATTGAAAACCATGTATGAGAAACTGAACCATACAAAAATATCTACAAGCTAATTTTGTTTAAGTATTCACAAACTTCTATTTGGACACTTGAACAGAAAAATTCTTTTTATTTTATTGAAAAATTCCTTAGGGGGCAATTTCAATTATCTGAAAGAATTCATTTGAATTATTTAAAGCTATTACGTGATTAAAAAAAATGTTTACGAATAATATAAAATAAACTGGCATTATTCAGAGAGTAAGAGTTTGTATCTTGACCATGATGATAAAACTTATCTGATCGAGCTCGAAAATTTGCTTTTATTCATGACAAGCTGATTGCTATTGACTTAATACAATATGAAATTACTTGCGATAGACATTCTATTAATATAAGTTGTTAAAATTATCAACTTACACAGTGGCAGAAATGTGAGGCTAGAGAAGTAGTTAGACAAAAACGTTACCTTCAAGTGTAAGTTTATAATTTTAACTACTTATATTAATAGAATGTCTGGTAGCAATTAATTTCATATTATAATAACTGATCAATTTATTTGATATAATAAAAAAATTTTAGTAAAAAAGAATAAATTTTAAATAAATCTTAACCTCTCTGCTTAATTATATACGGAGCTGAAAAATAATTCTGGGTATAAAATTGTTTCTTTAAAGCTTCACAAACCACTCTGTTCTTGGGGATCAAGAAAATTTTGCAGGGAACATATCTAGCTTTCAGATCAATTGTTATCATACATCCTAAACTTATAGTTGAACCTAAAGATGGTTGTTGGTTAAAATGGGAAACAGCACTCCTCAACTAGTAGATTTTGCCTAATGCCTTCTTAGAAAAACTATATCAGTAAAAATACAAATTTCTATTTGTCTGACTATAAAACTAATCTTGACTATTAAAACCTGAATATTGTATATTTAAGTGGATATAATTAATACTAATTATTTCCATCTTCAACTTGAGCTACTAGTTAACATATATTAAAATTAAACACTTGCCTATAATAGCACTTTTTGTTCAAATGAGGAAAGCTAATTCAGAAGATATATCACTATCAGGTCCATAATTACAGTCCTAGTTGATAATAGGAAATATGTCCCGAAACAGCAAGTGCTACTTTAGGCAAGTGTTTATATATTAAGTGTTTGGTATAGTTCTCAAAATTCGTATTGCTTGGATTTCTGTCAAACTACTGCGCATAACCTATTGTGCTCTACTGGGCAATAATCTTGCCATTTTCCCGGCAGTTTGAACTCAATTCCTGAGAGTAACTGTCCCATCTTTTCCCCTTGTTTCTTTCTCCGCCATTTTGGACTCATTTCTTGCACATTATTTTCACCCGATTTTATCCTCATAATCAATCATTTATCGAGTGTTATAAATTATCTCATACCAAATATTATTTATTTATAAACTTTAATAGTTATTAACTTCACGTTGTTATTGCTTAATTATGAATGTTTTTTTATTACCATGTGGTAAACATTTATTAGTGAAACTCTGAATTTAGTGAATTGATTTAAATTAACCCCTTTAAAATTTTTCTGTGATCAGTTTCTAGTGGAAGGGAGGTGTGGATAACAGGTTTCATCTGCTACATTTAAGAAGAACATTTATTTTACGTGTTAAGTGTTTTTTAGTTAATCACTTTGTTTCGATCTAGTGCTTAAACTCTTTATTAGATTATAACTTTAAGGAAACTCACAGATTTGCAGTTTTTTAATTTATCTGTGCGGTCCTCCGGTAATTTATTATTTTCTGTCTTTGTGTCAAACGTAAGGGCTGAACGCCACATTGTGTTCTTATTTCATCTCTTTGCATATTAAGAACTTATAAAGATATATTTCTCATAAGAAAGTAACTTTTTTGGCAGCAGCTCATAAATTTCCAACAAAAATATGACGAAAATAAACTAAATAAATTATTTATTGAAGAGCATAAACATATACAAGAAAGTGTGTTAACTTATTAAAATAAAAGAATATGAATGCATTTTGAATTTACCAGGATGAGGATGATCTTCAATATCATCATTGTTGTTGTGCTCAGGTTTCACCATGACAGCAGGAATAGCTCCAGGACTGTGTTTCGAGATATGAGGTCTTAACCTTTCTATTTCAGAAAATGCCTGAAAATAAAAATGATATAAAAGAATGTGTTCAACATTATGGACATGTATTAAAACAAAGAAACTCTAGTATTTAAAGGGTTCATTTAAAATTCCTCTATACCAGGCTAATGAGATACAATATAAAATAAAAATATATAAAAGAATTAATTACAGGTTAATGCTCACCTGGTTACAAGCATTACAGTGGTAATGCTCTTTCCTTTTTAGTTTGCAAAATGGTCGACTACATGACAGATCTGGGCCATATCGCTCATGACGATCTACATTCATCCATTCTGGTAAAGTCGTTTCTACACCAGGTTCTGTTTTTACAACTGGTTCTAAAAAATTAGAGATTTTAAAACTTATTTTTTCTATACCAATAATTCCAAAATATGTAAGTTAATCTATATTTTAACTTTTGAAAATGATCAAGTATTAGTGCAAATAATTAAAATTAAGTACTAATATTAGAATGTGGATTAAATAATAACATTAAATTTAAATCCCATTGGATATTATGCTTGCTTTTAATGAATTTGTATATTATAATATTCTAATAATTAAGTACAGTAGAGTCTTGAAATTCCGAGACCCGATATTTCAAGCTTCCGTTAAATTCAAGCCCATTTCTACTTGAGCCTATTATAACAATTTGAAAGAAAATTATGAGTCGGGGGTTACAAGAAATGCTTAAAGCTATACTGTATGCAAAGGAAATGAGTTGGGCTTCCACAATATGTTTATATCAATATGGTATGCATAAGAAATGAGTCGGGCTTTCAAGATATGATTATATAAAGTTCTATAAACTTATTTAGTGCATTTTTAATTATAGTATTAATGTTCATTAAAACTCTTGTTTTTTCTAATGCACAGGAACATATATCCGTGTAATCCGAGTGGGTCTCGGTCCCATCTACCTCGAAATATTGAGACTCTAGCGTATTAAGATAAAACCAATTAAGCAAATGTACAAAGTAAAATGTAAATATTTTATCTAATTATAAACCTTGATTTGCAATTCAAACAAATAGAAAAAGATTTTTTTATAAATTCTCTGTGATGTTAGTTGAAAAATGTATTTTTTTTTTTTTTGATTGGAATGGACTATTTGTAAAGATACTTTGAAGATCTAAAAATTCCAGAAGTTACATAATATTGTCTTGGAGAATAATATGGAAAAGATGCCTATGTTCTCAATACAAAGTATATGTTGTTGGCTGCATAATATATTATTATAATACTACTAACAACAGAGGAAATATATGTTTAAAATAAAATGGTGTTTAATAAATATATATATATATATATATATATATATATATATATATATATATATTTTAAAACAACACAGGTTATTCAAATACAAGAATATTTAAATATTCTTGTATTTGAATAACCTGTGTTGTTTTAAATTATTAAACAAGAAAACGTATTTTATATTTATATATATATATATATATATATATATATATATATATATATATATATATACATATATATATATATATATATATATATATATATATATATATGATGAATAGTTACTATCTGTAGTACATGCATTCAATCTGCAGTGCATAAAATCGCAGTTTTGATGTTTCGCTAGAATCTCATCTAGCATTGAGGAGGAGAACCCAACAACAGTCGAGTTTGTTCAAGACTGGCCGCTCTTTAACTGTTGTTGGAATCACCTTGTCAATGCTAGATGAGATTCTAGCGAAACGTCAGAACAGCAATTTTATGAACTGCAGAATGGACGGACGTATTCCGGATAGTAACTATTCATCATATTTTTCTATCCGTAAAGGAATACCTATCAATATATCTAAATATATATATATATCGCTTACACCATAATGTACTTAAACAATAATCTTATTTGGTATGAATGCAAGTTAACTTTTAAAGACTTATTACAGTGTCTTCATTATCAAGCATTAACTGAAACTGAGTACTTCTGTAGATTGTCAGGTGTGTGGGATTTCCGATGTCACGTGGTGTATACTATATATATATTTCTAGTATATATACTAGTATATTTCTGTATAGGTACTGTTCTATTTTCGAATTATTTGCCGTGTGGGAACCGAAAATATAACTACCTGTATACCACGTGACATCAGAAAACACCTGACAATCTACAGAAGTACTCAGTTTCAGTTGACGCTCAATAATGAAGACACTGTAATTAGTCTTTGAAGGTTGACTCGCATTCATACCAAGTAAGATACTTGTTTAAGTAAGTTATAGTGTAAGTGATAAGTGAATACAAGAATACAGAATTTAATAGTGGATATCTAAATAGGATATAAAAAATAGTGGAAAATAATTTTGATATATTTGTACCCGTGTGATTCAGTAGCTGCTTATAAAATTCCTGTTCTTATTTGATTTACCCTGAACATTAAACTCATTCAATAGCAACTACAGGGAAACTATTATTACAAATCAAATTATTTCAAACCCTCAACATTGAATTTATTTATTAAACTAATGTATAGTATTATATATTTATATTTAATAGTAACCATCTCTAACGGCAACCATTAAAACTCCTACTTATTACAAAAATATTAACTCGAAGATGGTTAATAAACAATTGAAATATATAGCATGTCAGTTCATTAAATAAACTGTGTCATTGGGTTAATATTTTATTAATAGTTAGAATAAATTTTAATAATAGATAAAAAATATTAATAAAAACAACATATATAATTATTCCCTTCAACTTTTCTTAGACAATGAAATAACTTTTTCTATTCTTTTTATAACTGTGAGATTTTTATAAACTTTTTTATAATTCTATAAGTTTTAAATAGCTACTTTGAATATATTTTTTTAAAATCCATATTATATAAAATAAAGTTTGTTTGCAATTATTTAGTCAATTAAATATAACTCTCTTATTTCAACAACATATAGAGACATTATAATCGTAACACTAAATATTTTAAAAACTTAAATTAGCTACTTTTAAAAATATAAATGAAAGTGATCTTGAGAAAACTAGAGATTCAGGCAAAAAGA
The DNA here is from genome assembly GCA_036971475.1 of Prosapia bicincta. Classification (NCBI taxonomy): domain Eukaryota; kingdom Metazoa; phylum Arthropoda; class Insecta; order Hemiptera; family Cercopidae; genus Prosapia; species Prosapia bicincta. Next base: position 76,982,544 of record JBAIZL010000005.1, on the reverse strand, counting down.
AAGAATCTTTTAAAGAAATTTTATAAGATAGTGCAAAATTTTAAAAATTTAATTTACAGGGAAGACCCACCTGTATTGGGTGGCGAGGGAGAGGAGCTTCTAACATTGGACAAGCCACAAAGAGGGTAGAAAGTGCCCGAAGCCTTCACCACTTCAAACAGAACAACAATACAACATCAGGCAAACTAATAACATATCCTTAAAACTTGAACAACTTAATGGGTTGAAATAGCATGTCCAATGATGCATCTTACTGCACAAAAAAGACATTAGGCTTTATTGTGACTGATGTGTAATGTGTTTATATATATATATTAAGATTTGTTTGTTTTTATACAAAAAAAATATATGTAATAACTGTTAATTCAAGATATTTTTATTAATTTTTTATTATCTTCAATTTCTTGAAAAATTTGAAATCTAATAAAACTTAGTCTATGGAAAAGACGCAAGTATATCTAATTTGCATCAAAAGTAAATAGCTTTAAAAAAAAGTTTGATACATAACGAACTATAACTTTTGTTTTTGATAAACATTATCATGCTTGTAACACCACATGTTTTAAAAAAATAATGGGTGATAATATACAAAAGCAAAATGTGTAAACTATATTTTGTCACTTCCAAGAATGAAATATTCATAAATTATAACTAACCTAATCCATATGCCTAGGTTATATCAGAAACATAGATTTTGCCTGAATATGCTTTGAGGCATAAAAAAAACAGAAACTTTGTCTAGCTCTGGAAATATCAATGGAATGTTTCTAATACTTCAATTTGTAATATGTAAAAATTTACAGTAATCAATCTAATAAAAGAAAATAGAATCAAAAGTGAGGACTTTCTTATCAAAGTAACTATTTCTTACTATGACTGAAATTGATTTTATTATTAGCCATTATCAATATTTATTTTACACTCACTTGTTTATGCATGTGGTATTATATTTCTTTCTCATTATATTTTTCTTCATTATTTTTATTCACTACTAAATAATTTTAAAACTTTGCAAACTGCAACCTAGATTGCGTTAAACAGAAAACGATTCTAATGAAATGTAAGTAATATCTTAGACCAATGTACTTAATTCCTTTTGTTTTAAGAAAAATATCTGGTGTCAGTAATTTGCAATGTTTATTTAAGTGGAACAGTTTATAAGTTTCCAGCAAATGCAAAGTTCCATTTGTATACGAAGATTTCATAAGTCAATTATGAGTTATAGTTAGTAATTATATTTCAATGTGTAAACAAATTAGAGAGAGAATCTATGCATGTTAAATTTTTTTTTTAAGTATTATTTTTAAACATATTTTTAAAAATAAAACTAGTTTTTATGGCCGAGAGTTGAAAAAAATAGAATCACACAAAATCTTTGCATCGGCAACAAGATATTGCTGTAGCGTACGTGATAACTAGCACAAATAAATAACAAAATTGCATCAGTTCAAACAATTAAAACAAGTTTATAGTACAACTGTTTAGAAGTGACAAATTGTAGGCAATTGTGGTTTGTAAATAACAAAACAGTTTAAAAATAATATCTATATGTAGAGTAAATATCAAGTTATGAACAACAGAAATTAACACTTTGTTTGCTATGCCTGAGTATGGGTAAGCTTATAGGAAAACTTGAATCTAACAAAGTTAGAGTATTGTTAAAACCTGATATACTTATTTTAACAATTCTGTTTTCAGCAAAATATTGGTTTTCAGTATTTCACAATGTTTCTGAAGTCATTGCTGTTCATTTTCAACAAAAAAATTATATCAGAAAAAAATTATATGTAATTAGTCATCTGTTGTATAGATATTTTTAAATATAAGGTTTTTTCTTTAACTCATTACAATACTTTTATTTTATTGATTTCAAAGTAAGTTACAAATATAAATAATTTTAAATGAAAACTCATACTTAATTTCACAATTTTTAAAAATGCTTGTTGTAATCATCCTGAATTCACTGATTAAACTGTAAATAATTATTGCATAACTAAATGAATACTTTTGAACTTACTTGCTGATACGTTTTGAAACAATCGTTTCATTTACGAAGCTGAAAAATGAAACGATTGATTCAAAACGCATCAGCAAGTGAGGTCAAATTCACTTAGTTATGCAATAATTGCTTCAAATCACAATTTTGTTTGGTTTACTAAAATGTAAATAACTTTTTGAGTAGAGTATCGTATATATTTTTAGAAAGCTCATTTCAACTCCTTGATTTTTATGTACAATATATATTGCATAAACAATAATTACAAATTTCTATAAATTCCTTTAAAACGCCCAGTAAGTCGGTTTCACTTTTTTGTTTTTGATTAGTATACAAAGTGTTAAACTGTAGCTTAATAGTGCCTACTCTAAAAGCTGACACAAATGCAATCTTTTCAAATAATTTGGTTAATTAATTAAAATTACATTATTATATGGTTTTCATTTTAGTTAATTAGTAACTAATCTGTGGCTATGTCAGAGCTTAATACAACAGTAACTTGTTTATTATTTTTAAAATTGAAAACATGAGTTAGAATACCTGATTGTTGTTTACTATGTTTACAACTACCTCTAATCTATGAAAAGGTAAACATGCTGAAGAATAATTACTACCTAACCCCATGCAGTGAAAATAATTCATAAACATGCATAGATACAGTTCTGTTTCATAGGGTTTGTGTTGTCCATTTTATAAGATTATACAAAACATAACTAATATACAGAGCATGCTAACTTTGAAAGTAGCTTATCATTGAGAATTTTTTACTGCACCCTCACAGATTACCCAATTGGAGATCTAAGTAAGGAATAGTTAACCCTACAACTGGCAATCGCCGCATGAGTCGGCGACAGACGCTTTACGTGGAGTGGCATCGCCGTCTTAGATGGCGACCGAACAGTTTGCTTTATAATCGATGTTTTTCTCGGCATCTAATAATCGGTTTGCGTAGTACATTACACAGTTAGATTCGGAAGGATGTGGACTTTCATTTTATGTTCACCCAGAATATTTTTACCTCTATGGCCTTGGTAAATATCTCCCGACAAACAGACAGCTGTAAGCTGATGTAATGTTTACGTTTTTGACGTTGGTTATATGCTCCCGTCTTTGTTGCTTGTTGTGCACTAAGGTTATGTCGATCTGTCTAAATACTAAAGATCTGCCTGTAAATATAAAGAATGTGAATTTAGGAATTGAAAAAAGTGTTTACTACCGGTATAGGCCTAACAGAGGCAAAGTTTTATTGGTCAAATATAAACAGAAGAAAAGCAGTAAACCAGTTTACTTGATTAGTACCGGTTGTCATGCTGAGGATAAGATGATAAGAAGCAAGCATGGTTTTCAGGCAGTGAAACCCATCATGATTGACAGACATAATCACAATATGGGAGGGGTAGACAATAGCGACAAGTTCATCTATCATTTGTCTGTAAGTAGGCCTACCAAAAAATACTGGAAGCGAATATTTGCTAACCTCCTGGATATTGCCCTGTTTTACTTATACATTTTATACTGCCAAAATTCAGACAAGCTCATGGATAGAAGTGACTACCATTCCAGTATAGTAGAGGATCTAGTTGAAGAAGATCAGCAAGATGATGCTGGTAGTAATAGGGAACATTTCTTGGAGCACTTACCGGGGCGCAAAGACCGTGTTTGTGCAATTTGTGTAGATAAAAAAGATGTAAAGAGGGTCAAAAGTGTGTACTGGTGCCCTGGATGCAATGTAGGCATCCACCCAATTTGTTACAAAACACTGAAGCACTTTTACAGGCCTACTAAGTCTGTAAAAAAAAGAAAAGTCTCTGAATCTGAGGAATCAGACTAAACTAACCTTTTTTTCGGCATAGTTTTGTATATATGTTTGTGAATATAACTTTTTACCCGTTAGAAATAAGTGTACATATGACTGGAACCTTTTTTTTCTACATTAATTTAGCTTTATTTTGTATATGTTAAGTTGTGAGTATTCTTTTGTGATTCTTAGTGGTAAACTGTCAAAAACCAAAATTTGTGCTTTCAAAATATGAATTTTTTTTTTCTGGAGCTGTAACCATGGAAATAAAATGGTGAGTCACATATTTCCTTATGATAGTTTTATTCTGTGCATTTTTGTGATTAATTTGATATACTATACATCACTATAATTATTTAACTTTTTTTTTTGATGTATTAAAAAAAAAACCTCCTATGGTAGGGTAAAAACGCCACGCCACTACAGGATTTTTGACTGCCAGTTGTAGGGTTAAGTGATTGGAGCATGAGCGGTAAACTGGACTTGCTATGCTGATTTATTAAAAACTCTTTACATTTTTCAATCCACAACCAACCTAAATCTAGAAACTTTTACTTTGAAATAAGACTCTGTATTGATATCTTCTGTTGAAACAAGTAGTTGAAACAGTGGGTTAATATTCCATTAAGCTCCAAATTGTAAATACAAACTTAAAAATGTCTCTCGGTTAGGCTACAATTAGTATGAAGTGAGTAACGTATTCTTATATTTGTTTAAAAATCTAAGGTATTATTTTCTCTTTAGATTTGCACGTTAATCCATGGAAAAATGTATGAGATAATGATGACCCCAAAGGGAGCTACTGAAGCTCAAATAATGACTCCCATTGATGAGCAAACCAGCAGAATAGATAGGAATAGTCTTTTTAGATCCTAATACTTTCCACGACTGTCAACGATTTTCTTCATTTTATATTGGGTTTAATAGTAATATTTATCAAATACTTTTTCAATAGATTCCTATGCTATTATAGACAAGAAATGCTTCTTGGACCTACCTCAAAAATAAAGTTTTAAACAGAAATGCAATAAACACAAAGTGTATGAAAGTATAATAACATCTAAGCCTTGTTATTCTTGATTAAATTCAAGAATAGCCTCAGTATATATCCTTCGTCATTGAGGCATACTTGGAAATAAACTGGCTAAAACAGCATCTTCAATTGGACTGAGACCTCTAGCGATAAGATCACTTTAAAGTTGTGTCACAAAAAGCATCAACACTTTTAAAAGTCAATGCGTGATGAACTAGAATCAGGAAACAACTGGCCACCAACTCTTCTAAATTCAGAAAATACCAAACAACCTTGGTATATACAGAAATTAAGTCAAACAATTGAAACAGTATTAAGAACTGGTCCTTCGGTAATGTAAAGCTACTTTAAAACATTTAACCCTAACATTTGACTAATTTATAAGGTGCGTCATTGAAGGAGGATACCATTGAACATGCTCTAATAAATTGGACTGGATAGGGTAAAGAGAGACAATGAGTTGAAGAATTGGTTAAAGCACTATCAATGGCAGAAATTACCAACTCATTTTTCTGGGATCCTGGACAAAGAGTTTAGACACATCAAGAGATCAATACTTGGGCTGGAATCTCACTAATAAAATTAAATTCAAGGCTTTATGCCTAGCCACATACTAAAACAATTGTTAAAATAGTTAAGTATTAAATTAATATGGATTTAATATATTACACAGTCTGGTCAAAGAAATATCTTATTTTAAAAAAAACATATTTTATCTTCTATTTAATCAAACCTAACAGTTTTAATAAAAACTGTACAAATTACCATAACATCACTGATGTTTGATGTCTTTAGCATACCTACAATAATAGAATTCTAATTACATAATTTAGAAATGATTTTGTTAAAGTTTATTAAAAAAAAAACATGTCTATTACAAACTTGAATTTGATATAAAATGAGGTATTATAAAAATAATTGCTTTTAATGTAACAAAGTAGAAGGTAAGTATCTGTAAATTTAATATAATTTACCTGTTGTTCGAGCTACTGTTACAGCAGTATTGTTGGTATTTTCTGGTGACTGTGCAGTTGTTTGTCCTGGAGAACTGTTATTAGAAGCGATGTCTCTCTCTTTTAATGGTTCTCTTTCTTTTTCATTTACAGACTCATCTAAGAAAATAAGCATTGAATAGAGATTATATTAAAAAATCTTAAAGAAAAATAATTTCTATTTCGCTTAGTGTAATTATTAGAATAAAAAACCATTTCAAAATTGCGTATAAATCATCTAGGAGGTAAAAATATTTTATAAACAATTTAATAATTGTCATGTATTTTTGTTCTCTTTAATTTAGCAATATATATTTCCATTGGTTTTTAAATTTTATTTGAATAAAAAATATGTAAAGGAAAAGTATAACCGAAAATCCTGTCTGGAGGGGAGACGATTTGGGGAGATTGGAGATATGATCATTCATTTATCCCTTATTGCCAGTTGGTAGAGATGATGTTTTTTGGGAACTCAAAATTAAATCTTCAGGCTACATAGGTAATATTTTTACTGGATTATGATAATTAAATGTTCACCTATATGATTTTTGCTTTTCCATATTATTCAAATAAAGAAATGAAAGAACAAAACTTTAGATTCTTGTTTCATAAATTTTACATACAAAAAGGGTACTTTTGAGCCTGTACATTCCACCCTGTACTTTTATGCCTGTGTATATATTTTTAAAACCAATATAAAAACATACTGAATGTGGTAATTTTTAATAAAGTAGAAATTTTAGGGACTATTTTTTGAAAATTGTATGACAACTATAACATTTTTAAGGTTTTGGTTTTATTTTTGAAGGTAAAAATACCTATATTTTTTTAATAATTACTTACTGAAATCCATGCCAGGTTCCGTACCAATAACTGGAGATTGCAACTGACAGTTTTCTGATAAATGTTTGGCTTGATGAAGTGTCATACTTGAATAGCGCACGAATGAATATCCACATCCAGGTCTCACACAGTGAAAGTGGCGATTAATTTTGTTGCTAAAATCAAAATAGATAAAAATGTTATTTCAATTTCAAAAAACAAATACAAACTCAAAGGTATTAATGGGAGTTAAAATTTCATGCAAAATTAAGTAATGTTTAAAAAGTACCTTGGACAACCTTCAAGGCGACAATCTACAGATCGATCGAAGAACAGAAACCCATCGAGGATGTCAATGTTGTCATGGAATTCTTTTGAATGGGCTAATAGCTGCTCTTCATTATCAGTAGCAAAGAAACACCTCTGGCGGCTGCAGTGATAGTGCTGAGCCCTCGTTGAGTACATACATAGTGGGTCGGGACAAGCATCATTATAGGCTTGGAATCCATGAAGCTCCTACAAACAAACAGTGAGATTAAATACAAATATTGATAAAAAGAATTAAAACTTGCGGTGTTTGTGTTGTACATTTTGTGTCTTGACGTTTATCTATAATTACACTTTTTCTAATTAATTAACTTGCCAAAAATAACCTCTGCTTACTTATATTTTTCAGCAGACGCATTTCACACTAGGTCGGCGCAATTGTACAATGCCGTGAGTCACAGACAAGACTGCTGTGCAGGTGTGTTGTGTTAGTGTGAGTCTGTGGTGTATTGGTGTTCTGTGGTGTGTTATTTTTCATAGAGTAGTTGTTAATTAAGTGTATTTGAATGTGAGTGGGTTTTGTCGTTTAGAATGTATTGTGGATAGTTTTTGTGGTGTTTGTATATCTTGTAGTTTTCTGTTGTGTTTAATTTGTTGCCTTTTTTATACAATGTAGGATTTTTAGCGTGTTTTGTACCTTGTGTTTTTTGTATCTTGTGGTAAATGTTCTCCCTGTTTATTCTATGTAAAAGCTGGGGCAGTTGTTGCATGTAATCTTGTATACTCCTACCCTGTTGTGTTTATTCTGGTGCAAATTGTCAGTCAAAAGTGTAAAACAAATTAAATTAAGATTACAAATCAAGCTTCAAGATGGTTAGATTTCACATCAATAAAAAAAAATAACTGGATAATGAAAAGTTAAAGAAACTTTTCAATCATATTTTATTTAAATTCTAAACTACTGGAATTTTAATACTGAAAATTTGAATAATTTTTTTTTATAATTGATGTAAAACGCTATTTTAAAATTTTACTTTTAAAAAGAGTTCTAGTAAAGCTTCAGACTATGAAATCTTAAACCTAATCAGTTGTGTATCAACAAGAGGGAATTTAAAAGTAAACCATATTAACAAAGATATCTAAAGGTTTTCTTACAAGAAAAACCCTATATTACTGTAAATACATTGTTGGTTAACTTTATAATTAAAGTAACAAATTGGTATGCACTGAATTGTTTGTTATTTTTAAATTGTATTCAATATTCTAACATTTTGATTTAAACCTTATTTTTAAGGAAAAATTAGCATAAAATTAAATTCTGTAATAAAACTAGCCCTTGGGAAAATAATTTAAAAAATCAGTTACTAATAGAAAGAACTTTATATCTTATCAGATTCTATTACACAAATTGTAAAAGCTACAAGTGCATTTGTTTTCTTACGATTTATGAAACCAAACCAGGCTCTCTTCATTTTTACGAGACTAAGTCTATTGTGGAATATATAAATTATTTATTTATATTTCCATCCTGATCATTTAGTTATTGAAATACAGAGTTCACAATTACCTTCGTATTAGCAACTTTTAAAGCTTTGGGTTTTATAAAAAACAAAAAATATTTATAGAATTTTCAATATTCAAACTATGTTTCAGTTTAGCTCTATCAAAAAAATGTCTTTTGTTTACAAATCTACCTTTTTATGGTAATATCGTCCAGAAAATTGATCTTTTTGAAAATGACCAACAGTAATCCACAGTAAATCTCACTGTAAATACTCAAAAATTTTCTTTTTATTAGTTATTAGCCTGCATATGGAACAGACCCTTCAAGTGGAGCTGTAACTCCCGTAGAAAAGTTCTGGACTATACGCATGTTTTACACTAAAATTTGCAAGTATTTAGAAGGTATTTACTTGATACCTAGACAATAAGGCAAATATTGAAATAATCAATTTTTTCTTGATCATTGTCTGTTACAAAATATTCCTCCTTTTCTTCTAAAAAATCCATTATAAAATTATTTGAAATTATTTCAACTTACTAATATTTGTAATGAAGGTCGACTGCTAGGCTCAGTAGCTGGTGATGGTGTCCTAGGATCTAGGCATTCAGATTGATGTTGAGGGACTAAACCTGTAGGTGTAGGCTTTGGTAATTTAAAGCTGGTGAATATTGCTTGAGGTGAGTCTGACTGAACTCCACCAGCCTGGAAAATTATTTTCAATTGTATAAAACCTTTCCTGTTTACTTTAAAAACTTAGATCACAACTTCTACAAACTCAAAAAAAGAGGGAAATAGTTCTGAAACCTAATTAATTAGTATTTATATTTCATGAAAAAAATTATGTCTTATAAGACATATAGATATATTCGTCTCAATTTTACGAAATGCAAAGTTTGATTAGAATAACATCAAAATGAGGGTGAGCGCAATTCTATTATTTACAGTTTTTATATTATCTCTCCTGCAGCGTGATCTAGTGGATGAGGACCTGTCTATTAAACTAAAGCTTCTGGATTTGATCCACTAATAGTACCAAAAAATGTTATGGGTGCTTTTTCAGCCTCCATAATCTGTAAAGATGAGTTCTGAGGGTCAATCCAAGGTATAATATGGGTAGTTGTATGGGTAGTAATATGGGTAATATGTTACACCTCATTAACTTACTCTTTGGCATTTAGGTAACAAATCAATATGTATGTCCCTTGATGGCAAAAACAAAATTAATTACCACAGCCTTGAATATTGATTTTAATATTGTTATGTTTATTTTTTTAAATGGCAATTTTGAACTTCTCCATATGATAAATAAAAAGTCTAATCTGTCTAAGTATTTACATTTTTTTAAATCTAGGATCGCATTCAATGTGTTCTAGGATTAAAAAAAAAAATACTTCTTTGAAATTCAATCTGTATAATGATTCCAGTTTGGAACAAACTTTAGAAGCATTTCGTTAATGTCAAAACTTTCATGAAGAATTTTATCTAAGACCTTAAAAACTACTGTTAACACAAATATTTCCTGATAGTAATCTTATAAAATAAGGTTGGTTTTTGCTGAAAACGGTTTTTCAAGGCATGAGTTATCACTAATGCATTCACAGCTACCTTGAAACCATCCAAACTCTATGAACTTAAACCAAACTAGTCACCTTCAGACTCTTTTTCTAAACATTAAAAAATTTGTTTTGCAGAAACATTACATATTTACAGCAATATTTATGTATTGTTCCACTGAGTAAATTTTGCTAACAAAATGAAAAACATCCACCTAAAACTTGTGTTAATAAGGAGATTGGGTAAGGAAACAAGTTGAGACACATATAGAAGTTAGAAGGGATCTTGTTTTTGGTGAAGAAGGTCATATTTTTTGACCTTAGAAGAGTGTCCTATTTTTTTTTTTCACTTGTAAATTCAATAAAGTTGTTTTCTATTAAATAAACAACTATTTTTATGGAACCTTGGTAATAATTTTAAAAATCTTGTCTCCTTGAACCGTAACGGATATATGAATGATTAATCCTATATGGCACCAAAAGTCAAAACGATCATCCTGGTTGTAAATTTTACCACAACACTGCCCAGCAGATTTAACTGTAAAGTAAATCCCTCCTTGTTCTTTCTTCTATAACTCTTCAACTTTTATTCAATTGAGTATTATTTTGGCCCCAGTCCACATTCCTTTTTTAGCTGAGGGATTGTGGACAAGCAACTAGCTGCATTTTTTTGTTGACTTTTATACTTTATGTTGAAAAGGTTGAAGGTCAACAAACATATGTATCAATTTTGTTACTTATTGTGAGTACAATAGATGCATGCTCAAAAAGCTCCTCATAATTTTTAATTGTTGAAAAATTAGACACAAACAAATATAAACGAATAATTCTTGATTATTTAAAAGTTAGAACATGTTAAACAAGTTTTGTTTTTGTTGAACAAGAGGCGGTTGAAGACAAAAAATTCTGTGATGAAATTTATTTGTTATGCTTAGGATGACTTTAAGATAGGAAAATACATACAAATCCTGTCTCGAATGTTTTGCTGAAGGACATAGAAGATGAACAATTAGAAGCAATAGTTGAAAATTTAAAAAATCATTTTTTTCATGGAAAGAGACATTATTAAAGAAACATATTGTGTAAGAATTCTAATTTGATTAAAATTACTTTACTGTTTAAATAAATTTAAAACCAGTTTGTAAACTTTGATTGTGTGCATATTTATTTTGTATATCTTATATTAACAATAATCACTATATTATTGACAGTTGATTGATTTTGTGTAAATGTGTGTGAATGTGTGTGTGTGTTTATATGTTTATTACTTGTAAATATTCTTCACTTCAATAATTTAATATCGTAGAAAACTTGTAATCATTTTATTGGTAAATAAAGATTGACATTTTACAGATAGTTTAATAGTTAAATGATGCGTCAAAAAAGAAATGAAAAGAAAATTTGAATACACAAATAAATTATATAGATAAAGGATTCAAATTAATTGGCAGTACAAAAGTAGGAACACAACGAGATAAATAATGAAATTAGCATAAAAACTGACTAAGAGCCTGTAATATGAGAACACCTTCATATAACACAATTTCAATAAATGGTTTCAGTACTGAAGTCAAGCAAAGTTTCTATAAACTGTATTTTTACTGAAAGCAATGTGTGATTTTGTGAAACCAGAAGGAATATATGGAATAGAGAGAGAAATAAATATTTTACAATGTAATAGCTTAAAAGTAGAAAAATTCATGCCTTTACTGGTTCATGCTTTTAGAGGTTATGTACAGGCATGAAATGTAAGATAAATTCAGCACAATAGAATTTTGGAATATAGATTAATGAGGATGGATTACATAGAGATTCAGAAACCAAATTTGTTACAAGTTTTTATTATTAATTTCTGAGAATGTATTTTAGTTACTTTATTTTGTTTTTAAAATTATTTTGAAACATTAGGATAATCTTTATGATGTTCACTTTAAAACGACAGATGATGCATATTTAATAATAATTGTGTATTGTTTTAAAAAAGAAATTTTTATGACCCATCTAATGGCACAATTTAATACCTGAGAGTTACGGAAAAATGTCATACTATTTTTAAATTTCAATTTTGTGTGTCATAGGATTCTAAGTAGTCTGTAAGGAACCTAACCATTCTGTAGTTATAAACACTATCACACTTTATTCACTAGTACATTTGTCAGGTAAATATATTAAGCATAATTTTTTTAATATTTGAGTTAGTTAAGAAGCCCTACGTTCCAAAATTAATATAAAACGTAACTTTAAATACTTGCTCATCTTAAAAGTGAAAAAAAATGTAAATACAAACACATAATAAATATATATATTTTTAAAATGGCAACAAAATCAGGTTTTTCTTGTTTTCCAGATTTCATAGAAACCTGTTGTTTGTCAGGTAGATGTTGCGTAAACATGCTTAATTTAGGTTTAAACTGAACATGCTCAAATGTCACTACACCACCACATGCTATTAATAAGAGTTAAGTACTGTTTAAATAAGTAAATTCAACTTACATAGTCGTTCCAAACCTGTCAGGAAAGAAAGAAAAACAAATACAAATTACTACTACAAGAAAATGCACATATATTCTATGTATCCATTACACTATAGACTAAAAAGTAGAATTTCTTTAAAACAAGTCTTATCATGTTATAGTCATGCAAAAGGCTGTTGCAATAAAAATATTTAATTTATGTTCTAAATGAAATAGTCCCTTAAGGCCTCAAGCTTGCATTTAGTTTAGTTTAGCTTCCTTTTTGTTATAAGAACATAATCAAAATGGAAAAGTTGTATAGAGTATAAAGAAATTTTCACAAAATAGAGTTTATATAATAAAGAAATATTTTCAGTTTTTATTGCATAGAAGATACAATAAATATATCATCAATTGTAATTAAAATGATTAATCAAAAATAATTTCCAAGGCTATATTAGTATTAAAAATATTAAGTTTAAAAGTGAATTTCAGTTTTATATTGAAATGTATATAGTGTTTGAGGTTTACTGAAGAATAATGTATATATTTATTCAACTGTTTTCAAATTAAACAAAAATATTAGATTTGATTACAAAACTGTTAAAATAATTTACAATTATTGTAGTAATAATTAATCTAAATGATATCTGTGTAATTTAATAAAAACAATATTAACAAAAGATATTCCAACAAACTTTGGAAACTGTAAATGTAAATCTCAGGGCAGCAAAATTAACAACAATTAATTTCTGGTCAACAGAAATTTGACAAGACCAAACATTATAGAAATGAATTCAGACCCAATTTGGAAGCTGGATTCATAAGACAGAGAGAACAAGTTTTAGAGTTCATTAAAAACAACAAGATTTTTCATAAATTAGAACATTCTTTAAGTATTTAAAAAGTAAGATGTTTTTCAAGCTAAATTGGAAGTTTAGGTAGGTAAGTCTTTCTAGAGTTGATTATAACTTAATGTATTATTCAAAAAGTTTACAAGTTCATTTAAAACAATATTAAGAAAAGACACTCGTTTACTAAAATAAAACAGTTCTAAAATAATCTATAGTAGAAACTACGATGCTTCATGCTAAAAATTAATTTGTAAACTAATCAACTTATAAATTTTTATACAAGAGATTAAATAATAGAGTAGTGAGTTATATTGTAAAGTGTATTTTTAATAGATAACAATGTATCAAAATACATAAACACTATATATATATATATATATATATATATATATATATATATATATATATATATATATATTTATAGGTTAGTTTTGGTTGGTAAAGATTATTTAGATTTTTTGGACTAGGAGACTGACAGACTTACCTTGGTAAGAGTCCATTCTGTAGTCTTGAAATAGAAACACATAAAAGCACTTAACCAACGATATATTTCAACCACACAGTGGTCTTTATCAATTGACAAAGACCACTGTGTGGTTGAAATATATCATTGTTTAAGTGCTTTTTTGTGTTTCTATTTCAAGACTACAGAGTGGACTCTTACCAAGGTAAGTCTGTCAGTCTCCTAGTCCAAAAAATCTATATATATATATATTTACTGTTATCCCTGTGGTTTGTTTTATAAAGTTAATTCAGATTTTTATTTTTAAATAATGTAGAAATACAATACACAAAAGTAATTGCTTACTAACCTCTATAACTCTGTTCTTTGGGGGTCGGCCACGTTTCCGTCTAAACAAGGCATCTAAAGAATTGCTTTGGTTTGTTGCAATTTCATGACTTCGGAAATGTTCAAAACGTTCGTTTGGCAACACTGCTTCACAACAACCCTCCTAAAAAAACAAATATAGGTATTACACTTTTAGTATCAACTTGGCAAAAAAACCACTATGTACTGATATTTTTCAAGAAACGCGTATCACACTAGGTAAGTGCATTGTTCAATGCTGTGAGTCACAGACAAGACTGATACTCAGGTGTGTTGTGCTGGTATGTGTCTTTGGTGTATTGGTGTTCCGTGGTGTACTATTGTTCATAGAGGAGTAGTTAATTATGTGTTCAAATATGGTATTTGTGGGTGTGTTTTGTTGTTTAGAATGTGTTGTGGATATTTTTTGTGGTGTTTGTATATCTCATAGTTTTCTGTTATGTTTAGTTTGTTGCTTTTGGATACAAACAACACAAAAACTATCCACATTACATTCTAAACAACAAAACACACTCACAATCAAACACTATATTTGAACACATAATTAAAACTAATCTATGAACAATGCCACACTACAGAACACCAATACACCATAGACTTCCACAAACACAACATACCTGAGTCTTGTCTGTGACTCACGGCATTAAACAATGCACTGACCTAGTATGAAACGCGTCTGCTGAAAAATATCTGTAAGTAGTGGTTTTTTGCCAAGTTGATACCAAAAGTGTAATTATAAAAAACCTCAAGATGTACAACACAAAAACAGCAAGTTTTAAATATGGGTATGATTTGTATTTAGTAAATATTTGCTTGTATATTTACACAAAGAAGCATTTATTTATATTAGCCAAATTTCTAAAAGCATTCACTGCAGCAAATAAAATACTTTGAACATTCTTAAATAATAAATTTAAACAAATACAAACACATTAGGGCATGACCGGAATGTAAGTAGAACTAGGTTACAATTTTATAAAACCATAAAAATTGTTTTAAAAAGGATCTGATAGATCCAAACATGTTTCAAACAATTATTTTACTAATTTTAATGTAACTGCAAGATAACAACGCTTCAAAGCAAATGTCAAATTCTTTCCAAATGTTAAGAGACACAATTAATGTTTAAAAGCAACAATAACAAAAGGATCCTATTGGTAACCACCATAGTGAATGATATAAAAAAAAATTTTCAATTTTTACTAATGCCAAAATATATATATATATATATATATATATATATATATATATATATATATATATATATATATATATAGTTAGTTTTGGTTGGTAAAGATTATTTAGATTTTTTGGACTAGGAGACTGACAGACTTACTTTGGTAAGAGTCCACTCTGTAGTCTTGAAATAGAAACACATAAAAGCACTTAAACAATGATATATTTCAACCACACAGTGGTCTTTGTCAATCGAAGAGAAAACACAAAAAGAAATATGAGAGAGTGAAATAAAATAATTGTAATCACAGATTGTGTAGAGTAGAAATCAAATGTCACAGATGCACAGATTAAAGATATATATATTGTTTCCATGAGCATATGAGTGATTATAGTTTATATAAGTCTGTCAGGGGAAAAGAGATAAGGCTATTAGGAGATTAAAAAAAAAATAAATAAAAAAAAAAAAAGAATGGATTTATCTGATGTTGAGGTTAGGGGATTCTCTGGACTTGGTATACCACTGGTATGATAAGTCCACCTTCTCAGTTCTGAGGGATTGCAATCAGGGGGGAGTGATTTAATTATTTTTGTGGTATAGTAGTCATCAAAAGTTGTGATGTTGTGACTCGCAGCATGTTGATCTGTTGGTCCTAGTAGAGGTTTTTTTTCCTAATAGCCTTATCTCTTTTCCCCTGACAGACTTATATAAACTATAATCACTCATATGCTCATGGAAACAATATATATATATATATATATATATATATATATATATATATATATATATATATATATATATAGATTTTTTGGACTAGGAAAAAATCTTTACCAATCAAAACTAACCTATAAATAAATAAATAAATATGATGTTGGTACTGTTAGCCAACGAAAAGCTTTGAATTGTAAATTCAAATATAATTCTTGTATTTGTATTTTGACTTTTGTTCTTTATTAATACACAAGAAAACATATTGTGATATTTATATATATATATATATATATATATATATATATATATATATATATATATATATATCTTTAATCTGTGCATCTGTGACATCTGATTTCTACTCTACACAATCTGTGATTACAATTATTTTTATTTCATTCTCTCATATTTCTTTTTGTGTTTTCTCTTCGATTGACAAAGACCACTGTGTGGTTGAAATATATCATTGTTTAAGTGCTTTTATGTGTTTCTATTTCAAGACTACAGAGTGGACTCTTACCAAGGTAAGTCTGTCAGTCTCCTTGTCCAAAAAATCTATCTATCTATATATATATATATATATATATATATATATATATATATATATATATATATATATATATAATTAGTAACTTGAATTGGTATTTTCATATAATTGAATGTTTATAAGTGCATACTATTAACTAAAGTTCAAAATGGACAGAATGAAAATAATTTTTTTTTTTTTTAGATTTTACATTTGGACAATTAATTACTGTAAGTTTATACAAAAATATTCTCAATTATTTATTATTAATTCAAAAATATGTTTATTATGATAAATGTACACTTAAAATAAATGGCAATGACAAACTTCGTGAACGGAATTAATTCATTTTGCCTAATCCGTTAAGTATTTGTGAATATGATTTTAAGTTCACAGTTTTATTAAAAATTTGTGTGACAAACACAGTTCATCAAGTGTAATTTCTATTGAAACAGAGTAATTGCTATCTTTGTTTTCGTGAAAATAATTAATGCACATTTCTTAATAGCAATCACAAATGTAGAGTTTTGACAATAGCTAAAATAGGTTATTGCCGCATTTACTAAATCACAAGTGTTGTGCTTCATTAGGAAACTGATTGTATTTATCCAAGTGACAAGCAGAATAGTTTACCCAAGTGCAATGAAAGTGCCTCTCTCGGGGACAATTTTCCAGACAAACTGCAGGACCTTCCTGGTAAAAACTCTCACTCACTCTTTCTTGAGTGTCATGAACTTTGGCATGGGCTTCTGCGCTGTCTCTACACCTATAAAAAAAATTTTATTTTATATTCGTGTTATGATTTATAGGAATAGAATGAAACGGTAAAGAGGGAATGGAAATTGGTTTTAGTTGTCAAAGTATATAGAAAGGAATTGATGAGACTCTAATTAAAATATATTTTTAATATAAGAAGAAATTTATATTAATTGGATTAGGTTTTCATAAATGTATTTCTACTAATACAACATATATAAAAGTTATAAAGCTGAGTCTAATATTAAAATGAAACATGTAGGCAAAATCTGTAGAATATTAATCAAAGAAATGTCTGAAAACGATTATTAATACAAGTTCAGTGTTTCTGGCTTTAGTGTAGGTTTTATCATGAACATTTCATGTATTTATTTCAAAGTTTATACATCAGGTAACTAACTACAAAAATAAACCTCCTAATATAAGACCAAATTATATCAATTTCTGGTACTTCAATAGTTCTATGTTCAGTAGAAAGTTTTTAAATGTCACAGTCAATTTTATCAGGTAGAACCAACACTTTCAAGTACTTACCTCAGCGCCATTTCACATAGTGGTTCTTTGCAATGAAAATGGTCGGTTTGGTAAAAAGAACATTTATGTCCATTTGGGCAGTTTATATTTGCTGTATATAATGCTATATATCTCGGCCAGAGATCACTGCTTTCCTCACTACTCAGATCCATAGCTCCCGGAACTGGAGATTCCATCAAGTATCCTGGAGGTGTACCGGGTCCTAATTTAAACTGCAAAGGTGTTGGTGGGGTGGGCTGAGGAGTACGAGTAAGTCTTGAGGGTGAAGTACGCCCCTCGCTAGAACTATTACTGAAGTTACTGTCATGAAGAGCGCTTAGAGCAGCGAGAGAAGATGCTTGAAACAATTGAAGAGAACTTCCGGGAGGCGTCGTCAGATCTGAGCGATGACCCATCTAGACAATAATTTGTTATTATAAACTGCTACTATTTGCATATTTTGTATATGTTTGTCAAGTATGATGTTATATTTACCTGTTCACTGTTAGCTATATTAACAACAGCTTGTTGAGCAAGTTTGAACTTTCGGTAGGCTATTTCACTATCTTTACGTTCATGTTTACGTTTGTGGCTTAAAAGCTGACCGCTAGAATGTAAAACATATGAACAACCATCTCGTACACAGTGGATATGATTGCAGACCTGGGAAAATCGACAGTTTGGAAATCCACAAAGATCTGGTTTTAGGAACTTTTTGAAACCATCTCGAGCCAGTTGTTCATCTTTAATGTGATATGTCTTGTGCTTTTCTAAACATAAAAGAACAATGCTTAAGTATTCAGGTTTTACATTCAATTATATATAATTTTAATGGGGTTAAAATTTCTGAGGGCATAACTTTATAAGATAATTTAAAAAGCAATTCCTTATTTTAGGTAGATATTTACTATTGGTCTAAATGTAACATTTAGAAAAGCACATTAAATGTTTACATAAAATTACCCAATTGATTTTTTTAAAGCGGGATTATAGTTTCATTAATTGAATGATATTTTTTTTACTGACTATCACTTGAAAAGAACTCAATTAAAATACATATTACATTAATTTCTAAATATTGTTACCACTAATAAAAAACTCAAGCTACTACAAAATCTCTGTGGAAGTGAGTTTATTCTATGTAATTTTACCCCATTAATTGTGTTTCACCTTTAACAAATTTAAAGAAAATAATTTGATAAAACATTAGCAAAATTATATTCTGTTTGAATCTTGAACTTGATCTAGAAAATATTATACTTTTAAAAATAAAAAACTTTTTTAAAGTAGCAATTACACTTTAGGATATATATGATGCCTTTTTCAGATGTGTTACATTTTCATAAACAGAAGTTTTCATACATAACATAGAAATCATGTTAGTTTTAGAAACATTATTTGTTTTAAAAGTATATTAAGAATGATTTTAAAGTATAGTGTGGACCACGTAACCCTGCATTTGGTTTTGAGTGTACTACCACTTCTGAAAACATGTTACATATCGAGAATGTTCAACATATTCTGCAACTGATATGTCTACACATATTTCAAGAATGTTTTTTATTTCATACCGAAGCTAATTTCATCATTGAATTTACCTAATATCAACTGTCTCATGCAAGTCAGTGTTTTGACAGTCCTTA
This sequence comes from Prosapia bicincta, assembly GCA_036971475.1. Lineage (NCBI taxonomy): Eukaryota > Metazoa > Arthropoda > Insecta > Hemiptera > Cercopidae > Prosapia > Prosapia bicincta. Next base: position 76,963,117 of record JBAIZL010000005.1, on the reverse strand, counting down.
TCATGTTTGTAGGTAAGTATTTAAACTGACTGCATCTCTCAAGGCCAAGTGCAGGGTTACATGGTCTCCACTATATATTACTATCTGCTTTAACATTCCAGAACTAAATTTATTTATTTAATGGTGTTTTTTTTAATAATATCAAAGTCATAAGACTGATGTGATAGATAATAAAATAAGCTTACAGCTAATACACACAAAAAGGTTTCTTATGTCCGTGTGCTCCTTTTTTTAATCACAACATGTTTCTTGAGATGCAACATATCTAATCAAACTGCACATTATGAAGACTTTCAATATATCAAGCAAAGCATATGAAACATTCCTCAGACAACTGAAATGAGTTAAATCACACTGTCTTATCTGATGACACACAGCTTGTATGTCTTTTATAAGTTAAAAGCAATTAATCAGACAATCGCATTATCACAAAAACTGATCAACCTATCCCGATGAGAGGTGAAAGCCATCAAAATGCCAGAGTTAAGCTAATCATGTTTGTTTCAAATTAGAAAATATTTGCTTGTCAAGTCAATTTCATTTAAGCCTAGTTGTCAGCTCATTAAGGAGTCAGGTACAATGTTTAAGGTGTTTTATCTCTTGTTGAATCTGCCATTTGTGAACACCGATGTTTGATTTACTGGTTAAAGCAAAGATTTTGCTTAAGTGAAAAATAGGCATAAGTTTTTATTTTATAATATATTTACCAGATTAAGGAAAATTATAGACAATAAAATTTGAAACAACATTTAATTAGATTTAATATTTTGATTTGCATTTAAATTCCAAACGGGAATCTTCTTCAGGAGCTTAAAATTGTCTTTCAAACCATTGCACGTAAAATCACATATTTAAAAACAACAACCAATACATTACTGTCATTATATATAAAAACAAAAATAAAATTTTACTGTCTATATTTGGTTATAATCAACATGGAATACATAAAATGATGGATGTAAAATTTAAAAGTATTATTTTATTGCTTTTAATTTTCAAACTAAAGTGTATTAATTAGATGACATTAATATACATAACTCTAAGAAAAGTATATTCACATGTAATAATTCTGTAAAACAAGTAAATCAATTGACAATAAATTTAGGATAGTTTTAACATTCATGAAGATAGGTTAAAACGAAATTAAGAATTGTTTGTTTTTCAATTCCTACTATTAGATCACACTCCCCTTATATATACAGAAAAGTCTCGATAATTAGAGGTAGATGGGACACTGACCCACTCAGATTACTGAAAAGTGGAAGAGTGGCATTTACTGAAAACCCCGACTCATTTCCTTTGCATACCGTATTGATATGAACATTTCTTTGAGCCCCAGGTCATTTCCTTTGTATATTTTATTGATATGAATATTTCTTGGAGGTCTGACTCTTTTCCTTTGCATACCATATGGCTATAAACATTTTTTTGGAAGCCCAATTCATCATTTTCATTCAAATAGATAAAATAGGCTCAATTTTAATGGAACCTTGTATTATCGGGACAAAGAATTTCGAGACTCTACTGTACTTGTTCAAATTTTCAATTGTTAATCAAATACTTTTAATCATCAACACGAGTTCAATTACATTTTTTTTCAAAATTGTAGTGGATGACACTTGATACTTTTCAAATATTAATTGAATGATTAAATTTAGTTAATTAATTTCGCATTCTATTTTGCCATTTATTATTGTAATTCTGTCTTATGTATATACATATTTATATTAACTGTAATTATTTAATAAAAAGAAACTAAAATTAAATTTTTCTTTGTTGACCTAGATAGAAGTTGACTTAATATTTTTTCTTATATTACTTTTTTTTAATGAAATTATGTTTTCTTGGAAGAAATAATGAAATTGTTTCTAAGAAAGATAAAAGTTAATATAAATATTGCCTGTTTTTTTTTCTGAAGAGACAGGCCTAAGATATATAGTATTAAAAAAAAAATGCAGTTTTTATATTATACATAAAAAGGCTTATTAAATATAAAGAAGTATAAAATTATTGTTCATATTTTGTATCAACGAATACTACTTGTTGGTGTTGTAAAATGAATGAGGCTTAAAACTCAATAATAATCAATAGAAAAAAAATAATGTAATTGTTAAGATTTACTCAAAATAGTTTTTATGTTTTATCCTCTAAAAGTTAGTTAAAAAGCTTATCTGTAGAGTAAAGACTAACTCTATGTTAGGTGAAGAATTTCACAAAATTTTACCCATATCAGCTTTGTTCTTAAACGTGAACTGGCAGTGATCTCTCCGACAATGAAAGTGTGTTGTCCTCTGTCCAAAGAACGCACAATAAGGCGTCCGACATTCTTCTGTGGCTCTGAGTCTTTGAAAGCCTTCCTGAATGATAGCTGAATCCTTTCTGTGGTAGTTGGCATGCATCTGCACGTCCGAAGTGCTTATATATACTTTATCACAGGTTCCCTGAAAAAACATAGTCTGAGTAAGTAACAGAGAACGAATCTTTTGAAACGGTTAAGTTATAAGTTTGGTAAGCTACGTACCTGTATACAGTGGTAGTGTGTTTGCTTACGGTTGTGACTACAATTATTGTATCTATCAGAACAGTCATCGCTTGGCGAGTACCGCATAAAACCATGTTGTAGAGATTCGTCCCTCTTCTTGTGCCACTTAAAGTGGCGAATCATTTCTTCTTTCTTTACAAATACACGTGAATTACAGTCAAGACAATGAAAATGTTCCCTGAAACCAAAATAATGTTATTAATTTCCGTCAAATTGTTTTTAAAAAGCAATATTATCTCACAAAGGTGCTAAAAAAACCTATGGTATATCGGTTTTTTTATTATTCATGAAAGGAATGCAGCTTAGCTGCACCTACTAAGATGGATTTGATGACTCTTGCGCTGTTCTTATATAACTTATTTACAAACTCTCCCTTCTCTCTCTCTCTCTCTCACACACACACTTCTATATTAATGGCTTCAAGTCAATGATAATGTTATATTTTTAGGTCTATTATTTAATAAAAGACTTTCATGAATATAACATTTGTGTGATTCAATACAACAAGTTATTGAATATATATTAAAGAATCCTGAATGGCACTATTTTGGATTTCAGAAAAAAATTGTATGCTCCTTTTTGTGCTTCACCCTTGTTTGACTGTATGTGCGTTACTTTTGATAGCCTATTCTATGCATGACTTATAAGTTCTGCTCTCAATTCAGTACATCCTTTTTTAGTCTCACTACTGGTGCTTTCAGATCAAGTCAAATACCTTTTCCAGTTGACATTGGAGAAATCCTATCTTTAATGAACGTAACAGATGTTTCAGATTTCATATAATACTTGTTTTTTAATCAAACTAAATCGGTCAACACTGAAAGTAGTTCTATAAATTCTCGAAGTATTATCATCATTCATATCAACATTCAACAGCTCCATTTGGCATTTAAGATTATTTTCAACAACTTTAATTTATAGTTATCAACTACATTCAAACTATATATTCACTATACAACTATTATTTGGGCTTAGCTTTTGAGGTTATGTTAAAACAAATAAAAGACATACAAAAACTCACAAATTAATCACTTATTGACTCATACGCGTTTCAATGACAAAGTCATCATCAGTAAGTGTTGCTACCACAAACTCTAACTTACAACCAAACTCTTTAGTTGTAAGTTAAGAGTTTGTAGTAGCAAAACTCACTGATGATGACTTTTTCATTGAAACGCCTATGAGTCAATAAGTGATTAATTTGTGAGTTTTTGTATGTCTTTTATTTGTTTTATATACACACTACCTTCCTCTAAAGATAGTAAAAGTATCATATTTTTTATTGCCATAAACAGGTATATAAAACACCAAACTCCTGTATGCTCTGGCTTTAAAATGTTCAGGCAATTCAGGAAATGTAGCCTACAACGGTTTCTGAGTACGTGAGCACAAGCGATTATTTTTCTGAATACGTGGGCACTGGAGAAAACTCAAAACCCGGGAGCATATTAGATACAAAAATGTTGCCAAAAATACTATCCGTCATGGATTTATTTTATAAAATAAAATATATACTGTATATTATCTGCATGAAATGATGAATTTGAAGATTACAGTAAACTGTTGCAAGTACGAGGCAATAAGTGCATAAAGAGGACCGTTTCAGCTACTGACGAAGTAGTGAATATCAGACAGGCATTTCATATTTTTACCACACTTCCTTCCTAGGTAATTTCTGTCAGAAGTTTGTGGTAATTTAACCAGTGTTCACGTTTTCAAACAAAACAAAAAAATGCAGTTAAAACAAACTCTTGAAAACAGGCTCTCATCATTAAGCATAAAACATGTTCAATTCGGTACCAACATCAACAAATTTCTTGACTCTGCACCTATAACAGAATTTCACATTATTACGTCATAATGCAATGAATACCAAATGTTAGTTCAATGGGTGATGGTGTTAAATGAGTTACGGTGAAATACAAACATGGAAGCTACCTGTAATTGAGATCCTTGCAATAGGATGAACCGCATTCGACAGCGCTTCCAAATCTGCGGACATATCTGGAATAATCGATGGGAACAACAACTTTAGCGCTCTCCCTTGAGGATGAACTGGGGCTTGAAGGTCGTCGAACAAGACCTAAACAGAAACAATTTAGAGATAAATATTTTAGTAATATTTCTATTTCTGTTACTTTAGCACAGAATCGCACAACTGGCTATATCAAATACAAATACATATATAAATTAATATACATTAAAGTGTTCTTTTGTGTATAAACTACATTTGTATATGATTTTGTCACTAAATTCTCGCTATTTTTGTAACTATTTCAGTTTTTAAAACTGATGACTAATATCTAAAGTTTTCTATAGTTTAATATTTTAATGTAAATATAATTGGCAGAGATATTTCATCCCAAAACCAGTTACAACAGCAGGCTACACATCCATACACAGTAGAGTCTCGATAATTTGAGGTAAATGGGACCGAGACCCCCTTGGATTAATCGAAAACTCGGATTACACGGAAATACATTCCTGTACATTAGAAAGGAATAGGGGTTTTAATGAACCCTAATACAGTACTATAATTAAGAATGCATAAAATAAGTTTATGGAACTTTATATGAACATTTCTTAGAAGTTCGACTCATTTCCTTTACATAGGGTATGGTTATAAACATTTCTTGGAAGCCCAAATAATCATTTTCTTTCAAATATATAAAATAGGCTCGAATTTAATGGAAGCTTGAAATATCAAGACTCGAAATTTTGTTTCTCCACTGTACTTACTTTTGCATATCATTAACAATCTATAAATTTAGATATAAATCTACAAATGCTTGTTCTTTTTAGAAAATGTTGTGGAAAAGAACCCCTTTCGATGTTAGATGTTGTTAGACTCATTAACGACGATAGGGTGTCCAAAAAAGAAGCAGGAAGAAAAACTGATGTTCCAAAATGGACAATTAGACAGAGAGTATACTGAACAGGCCTAATACTGAACAACTCTGAAAAAATTTAAAAGCATAAAAACATGAGAGCTAAACGCAAGTAAAATGTCATAACTATAAAGAAAAGAGATTACATGAGTAAAAAGAAACTGAAATACAAGAGTCAAATCACTTTCTGACAGTGAACTTCTACAGATGGTCTTGGGTTTGGATTTGATGAGTCAAAATGTGCGGAGCCACTTATCAAGAAGCCACAATGGATTCAGTGTATCGAATGCAGTTTGATCCATAAAAACGATCAATTTACTCTTTCACTGGAAAGTGTATGAAAATTGTAACTAAGAATTTAGAAGTAAAGAATATAGAAGAAACATAAAAATCATCTAAGTCTAAATTAAACAGGCTGGGGTTAATTTATTAAGATGAAAATATGACTGGAGATGTGAAAGTAAATCGAAAAATCAACTATTGTTTTTAAAGAAAACTAAATAATCAAAATCGTTTAAAAGTAAATATCATAACTAAACGTTACATAACCTCAAAATGGTTGTACAATTTTAGCTTTTAATTGTAAACCTGGAGATTCCTACAGAGTTAGGAAATACTTTAAACAGATCAATCCAAGTGCATACAATATTCTATACTAATGAATGAAACTTTTAACAGTTTGCAATGGCTCATATTTATCCCATTGACATACTGTCTAATTAATTATCAAGAAATACAAAATATTTTTAGTTAAACTGATTTTTTTCTCTATGGGGTTTTAATAATTGTAGCATTTTTTTATTTACTATTTTATGATATGATTTATCTTATTTGAAATATATTTCTTTGTGAAATTTCAGAAATATGGTTTAACAAAACAGTGTATATTGATTCCAGTGGTACAATAGGTTGGTTGGATACTTCTGACGTGGCAAACCAATAAATCAGGCGACGTTAAAATAAAAAATGACACGAGTCATGTAAGCTGCAGCTGTTGTCACGATCTGAAGACGCCGAGTGTGAGAAACGTTTAGGTTTACTTTGGGTTTAGCTGTATAAGGGAAAAATGGAAGAGTAAATAACGCTTAAGAAATGTAAACCAATAGTTGTTCTTTACTGGGAAGCGAGGCTCGTTTTTGTTATTTCAGGTGGTCGGATTTAGTACAACAATGACGGATCGTGCATTGCCTTCTGAATCGAGAGTTTCTTCGTTTGATGACAGCGCTGATCTAATACGAGCTATTAGAAAGGCACTGTATGCATAGTAAAACGATTTAGTAGGTCACGAAAAAAAAGATAGAAAATCGATCACAGTATTTAGTTTATCTGTTTAAAACTACGATTTCCAGGTTTCGATGGGCAAAACGCGGAACCCTTTTTTGTCAAAAGAGGGGAAGTTGAACCGTACAAAAAATATCAGCGGTGCTCAAAGGGGCAAACGGAATACATTTATTTTTTTTATAGAAAGTTTGTAATCTTTAAGCCTTTCGTTTCCCCCTAACTGAAAATAGTGAAGGTGGGGATAGACATTTGAGTAGGGGAACCTTTACAAACGAATCTACGAGCTCTTATTTCAAAAGAGAGGGAAGGGTCTGTTTTGTTGGGAAATACTTGACAAAAAGTACTAAATACAACCCTTTCGAAGGAATAATAAAAAAGCGACGCTTTATAATCTTTAATTTTAATCGGAAAAAACTGGGGGTTAAAACTCGGAACATGCACCTGGATGGAACGGGCTTCAATTATTTCTCCACGTCAGCATTACAGACTCTAACATTGTGTAAGCCTAATTTGTATGTCGGCATGGTTTGCCATTTATTAAAGAGCTTAGCCAGTGGACTTTGTTATTACACAGATATGAGAACCGTTGTGGCTACGGAGCTTCGAGCAACTAAAAAAATTATCAACGCATTATAAAGCTTAATTCGCAACGTTTCTTAATTTAGATGATTCCCTAATTTAATGAAATAAAGTATTTAATTACACGCGACTGATTGCGTGAAAGTTGACAGGAAATCGATCACAGTAAGCTTAATTAAGCCTAATTATAGAAATTAAAATAATATCTTGACAAAGAGAGAGTTAAGAATTTACTTTTTTTTAATATTCAAAATTACACGCATATTGAAATTTACAATGATACAACTATATGTAAAAAAATCTTGTGTTTTTGTACCTGTGTTAACCTACAAATGCAAATTATGTCCTAAATTGTTTAAGCGATAATAGCCGTATTTGGTTTCTCGCCAGGAAAAAATGTCCTAAATTGTTAAATAGCTACAAAATCATCCTGTAGATTAAATTTTCGGACATCCGAAACGGTTATGACCTTATTTATTTCAGATTATAATTATAATTTTGAAATCGAAAAAGTTAATATTACAGTTAGTTCATAGCAACATTTATGCTACAATTCGAACTATTTAAATGTTTATATTTAAAAAAAAGTAATATAAGGAATATTAAGTAAATTCCTACTGAGGTAAACAAATAAAAATTTTATTTTAGCTACCCAAGAGCACTATTTATGATATTGTGTGGTAACCATGGCAACAGTTTAAGGCTGTACAATATAGATGTTTCGACTACAACCAGATGGGGGGAAAATATCCATATACATTTTTGAGAAATATATTTCTAGGTATTTTAAAGTTGGCGAGTTGACAAGGTGGACTAGACTTCGAACATGAAGATTCTCAGTTCAAATCCGTCTTCACCCCACAAATTTTAAAATATAATTATTGAATAAATATTGGAAAGAACTGTATTAACATCATTTGTCATCCACTATAGGTTTAGAAAAATGTATCAGAACTTGTTTGGAGGAATACAAACGTATTTTTTTAACGATTGAAAGTTTGTACAAGATATATGTATATATGTGTGTGTGTGTGTGTGTGTGTGTGTGTGTGTGTGTGTGTGTGTGTGTGTGTGTGTGTGTGTGTGTGTGTGTGTGTGTGTGTGTGTGTGTGTGTGTGTGTGTGTGTGTGTGTGTGTGTGTGTGTGTGTGTGTGTGTGTGTGTGTGTGTGTGTGTGTGTGTGTGTGTGTGTGTGTGTGTGTGTGTGTGTGTGTGTGTGTGTGTGTGTGTGTGTGTGTGTGTGTGTGTGTGTGTGTGTGTGTGTGTGTGTGTGTGTGTGTGTGTGTGTGTGTGTGTGTGTGTGTGTGTGTGTGTGTGTGTGTGTGTGTGTGTGTGTGTGTGTGTGTGTGTGTGTGTGTGTGTGTGTGTGTGTGTGTGTGTGTGTGTGTGTGTGTGTGTGTGTGTGTGTGTGTGTGTGTGTGTGTGTGTGTGTGTGTGTGTGTGTGTGTGTGTGTGTGTGTGTGTGTGTGTGTGTGTGTGTGTGTGTGTGTGTGTGTGTGTGTGTGTGTGTGTGTGTGTGTGTGTGTGTGTGTGTGTGTGTGTGTGTGTGTGTGTGTGTGTGTGTGTGTGTGTGTGTGTGTGTGTGTGTGTGTGTGTGTGTGTGTGTGTGTGTGTGTGTGTGTGTGTGTGTGTGTGTGTGTGTGTGTGTGTGTGTGTGTGTGTGTGTGTGTGTGTGTGTGTGTGTGTGTGTGTGTGTGTGTGTGTGTGTGTGTGTGTGTGTGTGTGTGTGTGTGTGTGTGTGTGTGTGTGTGTGTGTGTGTGTGTGTGTGTGTGTGTGTGTGTGTGTGTGTGTGTGTGTGTGTGTGTGTGTGTGTGTGTGTGTGTGTGTGTGTGTGTGTGTGTGTGTGTGTGTGTGTGTGTGTGTGTGTGTGTGTGTGTGTGTGTGTGTGTGTGTGTGTGTGTGTGTGTGTGTGTGTGTGTGTGTGTGTGTGTGTGTGTGTGTGTGTGTGTGTGTGTGTGTGTGTGTGTGTGTGTGTGTGTGTGTGTGTGTGTGTGTGTGTGTGTGTGTGTGTGTGTGTGTGTGTGTGTGTGTGTGTGTGTGTGTGTGTGTGTGTGTGTGTGTGTGTGTGTGTGTGTGTGTGTGTGTGTGTGTGTGTGTGTGTGTGTGTGTGTGTGTGTGTGTGTGTGTGTGTGTGTGTGTGTGTGTGTGTGTGTGTGTGTGTGTGTGTGTGTGTGTGTGTGTGTGTGTGTGTGTGTGTGTGTGTGTGTGTGTGTGTGTGTGTGTGTGTGTGTGTGTGTGTGTGTGTGTGTGTGTGTGTGTGTGTGTGTGTGTGTGTGTGTGTGTGTGTGTGTGTGTGTGTGTGTGTGTGTGTGTGTGTGTGTGTGTGTGTGTGTGTGTGTGTGTGTGTGTGTGTGTGTGTGTGTGTGTGTGTGTGTGTGTGTGTGTGTGTGTGTGTGTGTGTGTGTGTGTGTGTGTGTGTGTGTGTGTGTGTGTGTGTGTGTGTGTGTGTGTGTGTGTGTGTGTGTGTGTGTGTGTGTGTGTGTGTGTGTGTGTGTGTGTGTGTGTGTGTGTGTGTGTGTGTGTGTGTGTGTGTGTGTGTGTGTGTGTGTGTGTGTGTGTGTGTGTGTGTGTGTGTGTGTGTGTGTGTGTGTGTGTGTGTGTGTGTGTGTGTGTGTGTGTGTGTGTGTGTGTGTGTGTGTGTGTGTGTGTGTGTGTGTGTGTGTGTGTGTGTGTGTGTGTGTGTGTGTGTGTGTGTGTGTGTGTGTGTGTGTGTGTGTGTGTGTGTGTGTGTGTGTGTGTGTGTGTGTGTGTGTGTGTGTGTGTGTGTGTGTGTGTGTGTGTGTGTGTGTGTGTGTGTGTGTGTGTGTGTGTGTGTGTGTGTGTGTGTGTGTGTGTGTGTGTGTGTGTGTGTGTGTGTGTGTGTGTGTGTGTGTGTGTGTGTGTGTGTGTGTGTGTGTGTGTGTGTGTGTGTGTGTGTGTGTGTGTGTGTGTGTGTGTGTGTGTGTGTGTGTGTGTGTGTGTGTGTGTGTGTGTGTGTGTGTGTGTGTGTGTGTGTGTGTGTGTGTGTGTGTGTGTGTGTGTGTGTGTGTGTGTGTGTGTGTGTGTGTGTGTGTGTGTGTGTGTGTGTGTGTGTGTGTGTGTGTGTGTGTGTGTGTGTGTGTGTGTGTGTGTGTGTGTGTGTGTGTGTGTGTGTGTGTGTGTGTGTGTGTGTGTGTGTGTGTGTGTGTGTGTGTGTGTGTGTGTGTGTGTGTGTGTGTGTGTGTGTGTGTGTGTGTGTGTGTGTGTGTGTGTGTGTGTGAGGAGAGTGTGAGCTAATAGAAGGAATTTAATAATAGGGTGTAAATATGAAATACATAACTGTATGAATAAAACCAGATCTAGATCTATAGAAATTTAACTGCACTTTTAGGATAAGTTCTGATATTTTTAGGTTAAGAGAATACGAGAGCCATAAGAGTTTAACAAGGGCAAACTAATATAGGCAGTATATTTGTTTAACAATGCTTTTCCAACTTTGCAATGTTCGCCTTGACATTAGTAATCAGCCACAGTGGCGTGATCTGCCTTTATTTCCTCTCACAATACAAACGCGGACGGAAATCAAGCACTAGAAACAAAAAGCTTCTGAAGGTGACAAGACCCGCGAAGTGTTGCGACACTGGCAACACAAAAGGCGACTATCGCGTTACAAACTGACGCAGTCTGCTGAAAAGCGAGACATCTGAGAAACTGCACCCAGGAAACAGGAAGACGAAATGTCATTTTTATCTTAAAGAAACATTCATCTCTGTAAGGGTTAACATTGTCACGTTGTCTGTGGCCCGGTGGGAAACCGGGTTTTTTGTAGGTTTCATAAAATTACCGAGCGAGTTACGCAAGCTTAGGGTTACACGGGAAGGAAGGGTTTCGGGAATACGATCCCGCAAACAGAATCAATCCTTCCTTTTGTGCAACTTGCACACAGGTATCGTATGAAACAGGTTTTTTGTAAGATTATATGGGAACTGCAGCTTTTAATTATTTGCGAAAGGAAACTTCAACTGGAGGCAGGAAATTAGCAACGGGTGATGTATGGGCTGGTAAAAAAAATCCGCGGGAGGTTAAAAGCCTGAGAATTGTTTCATTTCAGACGGTACATTTAAAATACCGGTAGTTTTTACTTCACAGCTTGACATTTTTCTTCACTGTATGACATTTAAACACTATTTTTTTTGTAATAAAAGTAATATATTACAACTTATGCTTTACGAAATTGTGACAAATACACTTTTAAAATAAATATTACAACCTATAAAACCTATAAAAATCAACACATTACAGTGAAAATGATTTAATAAAAATTTACAATTAATTGTAGCCTACATCAGCTGTTTATACAGTGCAATTAAAAATAATTTCGTATTTGAGAAATGCACTAAAAACCTCATCAGCTGTGTATACAGTAACAATTAAAAATAATCTTGTATTCGAGAAATGCACTAAAAACCTCATCAGCTGTTTATACAGAAACAATTAAAAGTAAGCTTGTATTCGAGAAAAGCATTAAAAACCTCATCAGCTGTTTATATAGTAGCAATTAAAAATAATCTTGTATTCGAGAAATGCACTAAAAACCTCATCAGCTGTTTATACAGTAACAATTAAAAATAATCTTATATTCGAGAAATGCACTAAAAACCTCATCAGCTGTTTATACAGTAACAATTAAAAATAATCTTGTATTCGAGAAATGCACTAAAAACCTCATCAGCTGTTTATACAGTAACATTTAAAAATAATCTTGTATTCGAGAAATGCATTAAAAACATCATCAGCTGTTTATATAGTAGCAATTAAAAATAAGCTTGTATTCGAGAAATGCACTAAAAACATCATCAGCTGTTTATATAGTAGCAATTAAAAATAATCTTGTATTCGAGAAATGCACTAAAAACCTCATCAGCTGTTTATACAGTAACAATTAAAAATAATCTTGTATTCGAGAAAATAATCTTGTATTCGAGAAATGCACTAAAAACCTCATCAGCTGTTTATACAGTAACAATTAAAAATAATCTTGTATTCGAGAAATGCACTAAAAACCTCATCAGCTGTTTATACAGTAACAATTAAAAATAATCTTGTATTCGAGAAATGCATTAAAAACATCATCAGCTGTTTATATAGTAGCAATTAAAAATAAGCTTGTATTCGAGAAATGCACTAAAAACATCATCAGCTGTTTATACAGTAACAATTAAAAATAATCTTGAACTTGAGAAATGCATCAAAAACGTCAACAAATTTCATACAAGAAAAGGTTTATATTTATCAACGAGGCTTTAAGTAAAACAGACGTCTACTTTAGGATAATTAAAGCAGTCATGATTCAGGCTACAATATCTAAAGTTTTACTCTTTATTTTTGTTCCCGTATAATGATGGAAAATTCTATTGTTGAATTCAGAAACAATAAATAGAAGTAGTTGACCTATAAATTATTAAAATAACAAATAAATAAAATGAGGGGGGACAATTTTCACTCAGAAAAAATATAATGTTAATTATTTGTAAAATGCAATTTGTTAAATATTAATTTTTCGTACCTTAGTTCCAACACCCAAAAACGTTTTCGATCGCGCAAACAGATCTTCGCCTGTTACTTCCTTATTTTTCCATAAACCTATTTCACTAAGTTCGGCAAGTCATGAACGGTTCAATTCAAATATAAACCTTAACCGAACGTCGTGAACAATAAAATATGTTTTTATTAAAACAACATTGCCAACAACAGCCTGCGTTTTACACTTCCATGAAAAAAAACCTTGCTAATTTTTTTTTTTTTAGTTTTAATCCTTTGAGTATATTACTGAACATTTCTGACGACCATGGAACCATGGGCAAAGTAACCCTGAGGCTTAGTGGGATCCAGTTTATCTTTCCAGTGTGATCTCTCTTGGTTAACTCCTGGTTTTCTCGAAAACGTTTTGAATAGTGTTCAGATCATTGCCGAAATAATGACTAATTGGTCGCAGGACCAAAAGGTAAATTTACGGTGTAACTTCAAGGAAAAACCACCTCAAATAGTTTCCCTAGCCTCGTCATATCCTTTATAAAACCAAGAGGTCAGTTGTGGTCCGAGTTGACAATGGGCTATCTCCCAAAACGGAATTCTCTTATTTAAGAAGAACGCGCTACTTGGGCGAGCGTTTCCTATTAATATATATTAAAGTGGTAAAGTGTGAACTATTAACTCGAGTCAAGATGGAAACAAATGTAACTAGGCATCATTATAAAATGTTTATATTCCCCATCCTTTATAAACTATGATCAGAAATAGTTTTCAGAGACGCTAAAACAAAGGCATACATCATAAATAATTCCACCAGAATGCGCTCATACTGGTTTCAACTGGAACATTAAAAATAATAATCTTCATAAAAGGATCCTGTTACAAGTAACAAAATACTGTCATTAAAACTATAAGTGTGTTACTTTACTGTACATTATTACTCTACCTGTAACAAATAATTATATATGGCAAGGCTGGGCTTTTCATCTTTTTGTTAGGTAGGCCTATTTTTGTAACGTTAAAAGTTAGGTTAGGTCTAATACATGGCTTATTTTTCTGGTATAGGTTTCAAAATCTTTTCGTCTATTATTAAATTCCTTTAACGTATACAACCGTTATTTCTCCACACAATAGCACACCTACCATGGTTTTCTTATGGGAGAAAAGTCTTAAACCCGGAATTAACACTTGTAGCCATTATTCACAATGAGAAACCTACAATAGCATAATGGCCTAGTTTTGCTTAAACAAAAACAAGTAAAAACAATGAATTTCGGTAAGAATTGCAAATTACAATCAGCTTGTGCAAGATTAATTATTAAAATTTCTATAGCTCAGGCCTATGCTAATTACAGGACTGTGTTTAAAGGTTTAATTAGCCGTGACCTCTTTCTCTTAAGCCATTACGCGAAGTTTATGCAGTTCGACTTGATTTCATTTTATTATTCGATTATTATTCAAAGGTTTTAGAAATTTTGATGAAAGGGGGTCGATTAAGCAAAATAGCGTTTCTGCAGATTAAACAATAAATAAAATCTACATCTGACGTGAACGGTGTAATATCTACCGCTTGTAAGCTTTCCTCTGATAAGCGAAACGGACGAAAAAACTTGATGACGTCAATAGTCGTATGCCTACGGTAACCAATGTAACTACGAAGAGGGAGTAGTGGTGAGCGATGATGGTCCCAATTTCTGTCATCCGGCTCTGGCTATGCCTCCAGGCGCAAATATGCTTAGTGTAAACGGTTAAACATTAGAGATTGCTTATTTAAAAGAAACATTTAATGTTTAGATTGCACATAATGGATAGTAGATTATGTTTCAAATGAGCTACCATAACCACGCAAACCACGATGATTTTTTGTGTCTAGATTTTTCACAAATCTACCCCTGGAAAATGCCAGTTCATATTCCGACTGAAAACCCAAAAAGTAATGGAAATTTGGAATTGTATGTATTTTTAGTTATATTTCTTTGAATTTCAATATTTTCGCAAAATAATTAATCAGTAATTAATAAATTATTATTATTATTATATAAATAGTAGACATTCTTAATATACTCATCTTCATTTCTGTTAGGAATATTTTTATATATTTGAGTACATTTTCCCGACATCCTAACTTTACAATATTCTCCTCTGTTGACGCGTTTCGGAATTACTTTATTTTCAAATCTTAAATTGTACTTAAAGAATAGGATTTAAGTTTTGAAAATGGAGTCATTCCGAAACGCGTCAACACAGAAAAATATTGCAAAGTAAGGAAAGGCAGAAAAATGTACACAAATATATATAAACATTAATAATATATACCGGTAATATATATTTATATTATATAATATTATATATAATACTATAATATAATAATTTTTTAAAATAATTACTGGCTTCTTTCAACACAGATGCCAACTATACAAATATGAAAATCCATTGTCAAGAAGGAAAAGTAATTAGTTAAAAAAATCTCCAAAATACCAATTTGCAACATATTTATCTTCCTTCTAGACAAACGTTTCCCTTACTTATACTGTAACACGTTCTTCAGAGTTCTAATGTTTTATTATAGGCCCTAAATTTATGTAGAAAGTAGTATGTTTCTTAAAAACATATTAAACAAAATAAAACCAAACGTAAAACCATAACCAGGTGATTGGAACAGAAGAAAAAAAAGAACTGTAATCTATGGAGTAAGATGTTTGTTATACATTTTGAACAACAAGAATTGAGTAAAGTACTGTTGGCTTTATTGTAAAATAATTATTTCAGTAATACGTAATACAATTAAGTTAAACTGAAAATTAGTATTTTTATTTCGACGATAAGACTGGAAAATTCTGAGGGTGAATATGAACAAAAAAACTGTTTGTAAATAAAAGTTGAGTAGTTTGGAAAATATCTCTACAACTCCAAAATGGCGGCTATTTTATCTACAACCTGGCCTCAAATAATCAAAAGCAACAGATTTAGTAATAATAAGGCTGTTTGATTTATTTCGCTGGTAATCAAAGCGGTTTGTTAGGTCCGTTCGATTCACGAGATCTGATTACGCGATAAATTAAAGCCTGATTAATATGTTTCAAAAAAGTAAAAGTTACAAATTCGAAACAGGTTTTGTATTTATTGTTTTGATTGTGCTGACATTTATTTATTGTTTTTTTGAGGTTAGGGAAAGGGATCAACGCCCGGACGCATTGTGTGATAGGAGACACAGAGTCGAGTTCATCTCGAAGGGGACAATGTCCTTCGCAATTAGACAGATTTTCATTAGGTCTTCCAATCTTCTTGACAATCACCTAGCATTGTTCATCTAAGGAATTTATAATATCGGAACGCTTTGAATAAGCTGTCTTGTGAACGAGAAGGGGATGTGGGAAGTTTTGTTTCCAGCAACGCTATTTACGTTAAGGTTTTATATAATTGTTACTTCTTCAGGTATCCTTACTTGCACACATTATTTTCTTCTTTCATTTTTAGATGTTGCCAACGCAGTCAATTCTTATATAGAAGAGAGAATGTTTGTTATTTAAAATATGTTATTATACATCTATTCACCAGACTGATACATCTATTCACCAGACTGATACATCTATTCATAGACTAATCTATCCGGTAAACTATTTCAAGGGTGCATAGCAAGTAACCTTAACTTTAACTAATTAAAAAATTAATTAGCAAACGACCTTTATCACAATGGTTAATTGTTGGTCCAACAAATATTGGCTTGTTTTTACTGATAAACATAACCTTAAACACTGTGAGAACAGCTGTTTAGTAAAATCAGCTGTTAAATGTGCATCAGCTTGTTTGATCTAAAAATAGTTGTAGGTTATTTACCGGAAACAATATAAATTAAAGGGTAATATGATCAAGAAGGCCTCTCTTGTTTGTTAGTTATAATACTGTTGTTATACACCTAGTCATCAGACTGATTCAACTAATCTATGGTAGAAACTACTTTAAAGCAATTTCAAATATTGGTTTCTTTTTACTGATAAACATAACCTTATAGGCTTACACTGTGAGAACAGCTGTTTAGTAAAATCAGCTGTTAAATGTGCATCAGCTTGTTTGATCTAAAAATAGTTGTAGGTTATTTACCGGAAACAATATAAATTAAAGAGTAATATGATCAAGAAGGCCTCTCTTGTTTGTTAGTTATAATACTGTTGTTATACACCTAGTCATCAGACTGATTCAACTAATCTATGGTAGAAACTACTTTAAAGCAATTTCAAATATTGGTTTCTTTTTACTGATAAACATAACCTTATAGGCTTACATTGTGGGAACAGCTGTTTAGTAAAATCAGCTGTTAAATGTGTATCAGCTTGTTTGATCTAAAAATAGTTGTATTTTATTTACCGGAAACAATATAAATTAAGAAAGCAATGTAATCAAGAAGGCCTCTCTTGTTTGGTAATTAAAATAATGTTGTTATACATCTATTCATCAGACTGATTCAACAAATCTATGGGGGAAACTACTTTAAAGCAATTTCAAAGGTGGAAAACAAGTAACCTTAACCTTAATTTAGTTAAGAAGTTAATAAAGTTAACGACTTTTATCAAAATGGTTAATTGTTAGTTCAACAAATATTGACTTGTTTTTACTGATAAACATAAACTTATGCACTGCGAGAACAGCTGTTTAGTCAAATAAGTTGTTAAAATTTTCATCAGCTTGAATGATCTAAAAATAGTTGTAGGCTATTTACCAGTAACAGTATAAATCAAGAAAGCAATGTGATCAAGAAGGTTTCTCTACAAATTTGTTCTATGTGTATGGTTTAAATAAACCTTTCAGAGGGAGGAAGAGTTTAAAATGGTATTGACTACAAGACTAAGGTTAAAACTTTGACCGCTTCAAGGGTATAAATCATTCTATTTTAATTTGCTACTCAAGATGACTGAATCACTCCCGAACGTTTTCTAGATCTTAATACGGACGTTTTTGAAATTATTTTTTTAGTACGGACCTATAAAGAATATAAAAAGTACAAAAGCTGGCTTTACTGACTTGCGATAAATAAATAGTCAAATTAAAAATTAGTAAGGGGTATTTTCCGCTAGTCAAGAGACTTCCTCTCAATCAGAAAATGATGAGGTCTGGGATTGAGTTGGCGCAATATCCTCACTGCACCTGCCACTCGATTACCTCATCATCATCCTCGTCATATGAACGGGAAAACGCTTTTCTAACTCTAATTCGACTGCAGTTAAAATCAATAGTAAACACCTCTGCTATTGTCAATTCATGCAAACGTATTTTTTTCGATTTCAACAATGTGAAATTGATAATTTTTATGTAAAAAATATACTATTGCGATGAGAAGCCTATATAGCTCCACATGGTGCTCGTTCAACACCCTATTATAACATGCAACCTTTTAAATCATAGCTGAGCACCTCCTCGAACAATTTTCACACATTGATTCACATGATTTTAAAATTATAAATTAAATACAATTTTTGAAAACAATTTAGATAACAAAATACTTGAATTTCAAAGAAATACAAACTGGGAGTTTTGGTGGAGAAACCAACTGTTTTTTTGTTTTTCGGTTCCTTTTAAAGAATGTAATTTCCAGATAAACATAAACAATATTTTTCAGTACTTTTAGTTCAGAGTAAAATAAAACCAATACGGTTGTACTTTTGTAGACAATTAAATACAAAGGCAGTAAATACGAATGTAAATACGGACAAAATGTAACCAATAAATGTATATAATAATTTTATGGGTTTGCATGCAAACAGATTTAGTACGAGATTGTCTTCGGCTCTTACTTTTAAACTACTCTATTTCTTAAATCATAAAAATCCCTTCTATAAATCTGCAATAAAAGTGTAATCTATTTGAAGACAGATTTGGAGTTAAATTTGGCTGTAAAATTATGCCAAAGAGATAACAAGCCGGTCGACATGAGCCGTACGTTTTTAATAAAACCTTTTACGATTTCAATGAAACGAACCAGATAATGAATGTTCAAATAAGACGCAGAACAACTAGCAATAGTCTTGGAACGGAGCAATAAATTGCTTATGATGTATTATCGACGCGTTGATATATTTCTGCCGCAATCCGTGTTCGTAATACAGTAGATCGTTCAAACAGAAATCCGTTATTTATTGAAATCGGTTCCGTTCTCACGGTCTCAACTCTTTAACGTATAAAGTCCGAGTGTCCTTAAAAAACCTCATTCATTCACCCCTTTTAGAAGGATCCCGTATTAAAAAAAAAACTGTCTTCTTTTCTTTCAAAAAAATGGAAATTTCTGAAGCGGGCTTTATCTCAAGTGCTGGAAGGGTAGAACCAGACAAAGGCATACTCGTCTTTCAAAAAATCTCCACTACCGGGTAGGAAATCCTATTCCGAACGGATTCTGTTGGAAAAAAGTGGTAATAAAAGGAAACGGTAGTTGGGCTAACACAAAAGCGTCGTTGTTCAGGAGATATTATATTAGAGTTAGGTGTTTGGGCTGAGGATGCGTAATTCAGGGTCGGGTCTGGAGGGAGGGGGTAACTTGATACGCACCGGTTCAACAGCTTCTTTCAAAAGACCAATAAATTCCAGTTTTTTTTAAATAAAAGGTCGTTTTGAATCATAAAGCATGCCACGTTTCTAGACAGTTATGGCTAATTTAGAATGAATAAATCGTATCAATGAACGATTGGGTTTAATTTACAGGGTGGCCTGGCGTTTTGGGGGTTAGTTTAAATGACATGTATTTATATTATTATAATAATTCATTATAAAATACTGAAAGCGGATTATTATTATTATTACAACACCGGAAGTGAAGGAAGGAAAATACTAACTGATTCTAGCGAATCAAGCCACGGTCGATCGCGATCGTTACCGTGACTAACCAGGTCTTCAGACTATATTTCTATATGTATAGTTGTATATAGATGACAACTCGAGTCATCGGCCCAAGCTAGGAAACCAAGAGATCAGAAATTCGGTTATTCGTAGAGTTAAGTAAAATACATTTTCCTACATTTATTTTGCAAAACAGTTGAATTATTTTAGTGAAGTAATAAACTTATGTTATAATCATACTCTTTAGAAGTTATTTAATGCAACTTGTACTTGCGGCCCTGAGAGGAACTTGACGCGGAAGAATCCTAGTGAAGACCCCTGACTTAGACGCTATTTCCATCCCCTCCCCTACTAACCTTCACCAAGATCTTCGTTGGTGATGCAATTGATCCAATTAATATACTCATAGAACGCTTCTAAAGGTCCAAATTTTAAACCTAAACATGTATTTTTCTTTTAAAAGTTTCAGGCACTGTCTGCTTCCTTTCGCATTATAAAAACCTAAATATATTTAAACATAAAATCGTAAACACATAATATTGTAGATAAGTGTACGATTGTAGATAAGTGCAAGATTGTAGATAGGTGTACGATTGTAGATAGGTGTAGAATTGTAGATAAGTGTAAGATTATAAATAAGTGTAAGATTGTAAATAAGTTTAAGATTGTAAATAAGTGTAAGATTGTAGATAAGTGTACGATTGTAGATAAGTGTAAGATTGTAGATAGGTGTAGAATTGTAGATAGGTGTAGGATTGTAGATAAGTGTAAGATTGTAGTTAAGTGTACGGTTCTAAATAAGTGTAATATTCTAGATAAGTGTAGGATTCTAGATAATAGTAGAATTCTAGATAAGTGTAGAATTGTAGATAGGTGTAGGATTGTAGATAAGTGTAAGATTGTAGTTAAGTGTACGGTTCTAAATAAGTGTAATATTCTAGATAAGTGTAGGATTCTAGATAATAGTAGAATTCTAGATAAGTGTAGTATTCTAGATAAGTGTAGTATTCTAGATAAATATAGAATTATAGATAGATGTAGGATTCTAGATAAGTGTAGGATTCTAGATCAGTGTAGGATTCTAGATAAATATAGGATTCTAGATAAGTGTAGGATTCTAGATTAGTGTAGGATTCTAGATGAGTATAACATTGTAGATGAGGTAAGATTCTAGATAAGTGTAGGATTCTAGATAAATATAGGATTATAGATAGGTGTAGGAGTCTAGATATATGTAGGATAGTAGATAGGTGTAGGAGTTTAGATAAATGTAGGATTCCAGGCCAGTGTACGATTCTAGATGAGTCCAGGATAAGTGTATGATTCTAGATAGATATAAAAAAAAAACCTGGATGCTTAGCAAATTTGGCGCGCTTACAAATAAGAGACACTTTTTTGAAAAACGGGAATCACTTAGGGTAGGTAATAGTTTTCGATTTTAGTGTTAATTCAAACACAAGATGATAACAAATTTATTTATTATAATATTAAAATATTAAAATATATTATAATAAATCAAAAAATGTTGGAACCAATATTTTTACATTATTTTTAACATTTTTGATATAACAATCGCAAAAAAGGTTTGATTTCAGGTTCAGTTTCCTACATAAAAAAAAAATAATATTTGGAACTTGCTCATGTTAGAATCGAAAATAATATTTACAATAGGAATCAATCTTTAAAATATTTTAAAAAAATCAGAACATTTTGAATATTTTTAGTTTTTAAAAACCAGGTTGTTTTTGTTTTCCAGAATGTGTCATTATCTCCCAACGCTGCCTGACGAATGATAAAAGGATTAGACCTACTTCAATCAATGAAATAACAATAAATACTGAAATAAACGCGCGTCTAAAAGTCGCACGCCTGATGCGGGCGCTTCATTCCAGTTAATTATGCTGAAAACTAATCTAGAAACCATTTCAATAAATAAATCAACCCTCTCATAAATTAATTGAGACAGCGCGTAGCTACAGCATAGCTACCGCTTGCAATGATTTAGTAAGGTCTCTTGCTTGGACGATGGAAGCGAAACAAACCCAACCTTATTCCCACTAGTGGAATTAAACTTGGACAGTGCAGACGATCTCTCTCCGCATCGACACGATTGCTTTATCATTGCACGAGCGCGCACGCGCGCGCGCACACACACACACAGACCAATTTAATTAAACGTCTACATATAATCGATTCCTAATTTACGAAAAAATATTACAAACCATAAATATGACAATTTACACTGTATTAAATTATCACTTTTCAACCACAATATTTAACGATAATTTAAAAATTAAAAAATCAGACATACGGCTTAATTTCATACGATTGGTTTTAAAATGTTATACGAAAATAATCGATCTTCACTACAGGTGAATTTTGTTGATAAATTAACGGTTGTGTGTGATAAAGAAATATCACGCACACGTACGCGCGCTTGCAACCAAACAAACATACATCTAATAAGGTTACTCCCAAAGTTGGAAAAAATATTTTTTCAAACACTAAACAACGGCATAAAATGTCTTGCAGCTGACTACATATTGTTGTCGATGAACTTAACGTATGATCTATGGTTTTATTGGGTGTTGTTGAATAGTTTTTAAAATATTCATCACCTCTCAATTAATTTGTGTGACGTTTTCAGAAAACACATTAGTTTTGATCTACTCCCAAGGGGTCACGTGACCAGTGACGAAAAGTCGAACGAGCGCGCAGTCCGGAGCAATAGGGGACGGACGTTGAAACGGAAGTCGAGTTAGCCTTGTTGACGGACCGGATGAACGCAAACCAGGCTAAATCATGTCTCCAATTACTCTTGATGGAAAATCTCGATTGTTGTATTTGTAAATTGTATCAAAAGTTAACTAAATTAGAAAATTACCAATTGAAAACTGAATCGTTCAAGTGACGTATAATGCCCGGAGGACTGACGGGGAAAAATCTTTGCTGTGCACTACGACGAGATTTTTTCTTTTTTTTAGGCAGGCAATTGGTTTTTATTGCATAAACTCTCGCCTAATAAATTTAGATTAGTACAAATGGTCTGGCATATAGGGAAGGAAGGGGGGCAGAGAGGAGTCGCAGAGAGTGTATTTTGTATGTTTATTGACGAACAGATTGGTTCAAGTGCTGTACAGGAGAGTGGGGGAGCGGCCATTTTTATTGTAGCTATAATACAATCTAGTCTCTCTTCACACGTCAATTTAATTCCAACTTTAGTCTGATGTCGAGAGAGGGGGAGCAATGTGCACTGTTCCCCTCACTATCGTACACATGGTCATCTGTGTTTAGTTTAGTCATCAACCAAATGTCACTTTTTGTCAACTCTTTCCTCCGCCGCCCCCAAACGGTTAAACTTTAATTAAAACGTTTTAACCCCCGTCAAATATATGTATTGAAATTTTAAAAATTTATATTAAAAATTTGTCGAGGAATTCTCATTTCGGGGTTTAATTTGTTTTGAATAACTTTGGGATTGTTTTTAGGTTATTGCGCTGCAAATGGAGTTGGACAAAGCTGAAGTTGTATCAGTTGGACGCAAATATTATATCAGTTTTAAAAATGCAGTTGACTTGCAAAAAAACAGCGTTTAATCCTTATACCCCCTTTTTACGATTTTGTTAAGTTCAAAAGTGTTATAATACTACCAGCAATGCTTTCTTTTTCTAGAGTTAATATGACATTTAGAGCTAAGTGAACATATACGCTTTTTTAATATCTTACGTCTCATGTTGGAGATGGAGACAAACGTATACACACTCACTTGTCTAAGGTAGCACGCAATTAAATTCTTTTGAGGACAATCTTCTCAGGAGTTGGGTCCATTGTTACTGGAACTCCAACTGACCTTTTTGGTGCTGCAGGTTAGGTGGGGTTGAAATTGTGTCCATTGTTCCTGGAACTCCAACTGACCTTTTTGGTGCTGCAGGTTAGGTGGGGTGGGAGTTGTGTCCATTGTTTCTGGGACTCCAACTGACCTTTTTGGTGCTGCAGGTTAGGTGGGGTTGAAATTGTGTCCATTGTTCCTGGAACTCCAACTGACCTTTTTGGTGCTGCAGGTTAGGTGGGGTTGAAGTTGTGTCCATTGTACTGGAACTCAACTGACCTTTTTGGTGTTGCAGGTTAGGTGGGGTTGAAATTGTGTCCATTGTTCCTGGAACTCCAACTGACCTTTTTGGTGCTGCAGGTTAGGTAGGGTTGGAGTTGTGTCCATTGTACTGGAACTCCAACTGACCTCTTTGGTGTTGCAGGTTAGGTGAGGTTGGAGTTGTGGCCATTGCTACTGGAACTCCAACTGATCTTTTTGGTGCTGCAGGTTAGGCGGGGTTGGAAAACCAGAGGTGATGGTTCAGTAAGATGTTAGGGGGTAGATATGTCAAGTAGATAACGTGTGAGTTTGAGTGCTGAGTATATCTGTGTAGTATAATTTGACGTTTGTTTGTTTAGTATTGTTCTCGTTGAGATTCTATAACATTTGTAGTGTAATTACCGATTAGGTGTTCGATAAAGTTTGGCTGTGTTGTAGTTTATGAATACCTCAATGTTGCCATGGTATAGAGTTGATAAGATCACAAAGCCTGCTTCTCTACGTACAACAAGACGGCCTGTTCCAGCCACAGCCCACTCCACTTATGGCCTGCTCTACGCACAGTTCGCTTCACCCACGGCCTGCTACACGCACAGCCCAAGAGCCTGCTGTAAGCACAGCCCATTCCACTCACGGCCTGCTTCATCCCACTCTAGGCATTGCGTGCTCCACGCACAGCCCGCTCCACTCACGGCCTGTTCCACGCACAGAACGCTCCACTCACGGCCTGTTCAACGCACAGAACGCTCCACTCACGGCCCTGTCCACGCAAAGCCCGACGGCCCGGTCGACGCACAGCCTGATGGCCTGCTCAACGCACAGCCTGTTCCATCCCACTCTAGGCATTGCGTGATCCACGCACAGCCCGCTCCACTCACGGCCCGGTCCACGCAAAGCCCGACGGCCTGGTCGACGCACAGCTTGATGGCCTGCTCTACTCACAGTTCGCTTCGCCCACGGTCTGATACACGCACAGCCCGAGAGCCCATAAGCTCTCCTATTCCAAGCACAGCCCATTCCACTCACGGCCTGCTCCATCCCACTCTAGGCATTGCGTGCTCCACGCACAGAACGCTCCACTTACGGCCCGGTCCACGCAAAGCTCGACGGCCTGGTCGACGCACAGCCTGAAGGCCTGCTCAACGCACAGCCTGGTCCACCCACAATTCGAATATACATGGTTAATATAAACTGGAATGCAGATATATACGGCGCTTATGACGCATAGAGTAAGTTGTAGTACAAACCCGAGCTCTATGTGAGCTTAAGCGAAAGATATTTTTATAAATGAATCAACGAACGCATTAATATACTAGCGATAAACCACAACACCCAACGAATTATAAATAACTTAAACGCACAACATATATCGAACAAACTACGAGTATTATATCAACTCTATATGTATAAAAGACAACACCCAAACTATACGAAATGTGTAAACATTTCAAATTACAACTAACAAACGTACATTACAATTCCAAACGCTATTTGAAATACTTACCTATAAAATCTCATAGAACCATGAAATATAATTTCCCAACTCACATTATTCAAGTTGCTTGAATTCACTGATTAAACTATAATTAAATAATACTCAACTATTATAGCCTCCTAACGAGTACAGGCTTTGCTTCGTAAAAGGAACGATTGTTTCGAAACGCGTCAGCACGTAAGCCCTTAAGTATTCACTTAGTTATGTATTACTCGTAATAAAATATAGCCACATTATTCTCTAGCTCAGTTAAGCTTCAATTTGACAAAAAGACTTATCTCCTGTCTTAATTCAAAATCAAAGTAAGTGTTGCTCTAGGCATATCTATACATATTATACGTGACAATAGACTTTCTCAAATATCTTTCTTTTTAAAGAATTCTTTAGACTGACAATGGAGTCATAACATTCGAGTATTGTTCTTATATATCCGAAACTCAGCACTACAAAAATCAAGAAATATTCTTGCTAAATGAACTTATTAATAAGGGTTAATGAAAGGCGAATACAGTGTTGCTGCAATTGCAATAAGTGGTTTAACATTGCATAATTTAACTTTTCCAATATTTTATTACACGATCGTTGGACTAATGAAAACTAGAAACACAATAAATAACAAAAATTAAAGACACGTCCTGTCTCTGAACTTGGATATTTCACAAAGACAAATCAGTTCTCTTACTTAGGTTCGAAAGCTTTGGTTAGATTTGAACACGACACCTACAGACAAGCCTCGAGTCGGCCAAGCAAGGCCCGAAAATAGACGAGCGTTTTTCAGTAGATTTTTAAATGTTTGACAGAAATTAAAGCTTCAACTGGCTAGACACGAGGAAACATTTTGTTCAGTTTCGAGTGAAACGTTAAACGAACCCTTGGCACCGTCAGAACAGGTGTTAACAAAATGTAGCACTATCCGTGGATAGCATCTACTTTGTGATACTTGGAAGTTTTGAGCGGCTGCCAGGCGTTGGGCGCTATTTTCCAATCTCCTCTACCAATGAAATGAAAATAATCTAGGTTGGATAATGTCAAATAAGGCCATTGGCCAAAAAGTTCAACTAAGAGTTCTCTGCCTGTTTGATCACATTTCTTAAATTTCAGACTGGGCATCGGGGAGTGGCCGTTGGGCTTTATATAGCAACATTCTTGGAAATGACGTACGTTCACTTTCTTTCCACCATTAATCACAATGCTTTATTAACATTTTGAATACAAAGCAAAGTAATTATTATTACAATAGAATATAGGAGAGATTATTTATTGTTAGCCGGTCTCGTAGCTCGTAGGTTAGGTCTAAAGATTCAAGCATGACTATTATGATGGAAATAACTTTTCCAAGTCCTTATAACTGTTTATTATAAAACAATATTACGAAATGAGTCCCCATTTAAAGGATATACATAATAAATAAAAGGCTAACTTGTATAATCTAAGATGGCGCAAAAATACAAAAATTTTAATTTGTAAAAGTGCTACATAGTGTAAGCTTAAATAAGATTACTTGTTTACTTATGACGTTATAGACGGCGAATAAAAGTAAAATTACTTGTTTACTCTATAACGTTACAGACGGCGAATAAAAGTAAAATTACTTGTTTACTCTATGACGTTACAGACGGCGAATAAAAGTAAAATTACTTATTTACTCTATGACGTTACAGACGGCGAATAAAAGTAAAATTACTTGTTCACTCTATGACGTTACAGACGGCGAATAAAAGTAAAATTACTTGTTTACTCTATAACGTTACAGACGGCGGATAAAAGTAAAATTACTTGTTTACTCTATAACGTTACAGACGGCGAATAAAAGTAAAATTACTTGTTTACTCTATGACGTTAGATGGCGGATAAAAGTAAAATTACTTGTTTACTCTATGACGTTACAGACGGCGAATAAAAGTAAAATTACTTGTTCACTCTATGACGTTACAGACGGCGAATAAAAGTAAAATTACTTGTTTACTCTATAACGTTACAGACGGCGGATAAAAGTAAAATTACTTGTTCACTCTATGACGTTACAGACGGCGAATAAAAGTAAAATTACTTGTTTACTCTATAACGTTACAGACGGCGGATAAAAGTAAAATTACTTATTTACTCTATAACGTTACAGACGGCGAATAAAAGTAAAATTACTTGTTTACTCTATAACGTTACAGACGGCGGATAAAAGTAAAATTACTTATTTACTCTATGACGTTACAGACGGCAAATAAAAGTAAAATTACTTGTTCACTCTATGACGTTACAGACGGCGAATAAAAGTAAAATTACTTGTTTACTCTATAACGTTACAGACGGCGGATAAAAGTAAAATTACTTATTTACTCTATAACGTTACAGACGGCGAATAAAAGTAAAATTACTTGTTTACTCTATGACGTTAGATGGCGGATAAAAGTAAAATTACTTGTTTACTCTATAACGTTACAGACGGCGAATAAAAGTAAAATTACTTGTTTACTCTATGACGTTACAGACGGCGAATAAAAGTAAAATTACTTGTTTACTCTATGACGTTAGATGGCGGATAAAAGTAAAATTACTTATTTACTCTATGACGTTACAGACGGCAAATAAAAGTAAAATTACTTGTTCACTCTATGACGTTACAGACGGCGAATAAAAGTAAAATTACTTGTTTACTCTATAACGTTACAGACGGCGGATAAAAGTAAAATTACTTATTTACTCTATGACGTTACAGACGGCAAATAAAAGTAAAATTACTTGTTCACTCTATGACGTTACAGACGGCGAATAAAAGTAAAATTACTTGTTTACTCTATGACGTTACAGACGGCGAATAAAAGTAAAATTACTTGTTTACTCTATGACGTTAGATGGCGGATAAAAGTAAAATTACTTATTTACTCTATGACGTTACAGACGGCAAATGTAAAATTACTTGTTCACTCTATGACGTTACAGACGGCGAATAAAAGTAAAATTACTTGTTTACTCTATAACGTTACAGACGGCGGATAAAAGTAAAATTACTTATTTACTCTATGACGTTACAGACGGCAAATAAAAGTAAAATTACTTGTTCACTCTATGACGTTACAGACGGCGAATAAAAGTAAAATTACTTGTTTACTCTATGACGTTACAGACGGCGAATAAAAGCAAAATATCTCGTTTACTATATGACGTTACAGACGGCGGATAAAAGTAAAATTACTTATTTACTCTATGACGTTACAGACGGCGAATAAAAGTAAATATACTTGTTTACTCTATGACGTTAGAAACGGAGAATAAAAGTAAAATTACTTGTTTACTCTATGACGTTACAGACGGCGAATAAAAGAAAAATTACTTGTTTACTCTATGACGTTACAGACGGCGAATAAAAGTAAAACTGTTGATTACCCTAAATTGCCACAATTAATAAAATTAATGTACAATTTGTTCAAGATGCTATACACGTTAAAAAAAGGTCAACTTGTTTACTTGAGGAAGACTCATTTTGTATATTGAAGGTTTTACTTGATTACTTTATAATGTTTAAAATTATATAAATATAAGGTTAACATTTTTAGTCTAAGTTCTAATACAATATAAAAAACCCTTAAACTCGTTTAGATTACGATGCCTCAGAAGTAGATAAAAATATAACCTGTTTTCTTTGAAAAATCTTATAGTTTAGATAACACGGCTTACATTACAAAGTTTCAGTTTAGATAACACTGTTTACTTTAAGAAGTCGCATAGCTTAGATAAACAGCTTACTTTAAAAAGTCTCATAGTTCGGATAACACTGCTTACTTTAAAAAGTCTAATAGTTTAGGTAACACGGCTTAAATTACAAAGTTTCAGTTTAGATAACACTGTTTACTTTAAGAAGTCGCATAGCTTAGATAAACAGCTTACTTTAAAAAGTCTCATAGTTCGGATAACACTGCTTACTTTAAAAAGTCTAATAGTTTAGGTAACACTGCTTACTTTAAAAAGTCTCAAGGTTTAGATAATCCTCCTTACTTTAAAATGTCTTATAGTTTAGATAACACGGTTTACTTCAAAAAGTCGCATAGCTTAGATAACACGGCTTACTTTAAAGTTTCATAGTTTAGACAACCCTTCTTACTTTAAAAATATCATAGTTTAAATACAAAATGTCTAACTTGTTTACTTTAAAACGTCGCGTAGTTTAAATAAAACCTTCTAACTTGTTTATTTTAAAGTCTCATAGTTGAAATAAAATCATTCAACTTGTTTACTTTAAAAAGCCTCTTAACACTGTTCAACCCTTTTACTATAAAGCCTTGCAGCTTAAATAAAAATGTTAACTTGTTTACTTTAAAGATGGTTTAAATAAAACTGCTTAAATTGCTTACATTTTAATTGCAGGTGCTAGGGTCAATATTAGATGACCCAGCGTTTACTAAGATTCTGACAATTCATCGGAGTATTTTACAATATCGATCCGTCGTACACTGATTTACCTTACAATTTTTTTATGGCCTTAACGGGCTGTAGAAAAGAACTTAATCCTTTCATTAACCTAATCCTGCACAACCACTCCGGACTCATTAGGGGTCTCGCTATGGGTGTGCCTATTTGTGCTGGGTTTTCCTCACATCCTGATTACAAAGGTTTCCAGATTAATTAAGGCTAATCTCCCGCAGCAGGTATGGAGCATGTGCTCGTTGACCGTCATGAAAACGGTTTCCTTTAACAGCATTACGCTCCGCCGAGAGTAAATAAATACGCACGTGATTGGAAGCATGTATACCAGGTGGTAGGTTACTGGAAAAGTAGACAGTGCCATGCAATTTGAACACACTGAAAGACAACGGAAGTTGTTCGACAATATTTCTATTAATCTTGAGCACTATTTTCCTAATAGAAATTGTTACACAACCATACGTTTCCATTTTAAACGATGTCAGAGGAAGCGAGGAGCTTTTATGATCTTGGGAGAGGGACGTCTCAATTTCTACTTAATATCTTTCCCCGTATCCAGGTCGGAAGCTTCAGGATCTTTCTCTAATAATACCTATTGATTCTTCCTCCCAGAACAGACTAAATTAAAACCTTTCCTGTAATGATTCTTCTTCGTTATTCAGATTAGGAAGAAATTCATGCCTTTTCCTTAAGCCTATGACTTTCTTTCTTAATGAGCCACGGGAGCCTTTACATCTGTTTCGTAAACCTACCAAATGATTCTTTCTCATTTCCCAGATCAGAAGAAATTCATGATTTTTCCTTAAGTTTACAACTTTCTTCCTCATATCAGGCAGAGAAGCTCTATAATCAATCCTTAATCCTACCTAGGATTTCCAAACCTGGGAAACGCAATGTCTCCCTTCTTCAAGTCTGCCTGATGATTCGCCTACATCCTCCACAACATAGTTTTTGCGCTTATTCAATATGACCTTCTTTAACTTCCCGAAAGTAGCGTAGAATTAACGTAATTGTAGGATTAATACTAGTGTTGAGAGCATGTAGTAGCGTACCGTACGTTCTACATCCCTCGCTGATTATATAAAGGTTTTGTTCTTCGCCTTACAACAAACATAAAGCGTAGAAAACAATCGAATCTATCCGGGATGCAAGCGTTTTCTTACGCTGAAGTATAATTTTAGTTTTTATCTGATAAACCAATCGTATAAAATTTCTGATTATATTTAAATTTGTTCAAGCTGTATTGCAAAAAAAATAGGAGGACCCGTAAAAACAAGGAAACACCACAAATGCTACTCCTTTTTTAATTTAAACCGTATCTCTGGATTCAACAAGGACATATTTTTTACCTGCAGATATATAATTCACGATTCGTCATATATTGCTTTCCTGGACGTTCTATAAAAAAAGTAACCTCGAAACAGAAAGGTGAGTGTTCCACAAAAATAAAATAACCTGTGTTAATCCTGATTACTCCTACTTATATTTAATCCTAGACTAGAACAACTTTCCCTCCGGACCGCGAGCGATGCATTCTAGGAGTTCCTTGTCTTTTCCTCAAGAGAGGAAACAGGAGGTTACCATTATGCTCTTCAAGTGTGACAAATAGGAGTGTACGTATGTGGCAGAAAAACTTGTTTTACATGAGTCTTGGTTAATAATCGTCCAGGACCCCAGCATGCGAGCCCTAATCACAGTCATTAGCCGTTGCGGCACACCACATCTGTTTCATCTCGATCCATTCGATGAAATATTAACAAAAACACAGCTATTTGCCGTCAACGGCTCGCTTTTTTAGCGTCAAGAGACACCACCTTCCTGTGAATCGGCCTGACGACTCGCCAGTATTATTTTCCACAATATCTTGATTGTTATTAGGAAGTTTTCAAAAGGTGTAATTTGCGAACATAATCTAAAGAGAGATGATGTTTTTAGATTAATTCGGAAACTATAGAACTCGCCAGTATTAGTTTTATCACGCGAGATTGAGGTGCTCAGCTTTTATAGTAAGTCTCATTTAGCAATTAATGCGCCTTTTCTTTTCCCTTCTGGTTCAGTTTTATGTCTTATTCAGAAATAGATAGGCTCAAATTGGTCCCAAGCAATCACTGCAAATTTCATAGCAATTTATTATAATAATGGGGTTTAATGAAGCCCTTATTGGGGTATAATCGTTGAGGGCTATTTTTATTCTCTTGTTGAATGCAAAACTTAAAACGTACTTCAGTGGTTAAGAAATTAATATTGTTTAATAAGCGTGGCTCGGTAATTCTTCCCCGCATTGTGAAATTTGGTGAGCCTAAGTGTGAAACAAGATTTGCGTCTGTTATTTTGGAAAAATTGAGATTTAAAATATAACAGAACTTCCCCGTACATTGTTATGCTCGTATACTCTCAGCCATCCATATAAACTCAGCTAGTCTGACTCCGAGAAAATCTTTTACACGTTCAAGGATTTGGAGTTTTAAAGGATTCGAGATAAAGTACTTTTATTATTTACTGAGTAAGGAACGTTCAAGGTTTCGACAAGTTCAAGGATGCGAAGTGTTTGAGGGGTTTAAAGGATTCGAGATTAAGTATTTTTTATTATTTACTGAGTAAGGAACGTTCAAGGTTTCGACAAGTTCAAGGATGCGAAGTGTTTGAGGGGTTTAAAGGATTCGAGATAAAGTATGTTTATTATTTACTGAGTAAGGAACGTTCAAGTTTTCGACAAGTTCAAGGATGCGAAGTGTTTGAGGGGTTTAAAGGATTCGAGATAAAGTATTTTTATTATTTACTGAGTAAGGAACGTTCTAGGTTTCGACAAGTTCAAGGATGCGAAGTGTTTGAGGGGTTTAAAGGATTCGAGATAAAGTACTTTTATTATTTACTGAGTAAGGAACGTTCAAGGTTTCGACAAGTTCAAGAATGCGAAGTGTTTGAGGGGTTTAAAGGATTCGAGATAAAGTATTTTCATTATTTACTGAGTAAGGAACGTTCAAGGTTTCGACAAGTTCAAGGATGCTAAGTGTTTGAGGGGTTTAAAGGATTCGAGATAAAGTACTTTTATTATTTACTGAGTAAGGAACGTTCAAGGTTTCGACAAGTTCAAGGATGCGAAGTGTTTGAGGGGTTTAAAGGATTCGAGATAAAGTATTTTTTATTATTTACTGAGTAAGGAACGTTCAAGGTTTCGACAAGTTCAAGGATGCGAAGTGTTTGAGGGGTTTAAAGGATTCGAGATAAAGTATTTTTTATTATTTACTGAGTAAGGAACGTTCAAGGTTTCGACAAGTTCAAGGATGCTAAGTGTTTGAGGGGTTTAAAGGATTCGAGATAAAGTACTTTTATTATTTACTGAGTAAGGAACGTTCAAGGTTTCGACAAGTTCAAGGATGCGAAGTGTTTGAGGGGTTTAAAGGATTCGAGATAAAGTACTTTTATTATTTACTGAGTAAGGAACGTTCAAGGTTTCGACAAGTTCAAGGATGCGAAGTGTTTGAGGGGTTTAAAGGATTCGAGATAAAGTACTTTTATTATTTACTGAGTAAGGAACGTTCAAGGTTTCGACAAGTTCAAGGATGCGAAGTGTTTGAGGGGTTTAAAGGATTCGAGATAAAGTATTTTTATTATTTACTGAGTAAGGAACGTTCAAGGTTTCGACAAGTTCAAGGATGCTAAGTGTTTGAGGGGTTTAAAGGTTCAAAATTTTACAGATTTTTTATTCAGTTCAAGAATTTCAAATGTACGAAAATACTGTTGAGTTCAAGGGTGCGGGATATTGAGGATTCAAAAGGGTCAAAGACTCCAATCGCGGTGGTTGGAAATGTGAAAGAATTCAGAATACTGTGTTTCAAATTATTAAATGTTTTACAATATTCGAAGATTCGGGTATGCTAAAAATGCCTAACGTCTCATTAAATTCAATTCCTCAAATCGTAATAGGTGGAACAAATTCGAAATTAAAATAACTACCAACACACGAAATGTAATAACCTATTTATCACTAAACAATTACAATTTAAAAATTTGGTAAAAATTTTACTGTTCAAATTTAAATTACCAATATGGATAAAATAAACGAGGGATTTGTTAAAACTTTAAAACTTGAGAAAATGAACATTTTCTCTCTCTCTCTCTCTTTCATCCACTATATAATTCATCCACTCAAGCTCAAATACATTTTTTTCAACTTGTAAGGGATCACAGTTGTTAATACGGTTTTTCAGAAAATAATTCATTAATTAAATTTAATAATGTCTTAATTTTAGTTTTATATGAGAGAAAAAATATTTCACTAAAGGGGCAGGTATGCAATATAGTTATTTTGTCCCATTTGGTTTAAAATAAGTTTTAACAATTGA